>JAODTK010005758.1:0-223213 GCA_026419785.1 Sclerodactyla briareus | reverse complement strand
ACATTTTGGCCAAATGTCATTAATATTGAGAGGAAGCCTTGTTTTCCAAGCGCCGTAAGTGGGAGTTATATCACGAGTTGAGTCCTGTGAGTTGGTCCCAAGCTATATCTGGGGGGTGTAAGCAACAACCCGACAGGCTCACTTGACCTATGCATGTAGGGGACTAATTGGGAGGGACCATGAGTGGTTGCTTATGCTACAATTTGAGAGTGAGTACAGGTTTCTTTTTTAACAGCGAAAAATACTTTGACTTTTACAATTCGGCGAGGGCAGCTGATTAACGAGGTTATAAGGATTTCGCCAAGTCAAATTATACAAACATTACGCTTCCTGCCGACATATACCGGTAGATATTGCCGATACACCGGATTTCAGGTAGTATAGGTTCAGCGATATCAAGGAACTTTCGCTAGGATAGTAGGATATGGTGAAGGTTTGTGGTGAGGTTTATAATATACAGGCAGTGGTAGGTACCATGATGGTACATGCACACTAGCAGTCAATTATGTCGCTCATCGATTACGAACGTAGTTCTAGTCATTTTCCCGAAATAAATATCGTCACGAGAAACTTCCGGTTAAAGCAGAGTATTCTTCCTGGAATGGGTCATTGAATTTTTGCAGCGATTAATATGCATCCAGGTTTTAGGATGGCTTATCTTCTTAAAACCCAGACACTTGTAGGCCTTACCATTGACACCGATTTTCAATGAATGGCCGTAACAGAGCTTTCGTAACATTATAGGCCAATAGTTTTTGATGGAACATGTACATGCGCCCCTACATGCCACAGTGTGGTTATATCATGCCGGTTAGTCATGATAAATTATGACTCCATGTAGCCTACAAACCGACACCGCAAAAATAACTGCATAGAAAGGGAGTTTTTGAAGCAGTTAGACGTAAACGGGGGATGAGAGTGAGGGGGGGGCAAGGATGAAAATAAGCTAATGTACCGACAGCATATAGTCAATTTTTTAGGCAATATATTGGGGGCTACGCACTTTGTGATTATCTGAACGGGCGACGCCAATCGGTGTGGTATCGCACAAGAGAAATCAGATCTTTCAGATAACCAGAAGAGGCCTTTACCAGCTGCAAAAGGGCATTGAAGATTTGTCCTGTTTGGCACATTCCTCATGTCCACAGTGGCGTTCGTGCCCCATTGGAGGCCGCCCATTCCCCCAAATTTTGTCAGAGTGTCAAAATTTTGCAGTAAGTTAAGTTTAAAAAGGTATTCTCGGAAATGGAAAAGGAGACCATAGTCATTGTTCTTTGATACCCCTACACACCTCGCTTGAACATAATAATCGAGATAAGTAATGACATTCTTCGTATAGTTTGTCCTAAGCTCGCCGTTTGATATGATATTCAACATTACAATAGCGACACCATCGAAAACAACCTGAGGTCCATTCGCAGAACAAGACTTTACCGGCCGAGAAGATGCACATCAAAAAATTTGGGTAAATTACCGAATGGCGATCCGCGGGTCAAAAAAAGCTACGCCCAGATGTGCAAATCACACCAAACATACAAGTTAGGAAAAAATATGTTCAGGTTTTTCAGAAAAGGAATGTATGAAGCATTACGAATGTTCATAAAACGCTGGAAAACTTCGATTTTGCAGTATCAAAATGTCCATTATCAATAAAATATCAAAATTCATTTTTAGTCAATAATATTGTGACCACTGTATATTTCCGGGGCTATAGGAATATATTTGTTGATATTAATTGCTCATCTAACCCACCACTAACGGTAGCGACCCAAGAATCCATTCCTCTATGATTTTGTGCTACGCTGCTTGACAATCATGGTGGTCACTTGGCCACTTCACTTAATCTATCCATCGCATGAACTGCTAAAGTGGTATTCTTTTCAATGCGTGAAGTTTGTTCTTTATTCAGGAATATAAAAAAAACTCACCATTTGGCGTTCGCGACACCCATGTGAAAAAAGCATAGCACGGCTAAGTGAAAATTCATTTCCATTTGTGAAGTGTATCTATTCATCCATCTATATCAGATGAGATGGGCATTTTGGCACTCACGATTTGCATCTGTAAAGGACAGACTTTAATAAATGTGCTATGCTGCAAGGAAACCAATTATGCCGCTTCGCGATTATAAGCCCAAATTTGCATGAACAAAGAAAATAAGACTTATTGAAACGAGTAAACCATTTCATTGTTTTATTGAGAATATCCATGACTTTTGATTTATAATAAAAAAATGGCCATATGGAAATCACCATTTGGCTTTTAATAATGATTAATTCCAAAAAAATTTGCTACGCTGCGCGGCAACCACAGGGTGCCCGCTTCGTGGGGGATAGCCTTTTAATCGTATGAAATAGAGTGGCTAAGGTGAATTATACTAACGCGTCAAATTATTTTCAACTATGACAGGAAATAGCC
This sequence comes from Sclerodactyla briareus, assembly GCA_026419785.1. Taxonomy (NCBI): domain Eukaryota; kingdom Metazoa; phylum Echinodermata; class Holothuroidea; order Dendrochirotida; family Sclerodactylidae; genus Sclerodactyla; species Sclerodactyla briareus. The sequence goes on along the minus strand of JAODTK010005758.1, from coordinate 220,795 downwards.
ATCTGGAGATCACTTTGGCATTTGAGGAAGACCTAATTTCGAAAAGTTCACCTAATAAGGAGGGTTAAAATGACAAGTGAATTGTAGGTAACCATGCGCCAGATGGCCTATCAACTGACTATTTGAGGGTAAAAAATGAATTGTAGCCAGAATATTTCCCATCAAAATGGGAGATTCGGTACTAACATTTCCATTCTGTCTCTCAAAACTCGGTTTTTGTATGTTTGTACCTAGGGTGGCCGGCCGGAATGGCTACCTTGTGAGAAATGCACGAATACCCCCAAACCTCGATCATAACATGAATAGAGCATCAGTGGGCTGTAGGTCTTTAAAAGATTTATGCCCCCCCCCCCCCTTTGACGGGTGCCAAAGTTTCGGATCAAACGGCACGGAAGTGTTGGAGAGTTATTGCGCTAACTTGAAAATCTTCTAATCGTGAAAGTATGCAAATTGGGACCCCCGTTCATGTGGCGACGCCCCCAACTTTTAACACAGCCGACGATTCACTAAGGGCGGAGTCACATGTGCGCCGAGTTCGGCCTCCTCAAATGGCAAAGTGTTGCAAAGTTATGTGCTTAACAAGAAACGCGGCGGGCGGGCGCGCCGCGCGGCGAAGCCAAAACCATAAATCCCCCAAGTGGGATATAAAACCAACCAAGGGTCGTCGATCTGGGGGAGGGGGGGAGTTCTCCCACTTTTGGACGTATGGGGGAATGAAATGCATTGCTTCTAAGGTTCGGGACGCCATTCGGGACGCAGACATAGTTAGCGATTAAAAGCAACAGCAATATGGCACAAATCTTTAATATGTGCCTGATTTTCCAATCGAATGCCCCAGAGAACCGCGAAAATTTTCGTGCACTCCGGGCGTATCGGCCTGGGCGTGTTTTGCTCAGCATAGCCTTGGAATGCAATGGAACTGACAACTTTCGGAATTTTGAAGTTTCCGCCACCATGGATTAGGCCTACATGTGTTCACTCCGTTTCAAATCTTATGACATTAATTATTGGTCCCCAATCTTCAACTAGAATAGGCCCGGGCCGTATATATGGCAAACGAACTATTCACATGCCCCTGAATCACGTTCACGCTTCTAGTTGGAAATGACCAGGTACTCCACCACATTATCCGGCCCTGACTTAACGCTAACAGGGCGTCACCAGACTTTTCAAAACGGGGGGGGGGACACAAGGGGCCACAAGACATTTTGTGGGGGAACAAGGTACTATCTAAGTGGAGAGCCACCATAGTTGGCGCGGAGCGTACAAGAAAATTGTTTGGTTGCGCAAGCCCCCCAGATGCCGGAAATGACCTCTCCCCTAGCGTTTTAGGCTGCATGTACCAGCTTCAAATCTGGGAATTTTTTATCCAAATTCTGTAATCGGTGAGAATTTTAAAACATTTTGTCAGAACCTCGGTCTTATGCTTGCCCCGACTTTTTTGGCCGCTGTTCAGTTAATTTTTGCGCCCCACTTCTGTTCACCAGTGCGCGCAAATCGCATTTTTTCTGGGTTTTGCCGGCACATTGGAAAAAAACGGTCTCACCAAAATTTTGGACCTTTACCTTTCCTTTTGGCTCAACTGTCCCAACCATGATATGACGTCAGTATCATTACTGCGTTCAAAATCGAAACAGTCTGATACCAAAGCTACTGCAGTTCCCAATCGTGCGTGGTCGAGGGAGGAGGAACGACCGGAGGCATTATGTTTTAGTAAATCATAAGAGATTGGCTGTCTTTTTCAAGTTCAATGAGAATGTGGCTGATAAATTTCAGTATTTCACACTCACAGATAATTACGAGTTAGGGGGCCATGATGTAGAAATTTTCCTAGGTGTGCGAGAGACAGGAAGCGACGGGAAAAATTCCACAACTAGTACACGCGAATTTTCCACCTTTATCGCATTCTGAAGGCGAATTGGCCCAATTACTGCCTATCATGTGATATTTTTTGTTGTGTTTTGCCAGATCTATTTCAAACTGGTAGTCGGATACTGACTACAGAACATCTTTTCGAAAATCACAAATTCCATGGGGGGGGGTGGGGGGGGGGGGGGGTAGAACAATGTTTCCGAGGAGGGCACGTGCCCCCCCCCCCCTTCCCTGTGGCGACGCCACTGCACGCTAACGTGACTTTCTTCGATGAGCTGCTTAGGAGAACTTTTCGCCAGAGATGAGTCCCCCACCACTTTCAAGCCGACATTCATACGTGTCACTTCTGCTGTGGTCGCCTGTGTTGTAATGAGTAAAAACGGTTGTGTCTCTCTACAGCCAATCGCCAGAATGAGTCAAGGATTTTTTCACTCCGTTTCCGAAAACATAATGTATTCCTTCGAACGTTTAAAGAGCTCAATTTCATCTGGCGCAGTCCTACATTAACTACGATTTCATATTGATGGTCTCTTTTCACCCATTTACCTTTAGTTATAACTGACTCCATCTGAACAAGCATTTTACTCACGTTTTCAAACTTATGCAGGCGGGTGAACCGCCGACGTGTATGATCCCCGCAGAAACAGCTTTTGTGGACTTCGTTCAGAGAAAAGACTCTATTTATGTCCATTTGGAGTGCCTCCAGTGCATACCCCGTTGGGTCAGGTCCAACTGTCAGGATTCCACATGCCCCAAAACTTCCCCAAGTTTTGTGACAACGTCCAGAGAAATTGCATGTTTGGCGAATTTGACTGCTGTGACCTTGAACTGACGTCACGTTGTTTGGGACGAACAACAGTTCACATACCCCAAGCTTTGTTTCAATCCGACAAAGTATAGAAAAATTGCGAAAACAAAAATTTGACCTCTGATGGTGACATTGAAATAAACTTTTGTCCCCACTAGGCTACTTTGACCCACCCCAAGTTTTGTGTGATCGGACAACTCTGTAATTTTCACACCAAACCCCAAAATGACCTCTGGTGACTTTTGAAAATCCCCATCATGTTGTTCGGTACCACTTCTGTCCCCACCTAACCGATTTTCGTGTAATGAGCGGATCCTCATACAACTCAGTATTTCGTGTAACCTGCAAAATAGAGGGCAGCAGACATGCTGTTATGCACACTTTCGAACTCATCCGATATTTCTCTAGGCGAACATGTGTACCAAATTTCAGATCAATTGGATAAGCGTTTAAAGATTTATTGCGCTAACAGGCAGTTTCCAGCGACGGCCCCCCCCCCCCGTGAGACGGTTACAACACTTACACCCCAAAACTCGAAGAACCCCGCATTTTCCAGTGTCCATTTGGTGAGCCCCACCGCGCCCTCGTCCCCTACGGAATACTGTAAATTTGTACAGTGCTCTCCTTATTTTTTTATGTGATTTGAACTTATAAAGTTTTGGTAGAATACAACCTTCCGGGTGAAGCTTAATTCCAGCTTTTTCTCTGCTTCGTGAAGTTCATTTCAGCCTCGATGATGTTGTCAAACGCAATTTAGGCTTATCATGCCACTTGAGAATAGTTTCTCCTGATACTCTCCCATACGTAACTAATACTAAACCCACACGATCTCATGCGGCGTCCCCACCAGACATCCAGTTACTTGGGGTGGGGGGGGGGCTGTATTTTTTTCTGGTGCCATTTTTTGGTGGGGGCACAAGAATACTAACTTAGCGGAGCCTAGCCAGAAAAATCTTTCATTTGTTTCAGAACTCGGTCCCATCGCTGCCCTGACTTAAACTTTGGCCAGAACATTTAGCCACGTGTGCTCCATATCAAGATAGTATTCTGACCGAGTGGTTTGGCAAGTTTGGTATAGCGTCCGCTTTCCACCCGTAGGCCTGGTTCGAATCCCTGTCGGGTCATACCAGACTTCAAAAATGGGACCTCTTGCCTTCTCGCTTGGCGCTCACTGAGGGATCGGAACAGGCAAAAATGTGGGGGAGGCAATCTGTGAATTAATTGCCGTCGGCGTGTGATTAACCCCCTCCTTGTGTTCACATTAAGTACCTGTCAACCCCAAAAGAGGCATCGCCTGGTTCCGTGTACCTCGTTAAGGTTTTCGCCGCTGATTCGAAGTCGTGGCGATATATTCCAGTCCGCACCCTTGGCGGGCTCGTATGGTGGGTCCTTTGTCCCGGCAAGTGATGAGTAAAAAAAAACAAAAAAAAAAACGCTCACCTGTGCGGCGCGAAGCCAGCACAATTTTTTCTAGTTTTTCCGTCACTCTGGACAACAGGATCCCACATGAAAAAAAACATCTATGTAAAAAAATCGGGACCTTAAGCTAGCTTAGCTAAACGGTCTCAAAACCATGATATGACGTCAACTGCCCGTGAGAGAAGGGAACTCCCGAGTAGCAGTTACCTGGAAGAACATTCATTGAAAATTCCAAGACACGCAGTTTCAAATCGCGCGGTGGTCTGAAGTGAGCAGGAAACGGACCAGAGGCTGAAAGGTTAGTAAATGAAAAAGAGGTTGTAGTTTTCGAGGGAAAGAATGTTATTTTGTATTTCACCTTCAGTCACCTCACAAACATGTGGAAGTTAGGGGGCCAATGAGGCGGAAATTTCCATACAGAGTGCGGAGATGCGGGGGAGCAATGGACAAAATCCATTCCATTCCCCCCCCCGCCCCCCACAAGAAAATTGGTTTCATTCTCTACTGCATTCGAGGCGAATTTGCACAATTATTGCCTTCCTTGGGTAGTTTAGTTTAGTTTTGCCCAATCTATTTCAAAATGGTGGTCGAATACTGACTACAGAATATTTTTGAAAATCACAAATCTCTTTTGGGGGGGATGTTCCCGAGAGGCCCGTGGCCACCCCCCCCCCCCCCCCCCCCCCCCCCGAGCGAACGCCGAGTATTCGTCAAAGTGTGGAATCCTCATATCGCGACAGATGGGATGCTAATTGAGACACTGACGAACTCAGTCTTCTTGTCCCTTTCCACTAAACTATCATACAGTGTTCTCTCTACAAACCAAACTGGGCGCGTTGCCTTGGATTTTATATCTTAGTTCATGGGCACATAAGCATTGAGGAAGACGCAAGGATCCCTGACCGCCGTATCGATCGTGGATGAGTTTTCTCTTCTGACTAGTCATATTTAAGGCAGATGTTGCAATTACTCATCTCAACCTGCTCTCGCCAAGCTAGAATTCGCTTATTTTGCGTCTCATCCGAGAGGACGATCATTAACCAGTGGGCGAACGGACGTTCCTTAATAGGGCCGGCCACCCCCACGTATCGTCCCGAGACTGTCCTTCCGGGTCCATTTGCTTTCCGTTTGTCGGTACATTCTTGCTGATGTGGATTCGCCTAAATATATTGCATCTTTCAATGATCGTGCTACTACGGGATTTACACTAACTACACTGCATCTGCACTGATATTCTCGTCGAATCCCCGGAGGCAAGCATTCCTCTCCAGAATTTCCGTTGTATGGTGAAATAATATAGCGCCATCCTTCAGACATTTAAGCGTAAGTTTTTCCTTAATAAGTATTGAAATTTTAGTTGCCTGGCCAACTATTGGTACCTGTCCAACACTCGCAACATACCGTACTCTCGCGCCGCACAATATTGATTATTATCCTGGTCAGAGTCTTTTCTTTTTCTTGCCTTTTCTGCGAATTGTGAAAGCACTACGGGGTTGGTCAGAAACGGAACAAACAGAGGCTTCATGATAAAGTAGTCCCGTTTAAACCTTCAATTTGGAACAGCGTAAAGGCGGCAAGTATCAATTATTATCGTGATATACGGGTATGATATTACTGCCGGTGTGTCAAATTCAGTGATCAGCTCGTTTATTTAGTCAAAATGCATGGTAAACATTGTTTAATGCCCGAGAGTATGATATTGGGGGTGACGTAACGTTATCACTAGGCCCAACCTTAGCCTCCTGTGTGTGCATTGTGTGTGTTTACACTATGTTAACACTTGGTTTGATGCATCTGTGTTTAATTGTAGCTCCTTCAACCTACACCTTCCCCCCCCCGCTCCCCCTCAGCTCCTTGGTATGTGTTGGTCGCCTGAAACAGGGATATGAGTAATTAATGCAATTAAATTTTCTCAGAAGCGTGGGCCCAAGTGCAGTCAGATGGGCCAAGGTGGTGCAAGCAGTGTTTGAAATAATGATGACAATACAAGGTACCATGTGTTATCATGATCCGGGATTTACATATTCAAGATACACCCAAGTCACTGAAAAACAATGGGAGCAAAACCCCCCACAAGCCACCATACAGTTCAATCCATATTAGATTGAAAACAAGAGCATTCAAGCTCAATTCCAACTGACATTTGGTTCATTCGGATCCACCCGAGACTGTTCTTCCAGCGTGGTTTAATTTGGGAGACTTTAACGCTTTTCTCCAACTCTTGGGGAGGCAGTCTTCATCTTCTTCTCTGCTTTCCCTTCTGTTCTGTGTGCCTGGTGATGGAGAATAGACATTGCAAAACAGATTACAGTTATTCGGTTCATTAGAATAAATGGAGATTCATCTGCAGCAACAGCTTCAGCAGTCTTTATACAACAAACTAAGGATTCTCAGCTATTGGCATTCTCTTGGACATTTTCAAATGTTTAAAAGGAGAGACAGTATCCTCCTGCAACACCGAGCGAATAATGAACAGTTTACATCGCAACGATAAAATTGTACTACAGCATGAACTTCCACCACCCCACAAGAACACACCTGATCTCTAGATGGCAGCCGAGGACAAAAGGCATGCCAATGGCACCAACCATGTGGTTTTCTCTTTTTTTTTGTTGGGGGGGGGGGGGGGGGGGGGTGGAGTGATTGAAGAGAAAACATGGAAGTACCATTGACAACTATTCTGCCATTAGCACATACAAGTAGAACTGTAAACAGTAATAATATAGAATAGATAGGTTATCTATAATCAGCGTTTGAAGTAGTGCCGGACACTTGTGTACAGCAATTTGGGGAGGAATTGTGGAAAACCTGTATGCGGACTATAGTTTAGATCCTGGGGTTCACTGATCGTCTTTTCCGAGGGGACATAAAATAGCAGTTCCGGGAGCAGGCTGGGATAGGTTACGCTCATGCCTCAAAATCTTGAGACTACGTGTCCAGAGGAAGAGGCGAGTTACCACCGGCACTCATTAATGATCAATACAGCCAGGGTTCCTTGATGAGCCTCACTTGGCTTCCTGAACCCACAGAATCTAAAATCAAAACTTTGTCATGCACCTCGTTTTTAAGCACCGATATTGGAGATACCCAATTACCTCCTGCCTGGAGCTGCGACACCGTTGCATAACTTTAAGAATAAATACAGGTACATTTGTGGCAACCCTGACCTATGATGACAAAAGTTTTATTGAACTACACATGCGCAATGATGATCAAGAGCAGTGGTCGACAAACAAAATAGCTACCTATGTAACAGGTAAAAAAAAAGAGAGGTAATTTTCATTCAAAAATTTGCACTTAAGCTGTTCAAAAACAACTGGATTGTCACAGAGAATAGAAGTATTCTGCAGATTCTTGTTAGTTAGGCTAATAGCTTAGGCTTGGCAAAAGTTATAATTGTTAAGTATTGGAGAAGTGCGCAAATTGAGGTTTTATTGGCTAGAAAACTGACAGTGGATCAAGCAATAACCGGGAGAGAGTAGGCTATTGCGAGGGATTCCACTACCCTTAAGCCTACCTCACACTATACAATGCTGCGACTCCGTGCAAAATTCACTGCGGGGGAGTTCCCAGACAGTGACCGGATTGTTTTGTACGCTTGCACTGGAGGAATTTACACCAGAATACACACGGGGATATCTTAATTTAAGGGGTCTGTTCGTATGCCCTCAAGATTTATGAGGAAGTAGGACCACTGATAGCAAAAAGAATACTACTTTAGTCGATTTTGCGCTTCCATTCTACCCATTGCTTTGATCATCTGCCGTACAAAACTACTTGGGCCTTGCGGAAGTTTCAAAAATTCGCCGAACGACTACGCAGGAGCTACGGTGTTGCGGTCATCGCCTCACACTTACGGTAATTACAGCGTGGCGGAGTATGACTAAAGCTGTCGCAAGCATTGCAGTCAAGCAAAATTTCCATACAGTGTGAGGCACAGGTTAGACAGGAGAATTCAAAATGTGTGTCATGTGTCATTTTTTTTTTTTTTTTCATTAAATCTTGGACAAATACTTGGAACACACTCCAACTCTGCAGTACAATGTTGGTTGGACTGTGTGTTGATCAGGTGCAGAAATTTTCATGGATGCAGCCATTGCTCAGGTGATTGGTCACAATTATGGCTAAGCAATTTGTAAGGTGCTGCCTGTGATTACACCCCACTCCCACATTGGGATACTGTCTGAGTTGACATGCCTCCGTTCCATGTACCTGGTGGAGGACTCGCAGCTGGAAAAATTCAGTATCAAGTTCTGGACCTTTGCTGGGCCCAGAACACTGTAGGTCCATCTTATGTCAGCCGGTACAGGTATCCCATAGAATAAAAAATTGCTAATAGTTCAACTTATCGAGTGCCCCCCCTCCCCCTTTTCCCCAATTTTGCCAGAGATAGAGGTTGCTGGGGTGAATGTTAAGGGTTCACTCCATACTGGTTATCCATGCTACTCATTACTCACCTTCGGAGCAGGGTTCTTGTGTCCTCTTGCACGAGACTTCTATTTTTGCAGTCTAAAAAATAAAGAACATGTTTCATACAGTAACAATGCTGTTGGGCAGAGCGCAGTGGACTTTTGACGAGCACTTGTGAGTTGCCTTAGCTTTACCTGTTGGTTTTATGCCCCCAAATCCCTGGCATCTCCGGTCTTACTATGGCCAGTGTGTAGTGACTGTTAAGTAAAAGCAATTGTAGGGCACTTCCCACATTTTGATGCTTATGTAGGGCACCAAGCACCAAGTGGAGGTTTTTTTTATGTACGACCAAACCAAGGAATTCCAATCCGGGCCCCGGCCCAGTTAAGGCTGCACAAACGAGTACATAGCAGCAGGGACTATTAGACTCCTAAAAATGCATCAATAACTACTGGTCCTAATTGAATTGTAGACAGGGGCAATTTCTGACGGAAAACCTTATAGCTCTGCTTCATACTTTTCAGACCAACTATACCAATTATATATATGAAGGTGTGTGAAATCTGCTTCAGTTTCTAACAGCCCTGTTTCATGCCTCAATTCGTATACCGGTTTGATCAACAGTGCCCCCGTTCATTATGGCTAGGGGGAAATTGCTTGGGATATCCTACTATATAACTTACATAGAGCATCGTTCATAAGGGCACAGTAAATCTCATTTTTGCACCAGAAAAAGTAATTTCATCATTTTGCACGCAGGACTGAACCAGGGCCTTTAATTGGAAAAAATGGGTGCTTTATACTTGCTAGGACGAGAACATTCTACCGATTTATCATACTTGAAACAAGTGGCAAGACTCACTTGATGGGCCTGCTCCCGCTGGGCCTTCATGGAACTCGGGCTTCTGGTATTCTTCGCCATGATCTCGCCAGGGAGGGTGCCGGCGATGGACCGCTGGAATTTTGTGGTCTTCCTAGTCATCTTCTTGGTGACACTCCTCCTGCTGGCACTCTGTTATTGCGGCGGTTACAGGGACGCCAGTTTATGTCTCGCGGATTCACTTCATGAAGAAGACGATGACAATTGGAGTTGATGAAGATGAACGTCTGCAAACGAGAGGGTTCTGCCAAATTAGCACTTCTGAAACTCAACTGGCATATAGGACAGGAGGAATTCCACTTTTAGTTAATTCTACAGCTTTTTTTAACCTTTCGATGCGTCACTTAAGAGTTTCGTAGGATAGGAGAGTTAAGGGGTCAGGCTAGTGCCTGGTACCTGTATGCTATTTGAAAATCCGTAAAAAATATAAATGCAATGAGAGCATTCTTTCCGACCAGAGGCATAACATTGGAATATAATGGCTGACTTCTGCAAAATGGGGTGGACATTCTGCTTGGTTGTGATCCATTGGAGGAGAATCGGGGCGGCCCAGTCGGTTTAGTAGAGCTTCTTGAGCGGAAGGTGGGCACCTGGGCAACTTGGGAGACCCTGGAAAACCGATACAGCTTTTCTACATTGTCACGTGGCAAGGTACCTAATTGCCATTGTTCATTATACCCAACAGGTGTGAAATGGAGAAGAAGTCAGGTTGCAACTGGGACTACTTGTAGTGTACAGTATTAGCTGATTGGCCACCTCAGATTAACAGGTATAGTACACACTGGTTCCAATGACCATGCCAGCCACGTGCAGAAGTAGAATACTTCACAGTGTGTAGCGTGATTGCTTTGAGCCTCGATCAATCACAGCATTCGCGTATTTGAACAGTGGAAAACCCCCTAATGGACTGTGAAGTGGTAATAAAAAATTCAACAGTTTTAAAGGCTTGGGATCCAGCCTGGACAGAAAATAGAAGTTCAAGGCTTCATAGGCCCACTATTCTGATTATAAATTTTTGTACAAATAGGATCATGCCTCAAGGAAATTAAAAAAAAAAAAAAATTACAGAATTTGGAAGTCACCCCAGTTTCATTCCACTTTCCAAACAATACTTTTATATAGGGGTGATACAGTGGAGTGTCTGTTAATTGTAAGAGATCTCCAATAAAGAACCGCAGTACCACAAGTTGTCCCGTAACATGTGTATTTATTAATTACTTACAAGGCAAGGATTAGACAACCAGAAATTGAGAAAGTTGTCCGACGGACAACTGATTTTTCATGTAACTCAAGGCCTGTTCGTGAAACTACTAGAGCAGATCACAGAAGTCCTATGTTATGTAGAAGAGCCTTCGTATACATGATGACAACTCTCAGTTTCGCGGAGCACTACACAACAGTATTTCCCAATACTCTGTACCCAAGCACCCCACTTTGCTGCAAGTAAAACAACTCTTCTACGTGTCGGACTTCTATGGTCAAGATATGTACAGTGCACCATATGCACATCTTGTCATATATTACACATCACTCCCTTGCCAATTGGGATGGGGCGCGGGCAATACGTTCTACTGTATTAAATTAGGCTAACGTTACTCCCTGCCAAGTCTGTTGTACTCGCCGAGGGTGAGCAGACATTAATTGATCGAGCTCAAATAGAAATACTTAGATATTACTTTACTAGGGATAGAAATTTGTACCTGTAACAGTTCTGTGACATGTCAACGAGAAGCAATTGTGCTCAAATATAATACGCCACATTGCTGTGTGCAGACTGTCTTGACTGCTAGTAAACAGTGTTTCTCCCATGTCCTGCAACGTTGGAAAAGGTATGGCAGCAAACATGTGCATGTGCTAGATCGCGATCGACTCAGTCAACATTATATTGTGGACTATACACGGAGTTGCCGTATAAGTACGTTATGATTGTACCCGTGCGCAGAACCGGTTACTCACAGAGTACCGACGGTCAAATGCACAGTTACTATTACCAGACTGCCGAAATACTGGTATTGGCTACCAAATCCGGTACTAACGTGCAATTCCAAAATCCATTGCTGTCATACTTCGATCTCAGCCGCCGCCGCGTACATCGCAAATTCATCGGCAATCTGTTTAAAATTGATTATTTAAAAAACACTGCCCCAAGTGTGTTGCAAGCTTGTTGTATTTGCATTATTTGCCGAATATTCCAGCCGCTGCAGACATAGCAGCTTCACCGTACGTAACATGAAAAGCTGTATGTTGCTAGCGCACTCGCCCAATGCGGGGAATTACTTTCCAAACATAGCCCTGCCTTGGAACACGTGATCATCACCTAGGCTGTCACGAACATCAATGTGCTCCCCCAATTCTTTTCAGCTATCGATATAGGTACCGCGCAACCCTATTGTACACACTATTTTTGCAATCCCTGCGTTTGAGAAATCTGTGCGGGAAACTCCCACGCAACAAATTTATTTCTCTGCGGGATTCGGGCTGCGTATGCGGGAATCGGCAATCCCGCGCATAGCGCCGAACACTGCTGCGCCTAAATCTACAGGGTAGGGATATGCCACTCGCTGGTGCCCATTTCAGAAATGCATCTCCGAAAAGCAGGGCAGAACAAAAAGAACTAAGAAGGGAAAGGAATGAATAAAAAAAAAATAGGGATAAAATCATCACTTTTTTCCCGTATCTTTACTGAAACCTTCTGAAAAGAGCGAGCTCCAAGTTTCCGACACATATCCCATCCAAAACAACACGCTCTGTAGTCTGTTACCTTGTGGGATATCGGGAGCACTGCAGATAGAACGGTATATATTATGAAATCACTACCCAACCCCCTTAGAGTAGTGCCAGTCCAACACGTTACGAGCACCGGGGCACTAACACTAAAGTGCCCTTGAAAGAGTTTAGCAAGTTGCCCCATAATTTCAGGTACACATACATTAGCATCATGCCCCGATTTCAATTGGTACTTCTTTAGGCTAGTATAGGCCTAGTCCTAGTAAGGCTAAGTTACGAATACGAGCCCCGTTTTATGACATGACGGAAATAAGATGTAGCGGAACCCAGCCACATAGTACTGAAACGTTTACCTGCCATCTTGACGTATGTAACGTTTCCCATGACCTGGGTATATTTGAAAGAGGAATGAAGTGACACAAGTCCGTTCTGAAATTCAACCAAAATTCAGCAAGTGAGCAATAAAAGAGTGATACGATGATCATTTTAACAGAAAAATCGAAAGGTATGATACGCGATAATTCGAGAATTTTGGAGCGAGAAGAAAATTACTCACGTCACGAATCGGATTATGAAGAGGGCGATATACTGGAATTCGGAGCATCAGCTCCAAACGAAAGAAAAAGAAACTGTTTCCGGTAGTCGACTTATACAAAGTAACAAAAGTTCGAAAAACAACTTCAATATTCTTTTTGAAACATAGGCGTGCACGACTCTTCGAATTTGGGGACGGGGGCAGGAAAAATTACCCGAATTTTAACAGTCACGTGGAGGAAGAGCACTGCCGCCCACGAATATTTTCGTGTACTTTTCGAGATTTCATTGGAAATTCGGGGTCAGTCAGCAGAAAATTCGGGGGGGGGGGGGGGGCGTCCGCTAGGCATCCTTTGCCGCCTCGGCGTTGGACTCGGAGGGGGTTGACGGACTTCTGGCCTCGGCCAATGGCACCCGGCCTCGGAAACTCGGTAGAGGCCAGTCCGAGGCCGCGCACAATACTAATAAGAATAATACTATAAAATAATAATAATAATAATAATAATAATAATAATAATAATAAGAATAAAAAATAAATAGGTTCTTGAATATCGCCAGATACAATAGGCATCTAGGCGCTTCATAAATCAAAAAAGGGAAAATACACTTAACGGAAATGACAATACAGGATATAAAAAAAACTCTTAAGAAGAATGCGATGTAAACAAATCTTTGAATATAAACGATGGAAACAGGGGGCGCGCCACGGGGGGGGGGGAGGGGGGGGGGAAGGGGGCGGCTCCCCCCTATGGGTTTGGGGCGACCGAAATATAAAATCGACAAGAATGACGTTTTAAGCACACCGTTTCGTCGGGGTGGGGTTGAAGTGTCAAAATACCGTTATCCAAACTTGTGTATTTTCTATTCGTTTTCATCGAGAACTATCAAACTGCTGCTGTCGGCAAAAAGGAGAAAGAGGAAGGAAAAGAAGAGGAAAAGAGGAGAGGAGGAAGCGAAGAGGAAAAGAGGAGAGGCGGAAAAGAAGAAAGGAAGAAAGAGGGGAAGGGAAAAGGAAAAGGGAAAGTAAGGGAGTGACGGGGGAGGCAGGGATGGAAAGTGGATAGAAAAGAAAAAAAACGGAAGAAGACTTTATTATCGGCGATGTCCAATTTGTGGCCCTTCATCTAATTGACCCACTCAGCGTCGGCAAGAGATGAGACTGGGCAAGTCGGCAAAAATTAGATAATGGAGCCCCCCCCCCAGCCCGGCGCCGTCGGTTGTATGGACGAGGGGACCCGAGTACTGTCGCCATTTCGGCAAAAGGGGGAAGGAATGAGGCAGGCCCTGCGCAGGAGGGGGGGGGCTGGGGTGCTGCTGCAGCACCCCCGAATTTTTCTGATGGGGTGAGGAGCACCACATACCGATTCTAGGTCATTGTGTCCAGCAACCTGTCGATTTTTGAGCCAAAGGCCGTCATGGATCAATTTTTGCGCGAAATTTGGTATCCGGTTTTCGATCAGATGTCTGCGTAAGTTGTTATTCAGTTTTGTGTACTTGATGTCTAACTCATATTTCGTATTAGATTGTTTTAATTTTTCGTTGAGAAGGGCGAAATTCCCCCCCCCTCCCCCCCCCCCCCTGGCACCAAAAAAAAAAAAAACCCCCGCTGCGCGGGCGGTGGTTATCCTACTTTTCGTTACTGTATAATACCGTGGGCCCAAGTTGTAAAAATAACTCGGTCAGATTTGGCCAAATATGATTTTTGTCCGACGTGTCATCTTCAAGTGTGGTGAACTAAGGTAGGCCACGAGGAGAATTTGGTTTAGGATTTGATTCATGATGCACCCCACCCCACCCCCCTCCTCCACTAAACATACAAGCCGGAATTCCAACTGCCGATTTTCTTTCACTGCACACGGTTTAGTTACTCCTGTTCCTTAGGTTCAGATGGCTTGCCAAGCTGAAGTGTGTTTTGATCGAGATGAAAGCTATATGTAACGAAAAACGGCAGGGGATCGTGCACATTAGTATGGAGGGTTTTACGGGGATTAACGTATGGAACTATACAGGCGCGGAGCGGGGCTAAAAACACATTCTGAGACATGTGAAATTGAACGAAAAATTTTGAGCGGTACTAAAGCTGAAAAAATAACAATTGTTCGCTGATGGCTCAATTCCTTTCAATCAAATGCCCATAAAATGCACACATTTCCATGGACAGTGATGTTTTGAAAGCAAAGTCAATCTGCAGCAGCCTCCTCCAACACAATTGGGAGGTCCTCGATGGAATATATATAAGACATGGCGATGGTAGGAATGGACACCATGATTAAGAAAGGAAGATTAACATCGATCAGTTTCGGAAATTTACTGCCAATTCAGTGATTGCATACTGCAAGTCGCGGGAAGTGCGCTCCCTGCAATCTGGAATGGGGGGGGGATGAGGGAGGGGGGAGTGGTCTGTAAGACTTTTTTGGTAAGGTACGCGTCAATGATGGTGGCGCGAATTGTAATGGATAAACGTAGATCATTCCTTCAAGAGTGTTCTGAGATTACATTTCAGATATATTGTCAATTTGGGGATGTTGCTTACTGCCATAAAAACATGGGAAGTACGTTTGCCGGCAATCTGGGGGATTCTAGGCTCAAAATGTCCTTGTACCTATACGAGACCCTGATGCTTGGCCCAAATTGGTAAAGGATATCAACATCAAGTTAGTTTTCTTCAGAACGTTTTTAGAAATACAAATTTCTGAAAATTACTTCCATTTCAGAGAACGTTGCTACTGCCATACAATGCCGGGAATGCCGTTTTCCTGCAACTGAAGGGGGATCTATAAAACGAAAATTACCCTGGAACCCTACGCGTCCACGATGGTGGCGGCTGGCCCGAATTGTAAGGAATACAACTCGATCAGTTCCTTCAAGACCGTTTCTAGAAATAAGAATTCTGAAATTTTATTGCCAATTTTAGACATTACTTACTGCCATACTGTCCGGGAGTGCGTTTTCCTCATCTGGTGGGGGGGGGGGGTGTAAAACAATAATTTTCCTTGTACCCTACGCGTCAACAACTGACGAATTTGTACGGCATAAGCACGATCAGTTCTTCAAGACTGTTTGCTTGAAATAAAAAATTCCGGGAATTCATTGACATTTAGGTTGTTACATGCTTACTGCCTCATGACCCCCAGAAGTGCCTGTTTCCCTGCAATCTGGGGGTCTGTACAACTGCAAATTCCCCTGTTCGCTACGCGGCCAACGCATCGTGGCGCTCCGCTCAGATGGTGCTACCCTCCTAATCCACGCACTATTCCACACAGATCGCCCGCCGCTGATCCTTACCAACTGAAGACAGTGAAGTACTTATTATCAAGTGATATATAAAGCCGACACTCCCTCCCCTATACCTCACTGACGGCGTCCATGATGGGGACCCTTGCTAAACTTTTCCCCTTACACAGACCTGTGCTACTACGCCGCGTTCACTGTTATTTTGTTTTTGCTCATGGGACGCCCTTGCCTCGTTCTGCTATTACAGATAGGGTACCGTACGCGGTACATCAGGTGTACTGTCTAATCGGACTCACGCGATTAGACTATGACATAACTAAAAAAAGTATAAAAAATTCAGAGAAAAAATCTGAAGATGAAATGCGAAAATGATAGGGTTTTCCTGTAGGGAGTAGGTGAGGTGTATTTTTGTCAGGAAAGCTCATCACCCCCAGTATAACAATCGTTTCGCAGGGTCTTGAATGAAGGCGTACGTTAGCGTTTTGACATTCGATTTCCATGATTTGTCAGTTCTTGACAGTTTTTTTGTTTCCTATCTGGTCCTATAGTCATACGAACAACATTATTTCGGAGCCATTTTGCTGAAGACAATAAGAAAGAATTTCACCCAATTACCCTGAAACATACGTTTATTCAGGTTTTTGGCGGGAGAATCATGCGAGTGGCAAAAGTGCAAAGTGGAAAGATTTGTCTGAAATTGTACTAAATGGCGAAAATTGATCAATTGCCCCATTAAAGCGTCAAATTTTTGCGCACTTTGCGCGCAGTGAGTATCGATGGTCTGCTTCATACCACGCTCTGCAATAAAAATCGGCATTGCTAAGGATTCGTCAGAATTTTTCGGCGTTCCAAATTGAAAGCGTCGCGCTCACGTGGGGACTCGCGGGTCGGTAATTACTTAACGCCCATTTTACTAAAAATATTGCACCAGAATTGCATTTGAGGCCGTTTCAAATATTCCACTTTTCAACAGTGGAGGTTTGAACCCCCTCCCTTAGACCCCTCCCCCATATCAGTCCACCATTGCCGGAGACGCGGTCGCAAAACATCATTTCCTACACCCCCAAAAAACAATCTTTCGCTACGCCCCTGATGTGTGTACTATTTTGAACGCTTATGAGCCACCGTTTGTAATATTAGGTGAAAGGACTTAATGTAACTTGCAACTTCGCACACCTTAATTCCGGCCTTATGTGGGGACCACGTGACATGCGTATCACTCCGACCCTCCGATTTATGCCATCAATATCTTTTTTTCGAATTTGCATTAGTAAAAAAGTTTGTTTGCAACCAGTAAGCCTGCCTACCTGGTACAGAACTAGTACGGTTTCATCGGGTTGATTTGTTGTCAGGTTATCGAAGAGATGACCCGGCCTGGGGAAAATTGCCATTCATTTCAATTTTTTCCAGAAAAACAATTTTTTGTCAAAACTCGTTGACGTAGATAACTTACAAGTGTATCACATGTGGGCACCATTTTGCATCTAAGAAGTATATGATGACTCAACAAAATCGCAATGGGTGGGGAAACCCCCTCTCCCTTATACCCCTTCTCCATTTCATACATCCATGCCAATCTTGCCCCCCCCCCCTCTCCTAAGAAACCAAATAGAATGTGCTTGAAAAAAAATCATAATGGCGAACCTAAGAGGACTACGAGTATAAAAGTAAACGACCTAGGAACAAGACACAGGGAAAAAGAAATAAAATCAACTTTGAAAACTAGAAAGAGTGTTTCAAAAGTTTCTTAAAACACAGGCGAGGATTAAGCAGTCTTCATGCTGGGTGGCAGGTCGTTCCAAAGCTTCGGCGCAGCGACACTGAGTGTGCGCGATATGACCGTATCCTGGTTGAGACTGTTTTTCGGACAGAGAGGAGTGACTGGGATGCTGAACGGAGAACGATGCTGAATTCAACCGTGACATTAAGGTAACTACCGCTACCTAGTATTCTTTTCTCGTGGCAGCCCAGCTGGCCAATATTTGTCCATGCGAAATAACCCCCCCAAGCTTCTAATAGCCAGCAACCATACAGATTGAATTGAGAGACTAATCTGCAAACACCTCGTGTTTAAATTACTATTCCGGCCAAAGGCAAATATGGGTAACCAGTTCTTTGGAGGGCACTACATGTATTTCAGTTTATTTTTTAATCAAATCAAGTGTAGTGCAGTGGGGTACGCGAGGGGGGGGGGGGAGCTGGCTTTGGGCAGACCCCCCCCCCCCTCAGGAACCCGACCCCGAGAGAACATAAATTACCACTTTTTTTACTGTTCGTGGACGCTTTATGGCGGTTATTAACAAATATTGTAACTGCATGGTCACTCATGTGGTCTCGACACCCAAAACAAATTTTTGGTACGCCAACTGGTTGTAGTATTAGTTGAGGACTGCAGTGATGAACTTTGAACGACCTCCAAAAAAGATAAGGATCAGTAATCATTATGGGGACATTACATTGTACTCCACCGTATCCCAACGGGCCTCGGACTTCGCTAACATGTTGGCAGGATCTTTTCTCAAACACACTCAGTCTCTTAATTTACAGTCCAGCCCACTGTCCTCTGCCCCTATTGCTCCTTCACCATTTGCTTCATTACCCTGTCTCATCATCGATACCTAAGCTCCCCACCAAGGCAGAAACTCTGGAACTACTCCAAAGCCCTGACTGGTTTTTGTCTTCGGTATTTTTCAGACTTCCCTTGGGTGCAATTACTTTTCTCAGAGGATCCCTCGACCTCCTGCTTCTGCTATCTCGGAAATTATTTGTATGGTAATGAACACTTTTATTCCTACACTTCTGAGATCAGGCTTCTCTTCATCATCTTCATGGTTCTATCATCAATGTACCACGTGTGCGGCCGTCCAGGAAAGAAGCGACCTTTTTCTTGCTTGGGCCAACTTCCCCTTCACCTGATTCTCGTCAAGCCTAGTACTACTCGTAATGTTGCTCTCAGACAATCGATAAGGCGAAAAACTCTTTCATTTCAGGTATGACTAATAGCCTTCATCGGCCTTTCTGGAAGCCGTACTTCAAATTCCCTCCGCTGGTTGAACCTTATGGCTCTTTGGCCAGTGATGCCACCTCTGCGCTAACACTTTTGCCCAGACATTCTCTTCTAATTCTACTAAGAATACGATGCTCATCCTCCCCCAACTTTTGCCATCCTTTATAAACAATCTGGGACGTTGTTTTCACCACTCGCATGGTC
The DNA here is from genome assembly GCA_026419785.1 of Sclerodactyla briareus. NCBI lineage: Eukaryota > Metazoa > Echinodermata > Holothuroidea > Dendrochirotida > Sclerodactylidae > Sclerodactyla > Sclerodactyla briareus. The sequence continues at coordinate 201,700 of JAODTK010005758.1, read as the reverse complement.
CGTCAAAAACCTCAATAGGTTTTAGACACTTAGTAAAGGATCTTGTCCTGAATGGCCAAAATCCTCCTATATTCCTCCCTGAAGTGGTGCCCCTGAACTGCGCATCTTAGCAAGCTTTACCGTCTTTGTTATTCATGGGATGCTACCCCGTGTGGACACATGCTAATGTCTGCCCAGTCCCTACGTAGAGTGACAAATCCAACCCCTCCATTACAGGCCAATTGCCATCACCTCAGTTCTCTCTAAAGTTATGGAAACTATAGTCAACAAGCCTGTTTTGAACTTTCCGAGTTTCACTCTCGCATCAGTTTGACCACCAGTATGGTTTCTCGCATGGCCTAGTCTACTGGGGCCTACTTCTTTTGGTCACCAATCAGTGGGCCGAAGCCATTGAGTTTTTTGGGCGAAAGCAGGGCTATTGTCCTTGATATCTCTAAGTCCTTGACCGTGTTTGCACGCCGGACTCCTTTCCAAATTACCTTCATTTGGTTCAGCCCTCCTCTTCTTGGGACTGCCGCCTTTCTTACCTGTTGCCTTCTCTGATCCGTTGATGGTGCTCTCTCCGAGACCTTCCCTATCAATTGCTGGTGTTCCTCAATTGTTGTTTTCTCCTACACCGTTCTCATTTGATTTTAGAGAAAGGCCATTCGTCTCATCAACGATGATCACCTTACTTCCTCACTTCAGTCTGTAAATACCATCGCAGATCTGTATCATCTCTCGGTCTCCTTTACCGCTACTTTTGGTCACATTCTTCTGAGCTTGGGGGATGCTGCCTCATTTACTCGAGGTTACTCGCCATCTCGCTCTTCTTTCTCCAGCCACCCTTTTTCGGTGCACTCCCACGTCATCGCACCGAAACCTATGCCGCTTCCTCTTTCCTCGCATTTGCGTGCGGGCCTATGCGTTCTCGGGATGTATTCCACCTGCTTTTTGATTCCAGAGGTTCATGAGTCGAATGAACAAGCTCAGCTCGCGGAATGATTTTGTATTGGGGGGGCTAATGTGACTGGTTGTCGCGAACGCGCAAGAAATTTGTGTGTGTTTCCAGGCCCTCAGATGGCCGGAAACAGCATTTGCCGAGTGGCCTGTTGGTACAAATATCTATGCATAAAATACAGGTTCTCATGTGTGAAATTGCATAGAATATCAAGAACAAAAAAAAAATCAAGAAAAAATGCAATTGAATATAGTTTTTAATACAAGTCGAATGACAAATGTCCTTCGTAACAAGGTATTCATTTGATCCCGCCTATTTACATTTAAACACCCTTTTCTAAGTATGGTACGTGTTGACAGGTTGATATGCGCTGTCGTTTCCGTAATGTATAGCTATGCCCATTGTATATATATTATATATAATATTTTAAGCATATGTTAAACAACACATTCGAAATTGCCAAAATTTGAGATTGACCGACCAAAGTAATCTTCACTGTCCGTGGATGAGGGTGCTCCACGAAATTTTTATTCTGTAAATTTGGTAATGCTCTTTTGCTGAAATATAGCCTCAACTTACTTAAATCAACTACATACCATTTTTTCAAATGGATACTTTTCTTAATAGTTACTTAATTTTCACATATTCTTAACTCCAGCGTAAGAATGAAGCATGAATCACATGCTGATAAGGAACATGTTTTTGTCTTGAGATTAATTCGAAATGTTTTTAGCTGCGTTTATCACGGGACGAGGCGATATTACCAGCGAAATAAAATACAAGCAATAATACTGCACCACTGTGGTTTTAATAATGCGGATACACCGAATGTTGACAATTGTTAAATTCATTTTAATGGCCGTCTGACTTAGGTCATATTTATTAGTAAGTAATGCCTCTATTCCTGAAAGCATCGCAACCTCGATTGATTTGAATTTGATGGGATGGCCTGGAGCAGATTACCAACGGGCTATGGTGCATGATGTGGCATATTAGCCTACTTAGTGTGTACAAATGCTACATGGATTGTCATTTGGGTGGAATCCGAACGCGAATATGTCCAACCGATGCGACGCGCCGTACAGCCTTCTGCTCACGAGTCTCACATTACGGCCATTACGGGCCCGCAAAGATGCATCTGGAAGATGACTCATATGCTATATAAAGCCTCCAGAGTGCTTAAATATTGAGTGTCACTATTCACGGAGTAATTCCTAGGAATGTTGAAATATTAATTTAACAAATCAGGCGATATCAATTAAATCAACATTGAATATTTTCTGAACACTGCAAAATTTGGGGGGCTAAACCAGCGTTTGCCCCCTCCTTTTTTTCAATGGGGGGCCTGAGTCCCCCCGACCCCCACCCCGCCCCCACCCCCCCCAAAACCCCCGCCCAAGCCCCCCCCCCCGTTTCCGCCGCCACTGAACAAGCTGGATCCTCTTCTTCTTGAGTTTGTCTTGTGCTTGGGGGCTCCTCATTTTTTGGTTTAGGCAATTATGGGTTCGCCTTCTCTTGTCACTTGTAAAACATAAATAGATTAAAACTACCAAGTCCACCCCCCCCCCCCTTACCCAAAAAAAAAAACCGCTTTGATCCATCCAGGTCGGTCGAGTTATCGCGTTCACAACCAGGATCCCACACACACACACACTCATCACCCACACATACTATCTGACTCAATCAGAGGAAAAAAATTTCCCATTTCAGAACTTGTTCGAGGGATCAGATTAGACAACATACGAATATCCTTGGTGCCAAAATTTATTCATACCAAACTCAAGCAATGGTTGGGGGGTGGATGGGGAAAATCAGCCTCATGGTTCGGTGAGATATTCTAGTACAAGATACTGACGCACGCAACACGTATCCAAACTACATACACGCCACACATAGTTACTAAGTCTCTTCCTAAGTTTACCAACTGGAGTACCACGATCCCTTTTTACCTCCCCGGCCCTGTTTCCACCCCCCCCCCCTCCTCATATGAAAAGTGACATCACTTCAAGCAACAGATCAGACGGTCACTACTGAAGTGGTAGACCAACACAATGTCGGCCCCAAGAAGTTATTGACGGAAAATGCGGCACGATTGTGGGGATCTTGACAAGTATGGCACATAGCCAGCTGACCGATCTCAATATTGGTAATTGGTTGACCTTTGCACCTGACTCCAAAAAAAAGTATTATGTAACTCATTCTGGGGAAGTTGGCGGAGGGGTTCAATCTACGTAAGGAACAGCTTACCATCAGTAGAAATAGAGAGAATAGGACAGTATGATTAACAATTGTGGTGGTCGGATCAACTGCAAAGAGATAATACTTTGGAGTAATTTTATAGACACCAAGCACTAGCGTGAGGAAGCAAAAATTTCTGGATAGCATCCACGGTATCCACCTCACACCGAAAGAATAGTATTAGCAGGGACTTCAACTCCCCAGATATAGATAGATTGGACTGTCAGAGCAGTCATACTTCGCAAGCAAATGGATTCTTACAACGGGTGCAGGATAATGTCTGGCACCAACATTTTGGAACCCACAAGAAATGAAAACAATAATTGACCTTATCTGCAACAGAGGAGGAAATGAGTGAAAGTATGGAAGGTCAGAGGAGAAACATAGGGAAAAAAAGCGATCCAACGTCTAACTGGAGAACGACATCAGACAAGGGTACCAGAACGTACTCGCAGCAGAAAACAAGCGTGGAGGAGAGCAAATGCGTCCGAAATCAAGAAGACCAGAGCTTAGTAAGATAAATTGGTCGCGAGAACAGAAATGAAGGAAAATCAGTGAAGAAATGTGGGACAACTTTAAAGAGGAGTACAATGAACAAGTATGTTTAATGTGCCGAAACGGAAAGAAAAAAAGAACAAGAATAAGAGAAGCCCCAAAGTGGATGGACAAAGGAGGTGAAAAGAACAGTGGAGAAAAATGTGGTGAAACAGAGAAGGCCTCCTGGAAGACCTATAGAACAGAGTACAGCATCCGCTGGGATATATAAAGAAATGCAAGAGAGGAAAGAGAGTAGTAAATATAGCGAAGAAAAACTTCGAAAGACGATTAGCAAACAAAATTAGGAGACCCGAAGGACTTTCTATGCTATGTACGTTCTAAACAAAAGTGAAAGGACAATGTCGGACCAAAAAAGATGACCAATGAAAATGTCTTATCACCCAGAAGAAAACAGCAGAGACATTAAAAACTTTTCAGCACAGATTCCACCAAAGAGATGAACAAATACCACAGCTGGGACAATGTAAATATCGCATGTGATACAACACTGAGGTATATTGTTAAACAGTTCAGAGGAATAATGGTTATGGACAAACCTAAAGGAACGGGAGCATGGTTTAAAAGGGACTGGCCAGATGGAACTAGCAGAGAGTTTTGAAGGAGCTTGCAACGGAAAAGCGGGAACCCTTAGTGTGAGGTACAGAAATATTAGAGACAACAGCTATTCCAGATGATTGGAAAACAGAAAAACATAACACCATTGTTCAAAAAAGAGCACGTTCAGATGTCTCAAATATAGGCCAGTAACCTCACGTCGAATACATGCTAGGTGATGGAAAAAAATACTAAAGACTCTATTGTTGGGCACCTTGGAAAGGAAATAACATTGGTACGGGACACACAGCATGGATTTAGAGGAAGGAAGTCGTGTCTTACAAATATGGCAGAGTACGGGACAAACTAACGAATGATGTGGGACAGAGCATTGCAGTGGAGTTGTGTATTTTGACTTGAGAAGGCTTCGATTACAGTACCTCATTAAAAGACTTATCGCAAAGGTCCAAAGCACATGTGGTTATAGAGGGGGACATTTTACTGGCTGGAAGAGTGGGTGAGAGACAGGAAGCAGAGAGTGGTACTTGAAGGAGTGGAATCAGAATGGAAGAAAGTGACAAGGCTCCAGTGGCTGCAGAGCACAATTCTTGGGCCAATCTGTTACCCGATATTCATGAATGATATAGACATAAACGTAAACATCGGAGCTAAGCAAATTTGCAGATGACACAAAGTTATAAGAACAATAGTGAGGGCAGAAGACAGGGATCGTCTTACAGGAGGACATCAAAAAACTCTTGCAATGGAAAACAAAATGGCAAATGTCATTTCAAATAGATAAATGGTCAGTTTTTCATTTCGGAATAGGAATCAGAGATGTACAAATATTACATGAATGGGAAAGAATAAGAAGTCAAAACGCGGAGAAGGATCTTGTATATATGTTAGCACAACGATGAAGTTTAGCAAGCAGTGTTCAGAAGCAGCCCAAAAACAGGCCAAACAGGACAGTGGTTGGCATCATCAAGAGGATCTTCACCAACTTCGACAAAGACATTATACTCAAGCCTAACAAGTCACTCTGCGTTAGGACCCATTTGGACTATTGTGGCCGGTCGAGACCGTACTGGCGAAAATATTAAATTAATGGAAGATATTCAAAGAAGAGAAACAAAAACTAGTACAAGTTCAGACTCACAGCTATGAGAGAGGTTCAAGAAGCTCAACTTAACGGACCCTAGAAAAGCGGCAGCACGTCAAGACCTCATAACTATGTATAATATAATCATGAGAACACCAAGTTGAATATGCGATAGCCATCAAATTTGATGGGGAAACAAGTACGAGAGGCCACAGCAGGAGAATCCACAACTGCAGTAAAGATAGAAGTCCAGGAAACATACTTACTTCAAGCGTATTTGGAAGACTTGGAATGAGCTGCCAGGGGAAGTAGTCACTGCACCCACCCTCAAACATATTCAAGAGCCGTTCAGAGAGAGCAGTCGGATCTTTCAAGGGTTGAAAAACCTACTATCCGTAGGCCATCCTTTTCAGAGGATGGCCACCCAGGTAAATCCGGTAAAACCTAATGTAATACCAAGTATTAGGCTTGATCCATCCAGGTCGGGTCGAGTTATCGCGTTCACCAAGCAGGCACCAAACACACACATACATCCACACCACATAATGTTAACTTCATCAAACGTCACAGTTAAGAAATGGCTTCGAAGGAAATACAGATTAGACAACATAAGAAATCTCTGGTGCACGGGGCGGCGTCCTCCTCAATATTTTGGTTGGGGGGGGGGGGGACGCAATGCATTTTGCCCCCCCAAAAAAATATATATATATATTTGAGCCGACAGCTATTACGCTGACCACTGTATCCGACATATACAGCAGCAACCATTTTAAAACAAATGCAATGACCTAAATGATCATGTTGACTGATATGTGTTTTCAGTTTCGAAAATTTTTGCGCCTAGCGGCGCGCGGGTATTTCATATATCGGTAGTGTTAAGACACATGATGTGCCTTATGTAGACATTGATGGTCTTAACCAACAACAAAAATGCATGAAATTCACTTAGGAAGTTATTATATAATATCAATTAGAGAAGGGTTCTCCTTCAAATCCCCTATGTTGCTGCTTGAGACTGGCTTCATGTACCAGCTTGGAGGATTCGCTGCCGTCATTGGACGTTTGTTCGATTTCCTGCTAGGGACCAGTTAGTTAAGGACAACAAACAAACAAAAACAAAACATACAAATCGCTACTTGAGGTGAAGGGGGTTGAGGCGACGGGGGTTGGTCTACCACCTGGCGGAGTCTGTGATTTTTTTTCAAATACTATTATGTGCGACCACTGGTGAATGTTGGGTGCACGGTGTACATACTCCACTATGACTGAATGAGGGCACACGGTGCGCATCGAAAATGCAGCCAGGGAACGCCACAAATTGCGTTGGCAAAAGACATGATTCAAAAGTGTCCAAAAGTGAAGTCCAAATTTTGCCTAAAGTGCGATGGGAATGCCCAAAAGTGGCCAAACTTTGTTGTCTTTGAACGGAAGGGAAGTTGAGGCGACGGGGAAATTCTACCCTGGCGGACGGGAACTTTAATTTCGGCAAATATGTATATTTGCAAATTTGAAAAGAGTATGCGGCAATCAATTTATGGGAACGACCACTTTTTGAAAGATGGTGCGAGCACGTGCACACGGCCATACTAATAAGGGCGGGGCAGGCACACGGAAGGGGGTGGAAACCCCCATTAAAAGGCCATCGAGATTCGGCAGGGAACGCCGCAATTCAAAGCAAAGACATATTATTCAAAAATTCAGGTGAAGATAAGTTTATATCCAAAGAGTGCCTGCAATTCGATGGAATGCCCCAAGTATAAAAATTTTCGCGCGCACCTTGCTCGTAGTTTCGATTTTACTTTATGTTTTAACTAATTGGGCCACCAAGTCTGGCCACTGACTCAGAATTGATCTCTCATGCGCCCCTGTCCGCAAAGAGATAATAATGGGGGACCGTAATAGGAGTAAAAAAATCTAAGGGCTATTAAGTGATAGGTCAGAGAGGGGTCAGTGCAATGTCGATCGCTGGTCAAATTGGATAACCTTCAAAATCTCGCGCTCCGCACGAACGTAGTGGTGGTGGCCTTGCCCATTCCATTTGCTCTTTATGACCGTACCTCACTTGCATTCGTATTTCAGAATGTCACAAGCAACAACGCAAAAACCTTGAAATTGATCCGAAGGGTAGTTTTTGGAGAACCTTCCCTAAATGAAAATTTGTTATCAAGTTTTGAGGAGGCTGCTACTTAGGAAGTGCCGGTTCCGCAAATTCTAGCTGTCGATCAAACGATTTTTTCCCGCGTACGATACGCGCAAACCGTGGTGGCGCTCCCGCTTAGAGGTTTAATCTTGTCCGTCTCCCCACCCCCCCCCCCCCCCCCAACCGCCACACCAAATCGCCAGCCCTGGTCAGTACCAAAAAACAGATCAGATGCTACAAAAACAATTCCACATCAGCTGGACGAATATCTTGCCACTCACACATAACCACACCGTACCTGTCGGCTTCCGTAGTTGGATTCTTTTCGTGAGGATGTATGATAACCCGTTGTAATTGTTATTCTGCACGGTTTGTTGTGTTGCGCATGCGCTGTGGTAGAGCGACGAGACAGTGACTTTGGGAATTTAGAAGCAGTTTGCACCTTTAATCGTATAGGTTTAAGTATTACGGCGACGGATGGTTTTCAGGGAGCGAAGGCGTGACCATCGGGTACAAGGTCGATTTGGATACACGTTAAGGCGAGACAGAGCGTACACCCGTCCCAGGTATCGTTGTATACATTTCAACAATGTAACGTCGATTTCGATTTGCTTCGTGGATACTCTTACTACCAACCAATATCACGATTTTGGGGACGATGCACACCTTGATGTGGGCCTAGGCCTTTTTTTGCTCTTTCTGGCGTATAGTGAGGTGACACCAATCGAGCCAGCTACAGCCACATGGTCAGTCGATAGCTTTATAGTTTATAATCGATATAGGCCTAATTACGATGGTAATACTCTGTCACAATTGAAATAGTATAGACTAATCGACTTCATAATGCGGCTGTAGTGCCTCAATGTAATGGTTGAGGTCGAGGGAAGTCCCGTGTCTGGTTGAGGACGTGTGATACGCCTGTTGTCTCGATTCGTAGGCCAGTAAGGATTGCTGAGCGTCTGTTCTAAGTCTGTAAGCAGGTTATACACGCTACTTAAGCCCACTCGCGTACAAATGTGGCATCTCGGAGGTTCTTGCGCTATGTCATAGACATAAAAAGCATTCCTCGCGCTTAGTGCTCGATGAGCTGGGCGTCGATCCTTCTGAAAATTGGGGGGGGGGGGGTGACACATCGAATGCAGATGACCATCAAGCTGACGCCCATCGTTTGGCGCAGCGCACTGTGAAAATTCAGTATTTCAATATACCCTGGCAGATCGTACGGAAACGGCACTTGTCAGGTTTCAATAGCACCCATCTACAATGTGTGATTGAAGTAAAAAGACAGACAAAAAAGTTTGTCATTGTGCAGCTAAGATGATTTGTCCGAATATCACCACTGGTATTTTGTATCTACCGTTTCTACTCGGCGGCTCTGTTTGCAATGGGATCCCAGGGTCTATACCGAACGCTCCTTGCTGGGGGATCGAGAGGGAAAAAGCCATAGGCGTACGGGACCATTCCAATTTGGGGAGCATAAAATTTTGTACCCGAATGTATACAAGTCCATCTTGGAGATTAACCGGCATTTTTTGTCCTCGTCCTGAACTTTGTTCAAGGAGATTCATAGTGATCACTTTGTCTTGTGTGTGTGTCTGTCTGCTTCGTATGTGCGGTTCGTTATCTCCTGAACCGTGAAAGCCGTTATGCTGGATTTCTGTTGTGGAGGTGTGCGTGAAGAGTTGCCGATGTGACTCCACTTTTCGTCCCGAAATCCCATACTCATTTTGCATAAATTTGCATATATTTAGAAATTGGCCCGTGAACTTGTGTACAAGATATCTCTTGTCGGTAGATGCATTGGTTATGTCGTTCGGAGTATATACCAACTATGAAGGTACAAGAACTGATTTAGATTCCTGGCATGATATATGCTATTAAGTAGTCTATTTTTGCATAATTCTGCTATATTTTGAAGTTCCTTGGATTTGGGACGGAACTGTGTGGAGATGGTTATTCATAGGCCAATAAATTTTACAGTAGGCATGAGATCACCAAAGGTCATTTAATGTTACTATTCGATATTCTCGCATTTCCTAGTCTAATTTGCGTAATTTTGCATATTTAAAGTTGGTTGAATCCTAATGAATCTTGGTGGAGATGGTACACCTTTTGGTCCTGATAAATACAACAACAGTGTAAAGGTCACTTTCAAGGTCTTTAATTGTTATCATTTGCATAAATTACGAAATTATCTAAGTTTTGTTAAATGCGCAGTAACAATTTGGAATGAGTGCAGTTAGGGGTGCTCGTAGAGATTTGTCATGGTATATTTGGGTTCAGTGGATCAACAACATCTAAAGAAGTCAAAAGTTCAAAGGTCAAGTCTTGAAGGAATGTGCTTATTTTTAGGGTTTACAGGGCAAGAAATAAAACTGTCATTTTGGTTATGTGATAGATCTCTGTCTGCTATATAGACAAACAACTCTTGCTTCGATCTGACACTTGGTCTCAGTTCCGGGCCAAAGGTTTGATTTTAATACTTTGATACATAGGTGTGGGTGTAGCGATTACATAATCTTTTGGGGGGCCCCTGTGGGGGTCATCACCTTGAGGAGCATTTTTCATAAAAAAACCCGTCATGTCAACACGGTCATTCAAGGTCAACAAACTGGCCGAATAATAACATTTCCTTTCTGCAATGACTTCTAGTGACTGTGTGCGATTATGGCTGAGATTTTGGGACTGCTGGCATATTAATTCAAGGGTAAAATTTCTCATAAAAAACGTTACATCAAAGTTCATTTCAAGTCCCTTTGTGCCAAAAAACGAACTGCCAATAATACATTTCCTGCAACACCTCTAAGACTGTATGCTACCTATTTACGAATGGTAGTCCTTGGGTACCCTACTACCAGCATGATGCTGACATCACTATTAGTATAGCAAGCTATAGTTCACAAAATATTCAGAACTATCTCTCTTTGGAGTTTATTACTCATTTCAACCCCCCAGGAATGTTATTTCTATTCATCTAACCCAGTATTCCATCTGTAACAGACAGAGAGTTCATCATTGTCAAAAGCCGCCTGTTCTTGAAGTCCACTATTTCTGCGTGTTCACGTACCACTTCATCTGGGAAACCCCAAAGAGATTTGTTTAGTGGCCTGTCACCAAAATCACCTTTCCCTTGCCACTAAGTGAATCGGTAAACAATGACTGAGTTCTGGCCCAGAAAAGGATTGGTGCTGCAAGCCTTGAAGCATCATGGTTAAGATTAGGTCTACATTATTTGGATTGTTCAGGCAAGGATTAGGGGGAGGGATAGGGATATTGTGCTTGGTTACATAGAGTCTAGACCTCACTTCTTAACAGGATACACATACTACGAATGACTTGCTTTAATTGTTTGCTTGTAATTCTTGATGTTGAAACCGTAGTAAGTTTATCAGTTGTTCTGGAATTATGATATGAATATCACATCTATCCAATGAATTGCAACTATAAAAATGAAAAGTCAACACAACTTGCCAATTACCTCCCCCACCTCCCCCCCCCCCCCCTTGTAACGCAGGTATGTGTGTTAATGCTAGGTTTATTGTGGAATCTATTACTACAATTTACACCTGAGAAAATACTCTGTGGGTAATGGATTACCTTTACGCTCCGACATTCTTAACATAGACTGGCAGTCACTAGATCATTCAACGTGTCCTAATTTCGTCCGCATGTTTATTCAAATTTCGACGGTTGTTCGATTTTTCATGAAGCTTCATGGTATGGTCCGCATGTAGTTCCCCGAATATCAACTAGACAATCACTGTGGGTTATTCAATGTGTAAATTTACATCATTCCATGCAAAAATTCAAGTTCGTTGGAAATTCCCATGAAACCTAGTAAATGGTGTCCACTATTGCATGGTCCTGAGAAAATAGGTCTATGAAGTGAGTATGTGTCCCATTTGCTTTTATGACATTTCAGTCCACATTTGACACAACTATCCCCAATTGGGTCAGATATCAGCCCTTATTAATTTGAATTTGGTCACTGTTCCTGTTGATGCTAATACCGAAACCTTAAAGCAACAGATAGACTGACTCTAGTTTTCGCATGGTGACTTATGAGGAAACCACCAATCGCGCACCCAGGCGAGACACAGGGGGCGATCCCTTGTTTTTCCACCCACTTTGGCCTTTTTCCTCCCCAAATTTTCCCACGACTTTTGCCCGGATTTTTCATCTCAGAAAATTTGGGAGGGGGGGCCGTCTGCCCCAGGCTTCTGACATTATTCGAGTGAAACAAATTAATTCCGAAGCACTACATCTCATATTTAGCCTACACGCCTGGAAGAAAATGGCCATTGCGCGCGAAACCTTGGAAAGTTAATGCACTTTTGTCGATTCGATTTAAAATTCGAGAACTCGTTATGCAAACTGGGTAATCCTTCGACTTCGTCGCCCTAGGCGGGTCCACATCTTCACCTAGGGCCCTCACTGGATAGTGGACTTAAGACAATTTCCACGCGATTATTGTTTGGTTAACAAAAATTGGAATCAGTTTAGCGTGATACAAATCGGGCAGTTGCCTATTTTTTTTATTAACGTCCGGGAAAGTTGGGGGGGGGGGTGTGGGAGGGACAAACGATATATATCCCCCACTTTTGGAAAGTGGGGGGACATGAACCCCCCTCCCCCACCTGTTTGCCGCCCATGGATTAACTACTTGGGCGGCGTACGGTTTGAGTCCGAACCTAACCTCCCCTTCCCCCCATGACCCAGTGATCATATTTTTTTCAAAAACTGAGTTTTTGCAGTTCAGTAGAAGTTTTGTTTCAGCTGTTATATAGCAAATATCGCAGCATGCATGTGTCACCTTGTACTTTCCAATTAGGGACGGTGGGAAGCCATTTATGAGGGCGCACGTTCCTTGGGTTCCGACCTTACTCCCCCCCCCCCCACCCCCCCCCCCCCCCCCCCCACTCTGGTGTCAACACTAAAGTTCCTGAAACCACACTCCACTCGGGAGGCAGCAATTCCCAAAGCGAGTGCTGCCATTCGTAAACCAATCACGGTTCTTTGAGAGGGCACTTCCTCTGTGAAGCAGCTTTTCTCGATGTGGTCCTTCAAGGTTCCCTCAAAATTAGGAGTAACTGATTCCTGATCTTTTTCTTGTGAATGTTTTTTGTTTTGCACATTACGTTTCGTCGTTGTTATCTCTTTTGTTAAATACTTGCTGTGTTCTGCGGTGATGCAATGTACTTAATGCTTGTTAGCTTCATCACTTCATGTGAGGTGTTGCCAATGCCAGAGTCACTTTGAACGTCTTACACATAATCTCCAACTCATTCCCGATATGATTATTAATTTTTTGTTATAATGTTATCATAATATGACGAAACCGAGAATGCACCTTGTTTTGGTCTTCAGTTCATGAGGTAACAACAAGATTGTGGACTCATGGCCCTCCCCTCCGCATCCTGATCCATGATAACGTATGTACAGTAGTAGTGTTCTCAGTTCTCTTTTACTCTTCTGGGTGGTGCTTTCCTCTGGCCTCCTCCCTTTAAAGCCTGATGCGCATGCGCGAACGGTTTCGCAAATAACTACTTCCCCATTCCTGTTACTCATCTTCTAATGTTAACGTTTGTATCTTTTAATCGCCCGGCAATGCGCGTATTAAAACAACCCTCTATTGTTTAGTGTGTATCAGTGGTGTTAACCACAGCTAACCCTCCATCGATGCCGGGGTTATAACCCATTGATCTGTAGTGGTAATATTTGTAGCTATGAACGTTCGATTGTTGCTGGATCGCAAGTCTTGAACCGACTACTGTACTCCCTCATAGAAATGAAGATCAAACTCAAACAAGAATGTTCCGTTTATTCCTTCTATGTTGCTCCCAATTTGCCAAATTCGGCCTATTGAGTTGGGGAGCACTGGCACTCTGTCTCTCAACGTTTCACATATGATTGGTTTCGCCGCAGCTGCGATGTGGCATTCGGTATGATTACTCTTCAACTGAAAGGAACGCTTTGTTATTCGACTGGTAATATAATTGGTGTTGGGTTTTAATCGTAGGTAGATTCATAGTTGACCGGCTATACATGAAAGAAAACTCTACGTGTAGCCTATAGTGAGTTGTGGAACCATTCAATAAAACAACCTGTGAATGACTTAATATTTGCTGCATTGGCTTCGTCAGGCTAGCTGGCCATAAAGGCTTCACAATCTTTTCCCGAGTTATTCCTGTTGCGAATAGCCCCGATTTGTTGTCAAGGCACATTTAAGCCTTTCGTGACCTCAGAAAATGGGATCACTGCACTTACCTGGCCGTTGGACTTGGGGGGTATTTTTTTTTCGCGGTCTCCGGCTTGCTGAAGGTTACACCGATCGAGCCTGTTTCATAGTCCATGGTTTGTGGTTTCGTTTCCGTTTTGTATAAACTGTAAACTTCATGTCAACCTAAAAAAAAAAAGGCGCCCTCTGTCTAACCAAATCACGAATTCCCTGATCGTATTCCCCCTAAGGCCCTAGGGAGGAGGGGTGGGGGGGGGGGTGGGGAGGGGTGGGAGTCCGTACCCCCAACTGTACGAAGGCCTCCATACGTAACGTCTTGTGCCTACACACATTATTAAAGAGTCGTCAGTGCTTACCCACTAGACATACAAGCGTGCATGTACTATCAAAAATGTTGTGTAACTATAGCACACACCCGGTGTTGTGATACACAATCATCAGTGTATATCTGCAACTTAGTGGAATTTTTCCCACAATCATTACACAATGTTGTGTAATTTCTTTAGTGAATGAAGACTATGTATAGTTCCGAAAAAGGTAATCGAAGGTCATATAGGCGTCTGCATAATTCATGCAATTTTGAGGATTTTAATGGAAACTGGTCTATGTGGACGACATTTTGTCTTGACAATGTAGAGGTCACTTTGAGGTCGCTCTATAGGTGAACTTGGCGTAATTATTTTTCAAACTTTGTCGAATTGTAAGGAAACCTGTTGGATGTTGATAACATGTGATACTGATAACAATGGAGGTCATCGTGGGTCTCTAGAGGTTCATCCAGAGTAAGATAGACAAATTTTAACAAAATTAACGCAACGGTAACGGAAAAATCGTTTGGACGGTCCCGGTCTCGTAGTAGTTTCGTCTCGCCTGAACAAAAGAGACTTAGATATCTTGCGATGTGGATGCAAAGTGTCTTGGGTATGTGTATGTGTGTGGTGTGTGTGGAGAGAATGTGTGTGTGTGCTTCTTACATTTTCGTTAGCGAGGATTCCCCTAAACTGATGTATGATTTTGATATAAAATGTGTGTAAATAGGATTGGGGTTGGGTGAACAAGATCTAACCAGATTTTGGCACGGAAGTCACTAGTTAAGTAGGGTGCCTATTTCATGCTATTCGTTGTTTAAGCTCGTTAGCAAGATTACGGGTGAACCGTACGTGCTACGGTGATTCGGTTTGGCACATAATTCACATAATTTATGCGAAATTTCAAAATAGTCGGGATTTTTACGGGGGAACTTGGGTGAATATGGTCTGAAAAGTTTTCAACACAGATTCGGGGTCACTGGAGGTCATTCAGTGGGTCTAATTTGCATTATGGGAAAAACTTAAAAGTTTGTTTGCCTTTCCATGAAATCTGGTGAGTATGAGTCTACCTTTATTTCCAAAATATTTCAACTAGATCAGGGTCACTGGAGGTCATTCAATGTGTCTAATTTGCTTAGTTTAATGCATTTTTTTTTTTTGCAAACTTTTGGGGTTTCAATAACGTATTGAGTGTGGTTCAACGTTGGTCTTGGGATATTTAAAATTGGAGAATGAGTAACGGAAATCAAACAATCCGCTATATTGAATAATTTAGCGATTTTAGTCACAACACCCACAAAAAATAGTACTCCGGGGATAGAAACAAATCACGTTGTCAACAATCAGTCCTTATGATTTGAAATTGGTCACTGATTAGAAGTATTTATAAGTAGCGCCCTCTAGTTGGCAAACTATAACTATCTTGACATGCTTTTAGATATCGCTGTTATTATTTCGCAACTGGAATTTGCCCTCTAGCGGCGTTAAAATCAGGGTGGTTGAGAAAATTACCTTAAATCGAAGTTGTGGCAGTATTAAAAAAACTACTGATGCACACATGCGAGACTAACGGTTAATGAACCCACTGTATTAAGAATGCTATCAGTTGTATTAGATATACTGCAAGTATGATTCAACGGAATCGATTTGAGTGGAAGTTATTTTATCCAATATCGTTCTTATTTTTCTGGGTGGTTTGGGCTACTCAAATAGCAGAGCCTGCAGAGGGATACTTAAGAAGTACGATTGTAGCTTCTGAAGGAAAAGTAGAGCTGTTCGACGTTTTCTAAAGGAAGTGTTTCCTTAGTATCCGAAAACTTCGAATCACATCTCTAAACAATAATTTTGCCCCATTTCGAACTCCTTTTCATTTTGAGCTTCTTTTGTCCCTGTGGTTGCTGTTGTCACGAGCTTAGTTCATTTCAAGCTCTAGCGGCGTCCATAGCGTGCCGACGCACTTAACTACCGTGAGTGTTGAACGCGCTGAACGACTTGCCGTATCGACCGACTCGCTGTGTGCTTGCGATAACACGACCTTCGGGCTATTTTCCCCATTGATATGCCAAGTTATGCGTCTGTTAGGGTCGTTCAAGCGAAAAGGGAGAGTTTACCACAACACTCCCACTGAACACCCCACACAAAATGTTAGATGATGTCATTCACGGCTCAGAAGATGACTTACATGGGCACTGCAGACCTCTCGCACAGACGGGCAGTAGACAACCACCCAGACAGAGCACACCACGCACGACAACGTGCAATGCCGCTCTCCGAACAAAGTTCAGGCAGGACTAAAATGTTGTGGTTGGTTGCTTTCGAAGTACAGGCTCACTTTGAGACTTCTCCAGAATTGTTAACTAACGACAATTATTCTATTTCTATCACTTCTCCCGCATGTGAAAGAATTCGTAGATTTGCAAATGTTCTTTCCTCTAAGAAAGATCGTCGGGATTCACCTGCGCGGACAATGTAAACAGGTGGCGTGATCGGCGTGGTGGAGGTCATCTTCGGGGTCCTGCTGGCCCCCTTCGAGACGCCAGAACTGAGGTCTAGTCAGCTGCCTTCAATTCAGCCTCTTCTTCTGGATCATGATCGGGGCCGTGCAGACCCTTCTGGCCCTCGGTCCCCCATCCTGATCTGTGTTCCCCGGCCCTCATCTGCGGGGCCTTCCCTCCTCCTCTGCTGCTCATATCGTACTGGCCTCTGGGGGAAGTCCCATCTCGATTAGGAGGAACGTCGGGGGAAAAAAAACTAAGCGAGACCCACGACGAGATAAGATGAAAACGAGCTATGCTCCTCCCGGAATGGCTGATTGCGGATTATCTAGACTTTTGATACAAACACTTTTTACTTGTGACTATTAGATCATGTATTGAACACTGCAATTTCCCAACTACTAGGACTGTAGGACAGTAGGAGCGAGGGACACGAACTCGTGTCAACGGGCGTGCGTATGTTATGCTTCTGCAATAAAATACCTACCACCACAATACCGTGATAGACAGCTTTGCTTCAAACAAGCACAATGATACCGATAAGGGTCTCGGGGTCACGACCGCGTATGTGGACATCCACATGCTCAATCATATAATTATCAAAATCTGCCACTAGCCGCTTGCCGTAGCCCCTACTGGTTTTCAATGATTCTATGTTTCAGAGGTTGAGAGAGTGTTTGCCGACAGCATATAAGCCTAATTTTCGTCGTGACGTCATGATACGACACCCTCAATTATTTCGTTAGTACTTCAAGAGCTATGATGCGTCTTCAACTGAAGCGGCGGGCGAGGCCACTGGTGTATTAAGTACAATGGTCATGTACACATAACGTGTGCTATTCTAGTGTCTTTTATCCAGTATATTTAGGAAACTGAAACCCCGAAAGAATTTCGGTGATTCGATGTGAAAAATATCAATTCTGTTATGTGCCCTGGACGTCACGATTGTACCGATACCCGTGGATGCAAATCAATTCAAAACATGTATTTCTACCAACCTTACGAAATCACTACAATGGGATCTGATTGAAAATTTAAAAATTTGTTCACGAAATATGACAGAATTTTTCATTGATTTCATTCATTAATATTAAATAATAAGTTCCCTCTGTAATGGGTGCTCGGTATAACCGACCTCGTTAATTGAACCAGGGACTCGGATGTTGTCTTCCGCACGTCTGCCACTCCACCACAGCTTGAAAATGTAACAGCCCACTGATACACGACGGGCTGCAGCTCACCATCAGCGACGCGTGATCCCCCTCCCCAACGTGTGATTCAGCAGTTGCGCCTTTGGAAAAACTCTACTTATTTCGCCGATGCTGATGAACGAGCATGACGAATACTTGTCCTATCTGTCATTTTAGGGATAGGGCGATTGGAATGCCGCATTAAGTGTCAATCCGGAATTTGATAAGCTAAAATGGCTTTTGTACGGTCACATTGTGTTTATCTCCACTTCGACATGCCGATTTATACTTTTTTGCCAGAAATACAAGAGACATGCTTGTTGTTTTCTGTATGGAAAATAGTGTTTGCAAAACATTTTTGAACAACATTTTCGGCGCGAAAGGGGATAGATTTCCGTCAGCGATGATGGAAATGTGAATATCACAGACTAACTCACATAATATGGCTTAGTTACCCGGTGGACAGCAGCTTACAGTTATAGTCCAAATAGTTGTAATCCGGTATGGAGTCGAGCCCGCTAAGTCTCACAGCGTAGAGTTGTGTGATTTGGGACCGGCCTCGGTATTGTTTCCTCGCCTCGGCGGAAACATTTGCCGACAATCAGCTAACAAGTACCGTATCCAATTCACCGCCACCGACCGCCACAGTAATTATGAGCTGAACATGTTTTCTATCTCAGACCAATTACAAACCAACTATTTTGTGCGAAATTCACAAGGTATGATGTGTATTTCTGATATGAACTCCGATATGCCACCTACTGCGAACTTGAATTCTTTGCTCAATGGTTTTTGGTAGGTGGTTCGTGAAACTCGTTTGTTAATTTGCTGTTGTTTTTATATAATAAAAAATAAAAACCACAACTGGCACCATCAAAACTGTGCTTGTATTTTCTGCGGGTCGCGTTGATCCACAGTAGCCTCGAGTCAAGGCAGTTGGGATTTAAGTCAGGTGGTGTGTGTATGTGTACGCGCGCGCATGGGTTCGGCATTTAACAACCAGCATTTTATTTGCGTTAATCCACGGGGCAAGCGACACAGTCATGATTCTGTACAACAGAATATGATTTAGAAAGGTGAAAGGGAAATTAAGGCCATGCTACCAGATAAATGAGTTTCTCTCTGATGAGGGATTTGCCCTTTAGGAATGTTGAAGCGTCTCGACTTCGAGCTGAAACGAATTTGGAGTGATTTTGATTAAGATTGTTATTACTGTTCATGGCTTCGGTGACTCGGCTCTTCGATTACTTATTGGAATGTTTTTAGTCCCCTACTTGATTCAATTTGAACTGAACGGGTTCAGGAAGGCTCATCGAGCAACCCTGGACGTGATGGATAGAGGTCATTAGCTCAGTCCAGCTTTTCGAAAAAACTTGGCATATTTAGGGAATTACACATATTTCGAAAAGGGGGATTGAGTGAAACAGCCCTCTAAAGATGTCGTTTTGTCAGATTTGCATGCATGTCTTCAAGAATGACCTTCTTTAGTTCATTGGTTCTTTGTCTCTATTGAGGATTTGTTTGTTTGTTTGTTCGTTTGTATTTATTCATAAAAGACAACCGAAAATACAAATAATACATAAAAGAGCCACCTACTATTACACAAAACACAACACATACATACCAAAAACGAGTGAAAATTATCGTCCTTCGGAGACTTATTCCCAGAAGGAAAACAATACAAATATGTACAAGTAAACACTGCATTTTCAGGGTCATAAAACAATCAGAACCCACGATTCAAAGCGAAGAAAATATTAAAAATCCTAGAATGACTGCAAGTACCTTTTTATTGCACGCCTAAACGAGTTATAATACCAGAGAGCTGCAATTGCGAGGTAGGTTGTTCCAGTCAGGGATAGCATTTTTGTCTCCTGAACTTTGTTAAGGGAGAGACATAGTGGTCACTTTGTTGTGGGCGTGGGTTGTCTGCAATTGACCGTCTGGCTGTTTGCCCTTTAGCCGTATGTCGTATGTGCGGTTCGATATCTATGAACCGTGAAGCCGTCATGCTGAAAACTTTTTGTGGAGGTGTGCGGTGGAGAGTTGTCAATGTGCATACAATTTCGTCCGGAGAGGCCATACTCATTTGCATAAATTCGCATATTAATGAAATTTGCCCGGAAAGCTTGTGACAAATATATCTGATCGGTAGGTGCATTGGTGATGACGTTCAGAGTATATAACAACTTATCAAATTTACACGAACTGATTAGATTCCTGGCATGATATATGGTAATTAAGGAAGTCTAATTTGCATAATTTTTGCGTTTTTTAAGTTCGTTGGATTTGACGAAACTCGGTGGAGATGATTTATCTATAGTCCCAATAGATGTACAGGATGTACGAGGTCACCAAGGTCATTTAATGGTACTATTTCGCGTTTACCTAGTCTAATTTGCATAATTCGTGCAGATTTCAAAGTTGGTTGAATCTTCATGAAACTTGGTGGAGATGGTTACACCTTAAATCTGATGAATTTAAAACAGGTGTAAAGGTCACTAAAGTTCATTTAATGTCAATAATTTGCATAAATTACGCAATTTTTTCAAGAAGTTGTGTTAAATTGCCACTAACAATTAGAATGAGTGCAGCAGTTTAGGGTGCTCGTAGAGATTTGTTATGGTAATTTCTGGGTTCAGTGTACTATAAACAACACTCTACCAGCCGAGGTTCAAGGGAGGTCAAAGGTCAAGTAAGAAAATGTGCTCATTTTAGGAGTTACAGGGCGAAGAAATAAAACGGTCAACTTTTGGATATGTGATAAAGCTCTGTGTGATACATAGACGAAACCAACTCCCGCTCGATCTGACGCTGGTCGTCAAGTGTACAAGGTCCAAAGGTCGATTTTATACTTTTTGGGCGATAGCATAGGGCGTGTGTAACTGATTACATGATGCTTTTGGGGCTTGATGCATCACATCGAGGCAGCATTTTTCATAAGGAACGTTATGTCATCAAAGGCCATCAAAGGTCACTTAGTAGACCAAACAACTGCCAAATAATAGCATTTTCTGCAACAACCTCAAAAAACTATACGATATAGCTAATACGTGAGGCATGGTGCTCACTATCGAGGGAATCTTTCTCAGGCAAACTGTTATGTTATAAAAGGTAGTTAAGGCTAATTATCAGATGTTCATTAAATCGTATGACTATTGCAAAGATTTTTCCCATCCCTCTACCATGAAGCCCACAAGAAACTCCAGCTGTCAACCTTTTTTCTGGCCCCCTCTGACAATACTGGTCAAGGGATTTGTTTAGATAAGCTCTGGTAGACAGTTTCCTGTGGGGACAGTCTGAAAAGTTTCATAACAGAGAACGGTGTCTCCTGATTGGCTGAAGTCAGCTGGAGTAATATAATGTTTGGGTTGTAGGGTTGACATACAACTCAGAACTGAAGCAAGGCTGTGGCTGCTGTGGGGGTATTTACATAGGCAAGTAATTGGTTTCAAAGGATCGGTTCGCCTCTCAAAAGTACCCTACATTTGATCAGGTGCTGTTATTGTTTGTTTGGGGGGGGGAACTAGTAGTGGAATGCCAACCAGCTGAAAGACATTGGCAGAAAACCAGCTATGCTGATTGGGTTATTGCTAGAAGGCTGTTTTAATTATTATATTATCTTAGGAGTGTATACTAACTGTATTGATTCCAATGTTTTTAATATCCTCAAGACATATTATGTAGTGTATATAGCAAGATTATTAATGTGACATATTGAATATATCAAGTGATTATGACAAATAGGGGGTATAGTTTCAAGACTTGTACTGTATCATGAAACCTGGTGGGTATAGTTTACCTTTTGTTCCAAAATTCAACATGGGTACAGGATTACTGGAGGTCATTCAACCTGTTTAATCTGCATTATTTTAGGCCTAATTCCAAGTGTGCCAGATGTTCATGGAACCTGGTGGGTATGGTGGCTTAGCCCCCAACTTTTTAACATAGATTGAGGTCACTGGAGGGCATTCAGTGTGTTTAAATCACATAATTTATTCTAAAGTTTCTTCGATTTTCATAAAGGTTGATTTTTGGTATGGTTTGACATAGATTTCAGTCACTGGGAGTTATTTGATGTGTTTATTTTGATTCATTCGTGCAATTCTTAAGTTCGTTGGATCCTCATGAAACATATTGAGTACAGTCCACTATGCCTCCTGAGTTATTTCAATTTGGAAAGGGTCACGGCACATGGAAGTATTATATATTGGTCTAATTTGCATTAATGTAGGCAATTTTAGTCACATTTCAATGAAACCTAATACTCTTTTGATAGACATGGTCAATAATCAGTTATTATGAATTTAATTGGCTCATGATGTAAGCTGTTTCCATTAAATGCTAATACCAAAATCTCAAAGAACACATGGAATGTCTTGAAATTGTTTGCATGTTGTCTGATAGGAGAAACCACTGATCGCGCAACCAGACGAGACACTTGGGAGCGAATCGCCTTTTGGCCGCCTCATGCTTTACCCGAGGTACCATCAGATTAGCGACGCTGCCTCTAGTACGATACCCATGGACCGGGGTTTGAAATGGGGATGAAATTATGCTGAAGGTAACGTGGACTAAGACCATTTATAACTTTGTATGAATGGTTAATTTTTAAATTGGCGTACTCTTTATTCGACTCTAAGTAAACCAGAATGCCTCAATTCTGAGGCAGTGACACTCACCCTGTTACCCAAGGAAAGAATGTAACGAATCATTTTGTTTTGAGAGACTTGAAGTTTGTTCTATGAACTTTTCGAAAGGCCATCGGACCAAGAACAACAAACATAGTCGAAATGGGGTTGAATCAATGCCTGACACAGAGGCTTCCGAAGATCTGTATCTAAAACATGTTACATCCCTATACCGATATACATTTTTTAGCTTATTATTGGTTTTCCTAAGAATGGAACTGACAACAGATTCTCCGGTCAAACAGTTATCTAGTTCAACCAAGTTATTTGACCTTGGTGGGATGGCAATTTGACGTCCTTTATACACGATAGTAAAGTCGTGAATTTCATTCAATTGGTGTTAGTACACACACACACACACACACACACACACACACACACACACACACACACACACACACAGATTGAGTATATTAGGCCTACGCTCCTCTAAACTGTGCTACCAAGGTAATAGTTTGTTTTGTTGAGCACTCTAGTTTCGTGACGGCGCCTTGTTTGTGTAGTCTTGTTAGTTTGAATTATCAAGACGCAATTCTATTTGCATTACGCATCGCACGCTCTTACGGGTTTGTTCACTCTGGAATTCATAGACAATGCGTCCCTGTGGAAGGTAGGACTGGGCAGGTTTCACCTGTGTAGTTGTAAATTTCAGTCGCGATTCACACTCTGAGCTGCACTGATGAGCTCTAAAAGAGCGAACCAGGACAGTCTGCAGATTGAGTATATTACGCTCCTCTAAACTGTGGCTACCAAGGTCTACTTGTTTTGTTTGAGCATCTCGTTTTCGTGAGGGCGCATTGTTTGTGTAGGCTTGTTAGTTTGAATTTTCAAGACGCAATTCTATTTGCATTACCCATCGCACGCTCTTACGAGCTTGTGCCCTCTGGAATCCACTAAGTCTCTTCCTGAATTTCGTTCAGGCGAGACAAAAACAGGGCAAATTGGAGACTCGTAATTACAGACCTGTTAGTATTCTGAATGCACTCTCCAAATTCCAAAATCCTTGAACGGGCAGTCTACTTCCAAAAGCATCTGTCGCGGTTCCTATCCACCTGAAACATGCCATGGAAATCATGTTGGCATGCTTTCGTGGATTTATGGAAAGCATCCGATACTGATGATCATACTATCCTGTGTTTAAACTCGACATCATGGGGATCAATTCTGTGGAATGGTTCTCCTCGTATCTTAGCAACAGAAAACGAATGGTGGACATAGATGGCATTCTGTCTGATCCAGACTGGTGAATTCTGGAGTCCCCCATAAGGTAGCATTTTGGGACCTATTTCTTTGCTATATTAATGACATGAAATGTGCTGTGAAACATAAGCTAGTTTCATATGCCGATGATAGTTGTATTTTCGTATCGGCTAAAGACCCCCAGTTCATTTCTAACAGTCCGTCAAATGAACTCTGTAATTGCAATGAGTGGTTATTTGATAATAAGCTCTTCCTACATGTTTGGAAAACACACGTGTTTACTATTCGGTGTGTGGTGTGTGGGGGTGTGTGCTGTTGGTGAGGCCCGATTATGACAATTTTGCGTGTAGCCCGGGGTTGGTGGTACACGATCTGATCAGATTTTGGGCAGCAGTCATTAAGTCATTAATTAAGTTTGGGTAATTACTTAATTTTTATGTAATTTTATCGTTAAAGCGCGTTAGCAAGATTACGCAAGAAACCGTATGTGCTACAGTGATTTAGTTTGGCATGTAGGCCCGGGATGACAGGAAGATGAACTGATTACATTTTCAGCCTGAAAATGCTGATTAAATGGTGTATTTGCATGATTCATGCGACTTTTCCAAGTTTGTCAGATTTTCACGAAACTTGGTGGCTGTGGTCGACACATGGTTCCCGAAATTTAAAAGTGAAGTTGGGGCTCACTGGAGGTCATTTAAATGTGTCTAATTCGCATATTTTATGCAATTTTCGAAAGTTCGTTGAATTTCCATAAAACTTGGTAGATGTGATCCACCTTTGCTCAAGATCATTTTGAAGGTACAGCTGGGGTCAGTAGAGTAGAGGTCATTGTATGTGCCTAATTTATCCCCCGCGACACTGGAAATGTTCGAGGATATTATGGTTTTGGGTATGTAGCCGCCGCCACTTTCAAGCTGACATTCATACATGTCATGGCAGTGGCACTTCCAATTCACTGTAGGCCCTTCTTTCGCCTTTTTTTCGATCGATGCAATAAGTTGCAAGCAACAAAATGAGTGTATTACAGCATTCTTGATATGTGTGAGTACGACTGATGGGGAATAAGCAATATGATTGTTGGGACACTCTTTCCCAAATGATTTCCTAACCTCTCCTGTAATGCCTCATAACTTCCGGTAACATACCCTCGGGCCTATAAGTCCTTCTATATTTGATCAGCTGAACGTTTACGCATCGGTCAACCATAGTTTGTTCATCCCATTAGAACCCATTCCGACTGACACATTTGGAAGAGATTTTGAAGAAGACGTGTCCGGCCTCAACCAATCTTCCGAGGCCGGGAGCCACGAGGCCAAGGCCGAGGCATTTGCTTCTGAGGCCGAGACCGAGGCCAGAGAAAATGCCCTCGAGGCCGAGGCCGGCCTCGAGTCCTCCAACACTGTTTCTTAGATTGACGAGTCTTAGTGGTTGAGCTCGCTATTCCGATATGCTCATTTATTACCTCCGCCAGTATAGATCGTGTTGCAACGTTTATTTTCTCGAAACTGTTAATGTTGACGTCCTTGAGTTGCGATAATTTGTCCAGGCAAAGTAGACTCAGGTATCTCCCCGCTGGTTTAGCAGTATGTCTTACTACTTCTCTTAGAGCAATCTTCCTGGGAGCATCCTCTTGGGGTCTTGTAACGTATCTGAATAATCTCAATCTCCTATGTGCCACTATGTGCCAATGTTATGGTCCCATACTGATGTTGAATACATTGCGAAGTAGTCTCCCAAGAAAAGTTTTCAATTTAGTGATCAAGTTCCTTCGTTGGACCCCACGGTTCGTAATTGCAGAAAAGTACTCTTTACTAGAGCTCCAAAAATCCTGAGCTCAATGTTTCTTGTTTCTTCATATCAGTGGCGTGGCTAGGATTCATCGAGCAGGGGTAGGGGGGGGGTTCAGACTCTCCCTGTGGGGTCACAAATTCACCTGGCAATAAGGCCCGCGAACAGTAGTCATCCCTCTTCGTCAGTTAGCGAACTTAACAATGAATGAGGTGGTTCTTGCGCTTCCATTCCACGGCGTTGTGACAGACGTTTTACTGAGTGCAGTCCATGCACTAGGCAGTGGCGGCGCCAGCCTCGACAACTGGGGGGGGGGGGGGGGAGACCGGGAGGCAGGCGACAATTTTGGGAGGGAGAAAAGATTGAAGAGGACGATACGATCTGATATCGTAGACATCAGCGCGATCGCCGAGTGTCGAAGCCTTGAAGGGCCAGCCTTGTGGGGTTCAGGAGCAAGTGACGCGCCGGTGGAGGTCCGCAATTCTGAAGCATTCTGTGGCCTAGAATCCACTTGGAATTGGTGCATTTTGGGTGGCAGTAGTATTCAGAAAATTTACAATAAACTATCGCGACCTCACCTGGGAAACCTACGAACCTCAGTGCGTCCCAAACCATTTCTTTTTTAATTCTTCTCTCTCTAGTCACTCGTAACGCGCCTCGTAGGCTTTGCGGTCGAAACCTTCCATGGTTCATATTCCAGGCGAAGATCGAAATGTATAGGCTATACTTGCATCTGTTTTGAAACGCTGGTTCATCTCGGTAATAAGATGATCCAATACAGGATACACAGATTCACTCGGATGCCGGATTCGATCCTCCACATCACCGTCAGCTGATTGGACATGACAACGCGGGACGTTCGGCTACTAACGAGGAAGTGTTCATATTTTCTTCAAAATTGATGACGCTATGTCAGATAAGCATCTAGAAAAAAAAGGTTTTCTCTCGCTTCAGGAAGGTAAGAAAATTACAACTTGGGAGGGTGAAGGCCTGAAAAGGGCGGTGTTTGGTGATCAAACTGTCAGAAGTGGGACAATGTCTCTCTGGGTCACCTGGGGGATCACAACTTTGTCGTGGGGGGTCACAGCTTTGTTGTGGGGGGTCTCGTGACCCCCACGACCCCCGTAGCCACGCCACTGCTCCATATTTCCTTCTCTGAAAATTGTTGGCAGATTGTTGAGAGCATGGGTGGTTACAGCCTGCTGATCTTCAGGATCTCAGAGCCTTACGTAGTATAACCAGAGAACCAATGTGCAATAGCTCCAACCGGACATATAATCAATATGTAGTGAACTGTTATAATGTGTTATTAGACTGTTTGTGCAACCTACTTTACACTGCCAGTGCTTGGAGAGCTCAAGGTCACCGTCCAAATGCACAGACTGGGAGATCAATGCTCTTAAATTGGGAGTATTTAACATGAGGCAGAGCGCCTGCACTTCATTTTAGAGAGATTCATATCCCCTCTTGGCATGTGAAGATCTCCGGCAGAGAAAGATTGAAAAAATGATTCTTCAGATTAAAAACATCAATGCCCAAGAAAGGATTCTGATATAATTTTCAAATTCTGTGAGCAACTTCTGATACTTTTACATTTCACATATAATAGCTCGCAGGACCCCTCCCCCCCCCCCCCCATTACCTTGGACTCTGGATTCCTGGACACCCCACATGTAAACTAGGTAATGATTACTCTGACGAAGAAACATCCATTGTAATTCAGTCAATTCTGCAGAAGTAGCATTTGGGATTGTGGGCAACCGTTTCACAAAATTGCCCATTACGTCTCTCAATGACCATTGACCAGGATTTTCCAACTCCCCATAGGTACCACTAGTCAATGGTGACATTGAATGAGCACTCACATGAAAATCCAACTTTACTTTCAAGAGGAAGTACATAGTTCTCCCACAATAGCCCATTAGGCTCCTTCAATGACCTTTGACTTGGACCTATGGGTGGTCAAAGGTCACCCAGCAGTCAATGAATATTGTGTCCAACTTCGGTCAACATCCATCAAAGCATTGGTTTTTAAGGGACGAAAAATGCAATTTGCACATTATACTTCAATTTTAACAGAAGTGCCTATAACCCCCCTCCCTTCCGTAACGACCTTCCACCTTCCTTTCCTGTTCCCATTTCTCCAATTTCAGTGGATGTTTAGTAGGGGGCGGGGCCGCCCCACATAAACAAATTGACACTGTACCAACTATTCAATTCAGAACTTCTTTTCCAAGTTTAGCCAACCATGAAACAAAATGAACCATTTCACCTAGGCTATTCACCTCAACCAGGTCAACTGTGCCTGTTATTGTATGTACACAATAGTCACTTACTAGCACGAATAGGCTTCACAAATACGTATCTGGGTGCTAAAATCAGCTGAGCTTCGTGCAAATCAGTAGGACCTAAAATCACTGTTTGAAAGTGGAAATTCAATGCGGTTTCAGACTTTTCATTCTTAATATCTGGAATAATTGATATCCAAAAGTCGGAGGAGTAAGTCAATTATCTCCACTTCGAGGATATTTTGGTTTTGTCATACTATTCCGCATCAACTGAAATCTTGTCGGGTATTGCTCTGATCGCGTCCATCTTGGATTTTCGACGATAGGCCCACTCATTTTGTCATACTGCGAAACTTCAACTGACTGATTTGAACTTTGCAGATATGTCGAGATTGATATTTCAATGGGCTCGGAGGTGGGCCCGGAGGTCTCCTCGCTGTCTCCTCAGAGGGATTTCGTCTTGATTTTTTTTTTACTAATTGAATTGTTCGCAGATGTGCGCTTGAAAACATCCCAATTTTGCAGACAATTTTACAATTTTCGGCAGAATTTGCATGTTCCAAACCATGTCGATTATTTCGGAACCAGCTCTAATTTTTGTCTCTTAGGAGTTAGGACCCATCCCGACAGCCATTTTGGAATTTCTTGCGATATCATTTCCTCATTTGATTTGGATGCTTTGGATCATGGCAATCGTTTTGAGACTGGTAATACACCCAGCGATAGTATGAGAGTCGAGCGTTCTAATAACTATGTTTCGTGGTATTCACTAGGATAAACTGTGAGAATTCCAATGACCTTGTGGTAGGGTGCCTCATAATACTATTGCTAATATAGTTTGTTCGCCTTGATGTGATAAAGGAGAAACTGCAGAAGCTCCCGATGGAGTTTACCCCTCTCGTTGGAATCTTTTGCTGACAGTTGTCTGTTCCATTAGCGATCATTTTCAATAAAAAACCTTGCAAGAAGGTGTTGTTCCGGATGATTGGAGGAGAGCAAATGTTTCTCCAATTTCAAGGAAGGCAACCGACTCTTCCTTGTAATTAAAGGCCAGTGAGTCTTACTAGTGTTGTCTGCAAGGTGTTAGAATCCATCATTCCAGTCATATTGTCGATTTTTTCGAGAGTATAGTCTAAATTCGGGGGTCGGGGGTTCCTCAGCCTGTTTCAGGAAAATCGTTCGTTTTTTACTAATCTCTCAGAATTTATGGAAGATGTTACTAGAGCAGTTGACAACGGCAGTGCTGTTGATATAATTTTCCTAGACTTCCGAAAAGCTTTTGATAACGTTCCTCATGAGCGTCTCTTGCCTAAATCGAAAAGTTTTGGCATCAAGGGGAATGACCTTGAGTGGATTCGTCAACGGCTTCTCAATACGGAACGCGAGTTGTCATCAATGGGCGATCGTCTCCTTGGCAAAAGGTCACTATGGTGTTCCCCAATGATCTGTTCTTTGGGCCTTTATTTTTTCTGGCGTATATTGACGATGTGGAAGATTCGGTGCATTCAAGAGTTGAAAAGTTTGCAGACGATACCAATGTATCGGAGGTTACTTCGAACGAATATGTTGCAATTGTCCAAAGAGATCTTGATATAATCTTCAAATGGTCCTTTCGATTGGCAAATGTTTTTCAATGCCGATAAGTGCAAAGTTATGCATATTGGTTTCCACAATCGTAACGCTTCTTTCAAGTTAAATGGGCAAAATATTCATCAGGTGAATTCAGAAAAGGATCTCGGTGTTCATTTCGATTCTTCTTTGAAACCTTCTGAGCAGCGTGCTGAAGCTTCGAGAAGGTAACTGAATTCTTGGCTTGATTGACTCACTTCAGATTCCTCGATAAAGATATTGTTATCAAGTTGTTTAAGCAGCTAGTGAGACCTCACCTGGATTAATCTGTCCCAAGTAATTGAATCCCTATTTTCTCGAAAGAAACGGGTAATTTGAAAGGAATAGGCGGAGGGCCACTAGATTAATTCAATCTCTTGAAGATTTACCTTACGAAGAGAGATTAGGGCGACTCGGTCTAACTTCGAGAGAATGAGACCAATTAGTGGTGATTGATTCAGGTTTTTAAAATTGTCATGGTTTCGAGGGCCTTCCCTCTTTTGCACTATTTCTTTATTTTGGCAAAGTTACCACTAATGATGGTCATTGCTCAAGCTTCGTGTGAACGATGTAGATTGGACATTCGAAATTTATTTTTTTCTCCCAGAGATTATTATGATGGAAAGCCATTCCGGAAGATGTTGTTCGTCTAAGAGTGCGAATGCATTCAAGAACAGTCTTGATTTATCTTTCAAGAATGATGGCGAAATTCTGGGAACATCTGGGGTTCTTCTCTGTTGGGAGTGTTGGGCTCGGGGTCTCTCATGAGGAGTTTGTCCTTCCTGACCCTTTTTCACTAAACTAATTGTTCAACTCATCCCCATCATATTTCAGCAGTTAGGCACAGAATTCCAGGCGTATTGACTTACAGTAAGTAAATCCATTGAAGAAATACCGAGTAAACCATTATCTGTAACCAAAACGCGATAACTGTTGCTGGTTGTTTTTACGTTACTAATATTAGTTTCGATGCTTTGTATGATGAATTGTTTCTCGTCAGATGAGTGCACAAAAGAGGGCCTACAGCCCTACGCCACACTGACTTTGTGACGAATTTAGACGATTGTGCTCCTGGAACTATGGCCACCCCGAAATTATTCTCTCTCTGGTATCTCCTGGTAACCCGCCCCTCCCGCCCCCTCCCCAGCCTGTCTAAAAGGACGTCACTAATCAACTTCCCCGCTCAGAACGATATTTTATACAATATATAACTGCTTGGCTTCAATAGTAATCAATTGGGTCAACCGTCAGGTACCATGCCACTAGACCACGTTGGCTTGGCAGGGTGCACACCGTCACAAGCACTGTCTTGTCAATGATCTTGTCTGACACTGACAGGCAACCCAGACAAGGCAGAACAAGTCACCACGCAAACAATTACAAGGCATTCCATGTTTCGCTTAAAGATTTCGGTGTAGCATTTTAATAGAAACAGCCTACTAATCAGTAACCAATTTCAAATTCGGAGTAAAAGTCTTGTGGAAATGTGACTAAAATTGCCTGAATTATGCGAATATATGCAATTTACCAAACTTCCGGCGAACTTTAAAATCACGCATAATTATGCACATTAGACACGGTGAATACCTCCAGTGACCCTGAATCCATGATAAAAACATTGAACTCGAGGTGGTAAAACCATACCCACCAGGTTTCATGAATGGAAAAAATCCAAACAACCTAAAGATTTCGCATAAATTATGCAAATTAGGTACGTTGAATGACCTCCATTGACCCCGAATCTTTGTTGAAAAGTTTTGGGATTGAAGGTAGACCATATTCAAGTTTCGTGGAAAATCCGACAAACTTTTGAATTTCGCATAATTAAATCATGCAAATTAGATGACTTGGTTAGTCATGCTGAAAATCGAATCGTTAAATTACATTATTCGCATCTATGTGCGTCAAACCAAGTCACCATAGCATTACTATTCATCCGTAATCTTGCTAACGAGCCTAAAAAGTAAATTACATGAAATAGGCTAATTACCTTACTTAATTAGTGACTTTTGTGCCCAAAATCCAATCAGATCGTGTCACCCAGCCCGATTGCTACCCTGAAAATTTGTCGGATGGCCGATACGATGGTGGCTACATGGTTCTATCCGCGTTGTCATCCAAGTGAAATTTTTTTTCACTATTGTAG
Source organism: Sclerodactyla briareus (assembly GCA_026419785.1). NCBI lineage: Eukaryota > Metazoa > Echinodermata > Holothuroidea > Dendrochirotida > Sclerodactylidae > Sclerodactyla > Sclerodactyla briareus. Next base: position 170,233 of record JAODTK010005758.1, on the reverse strand, counting down.
TGGAATTAGACTTGGTAGTGATGTAGTGAAGGAAAACTATTCGAGAACTAGTGAAATTTAACAAAACTCAGGTGCAAGATATTTTTGCTGGAGATAAGCAGCTCCACAAGTCGTCATGTCTCTCCGTCCGTCCGTCCGTCAGTTCATTCGTTCGTTCGTTGTCCTTTTCTTCGTTCGTTCGTCGGCTCGCTCTGTTAGTCACATTCACCCATACCTCTGAACGGTACATGCGATCAGGTCAAAACTTCTGGCTGGATGTGAATTATGCCACGGACTAGGCTGAGTTACATTTGTTTGCATAATGTGAATAGATTCAATTATAATCCAATTGATTACCCCAATCAGTCTCCCTCACAGCCATTTCCATTGAGATCTCTTGAGCGAGATTGTGCCAACTTACAACAGAGTGACCAACTCCAGAGGCCGTTCATCTGTCAACACATCTCGCCCGAGTTTCCAAGCCATTGGGGACCTAGACACTGTGGGGCCTGTAGAATGGTTTTTCCGACCAATAAAATGAATTGTCCACATTCCTGAGCTGTGGGCCTAGGTGATTTGTTTGTCAACACATCTTGCTCTAGTGTCTGTTGCTATGAAAAGAAAGTCAGAGAGAAAGATGTGTTTCAACATTTTGTGTCCCTTGTGGTTGTTGTTGAAATGGTGTCATCGTCAGGATTCACCATAATTGAGTTTTCCAGAGGCAGGAGGAGAGAGGTTTGATGGGGGAGGTTATGGAGTGCATGTTAGGGCTAAAACCTTTTGTAGACCAACCTTACATCTACGCTATTTGCCCGCAGTACCAAGAGTTTTACTACGATTGCGTGGTGGATAAATGAAGTATAAATCTTCCGTCAAAAACCTTTCTGAGGCAGACATGTGTGGTGGCTCGTTCGAGAGGGCGGTGTGGGTAATTAGGCTGTAAATTTATAAATGTGTATTTTCTGATGTCAGTGTTGTGACCAAGTATTTAACCCATGTTGGAAAAAACAATAAAAAAAAGTGTCGCAGAGAGAAAAAATGAAAATAAAGGCATGGAGGATGCCAAATATGAAGCGTGTGCGTAGTGAAATGTGAAGGATCGAAGTTGCAACAGTGGATCATTCACCGTAGAGTACGCATGAGTGAATGCTTCACATCTAAAACACTGAGACTAGGCTGTTTTCGAAGCATAGAAAAAACACAGAGGACCATATAGGTAGATATGTATGTGAATAACTGCTCTTGCTATCATTCGGGGTTGTCATGTAGAACTGTTTTTCATATCCTCTTATTTTTATGTTTTGTGACAATTTTATCCACAGCCTTTCGTTTAGAGGTGGAGAGTGCGTTCGCCTCTTAAACCCACCAATCTCTGAAAGATTACTAAAATAACAGTTGTATTGGACGTGGTCTCCAAGTGCTTCCTCCGAAACACCATGGGGGGGATGACTGATGACGTCATCCGATGGGGAATTGTGGTAAGTTTAGCAGTAAAGTGTATTCAAATCGTTCGGAAAAATCCTGAAATTAAAGACCTTCAAAATTCCAGGGCAGGAATGTGAATATGGAGGAAAAAGTGATTGTGTGAAAAAATAAGACCAACAAAAGTAGTGGGCAACGTAGTGAATAGCCTTTTCACTTCTCAGATGCACTGAGCTGGAGAACCAATTTAGGAGCCCATATGATACATTGTATTGTTGCATGGAGTACTGGCATCAACTGATTTCAATGTTATTTGATACATGTTCAAAGAAAACACGCTAGATAGAGAGCACTATAAACTACTAGCATGCTCAACTCATATTGCAACATTGCACCCTAATTGTTCCAGACAATATCCGATCCAATCTAGCGCGATTACAGTTCGTTGAGTATCCTCGATATAAGGGAAGCCCTCAGGAAGGCAATCGGGAAGGCTGGCAGGCCTCTTGCTCGGCCTGGCAGGAGTGCCAGTTGCGGGCCGACAGGCCTTGCCGCTCTCCGAGGACGAAGAGGAACTCCTCCGTGGTACGGAAGTACCCTGAAGGCGTTGAGCGGCCGGTGGAGGTGACATGGGGGTTGGACTGTGAGGAATTCCACCCCACCATTGCCCTCTTCTAGCAGCGGATCCTTCCCGCCGGCTTGACCTTCTAGTCATGGTGCGGTGGCGCAGCGCATCGGGGTGGCGATGGCCGGTCAACCAGAATAGTTTCGAGCGGTATGAGGAGATGACCCGCATGAAGCGTTGGGGGGCCTCCCACGCGAAGCCATCTCGGACCGTCCTGGTGCGGAGCAGGATTGGGAGGCCCTGTTGTGAGGGAGCCTTCTCCTTCGGAACAGGCAAGAGACCATATGGTGGCAACGGGGCTGTCAAAGCTGGCAGTACCGTGGATGGCGGTTTTCCCTGCCCGAGCAGGCATTGCAGGAGATCGATTACGCGGCAGGGGCTGGCATGCGGAGACCTGCTAATAATACTGTTGACAAAGTCACCCTCAGGCCTCTCAGCGGCCGAGGATATGGTGGTCCCGCCCAAGACACCAGCTCGTGATGGGATATGGTTGTGTCCGTGACCAGCTGGTGTATGACCAGATTGCAGAAGCGTCGACCGGGAGGCCTGTCGTTCGTGCTACTTCGTCGGTGAGTCAGGTCTATGGCTTTCTGGGCCTCCTCTTCGAGGGGCAAATGCGTTTGTCTAGATCAGAAATCACAGATACAGCTATCGCAGCGACAACACAAAGGGAGTTTGCGGAGGGTTCCACAGTAGGCTCGAGACCCGTACAAAAACCAGTTGAGGGGGAATGTTTCGTCTGTCCGCGGGCCCCCCCCCCCCCCCACCCACCTTGGCTCCCTCATGGTCAGCACGGACTTTCGGCAAAAACTGGCCGAGGGCTCGTATTGTTCATCTTCACACAGCAAACCACATACACCTCGCTCGGAAGCCTTTGTGTCGGTGGTAGCGGCTCCAGTGTGGACCGTAGTGAGAGAACACGATGATGACGAAGGCAGGCTATCTCCGTTGCCACAACTTCGGAGTGGCGCTGGCTGCGGGTCCGCAGTTTCTGGCGAAGAACCAAGCCATCATCGTGCCCTGGAGAAAATTTCTTTCCTATCGATTAACTTCGTCGCCCTCTCTCTTCGAGGGTAGGCCGTGGTGCCCAGCACAGGCTCTCAGTGGGATATAGACAGAACAAGCCACATCGAGAGCTCAGTCGCGTGAGTCTACTATCAGCAAATAATGAGGGCGGTCGTGAACGGACGCCGACATCGTTCGTCAGCTATTTCTCTACTGACATTGAAGGATTGCTTTCGGACGAGCGCCCTCGTGGCCAGGCGAGAGGTTCGGGGGTACGGTTCCCTCCTTCCAGAGTCCTATGCGGGCATCTGGTGCAAGTTTGCAAATAGGGTAATTGGGTATGCTTAGTAGACAGTTACGGTTGTGAATCTGCGAGCTAACGAATACTTGCCCATTGATTGTTGAAGTTGAAGATTTGGAGTCGGAGTTTACTGTAATATCTCTCTCATCTCATTATCCCTGGTTAGTCGGCCGTGGTTTTACGTGGGTGTCACTTCGTTAAATAACACGAACAAAGAGTATTACACATAAGATATCTCATGGGGGTAAAAGTACTCTTTTGAGGGAAAACCAATTAGTATGTAGGCCTTTAGAAGTTTCTTTGTCAGATAAAATGTGATCGGGTGTTAAGGGATTTTAAAGTCAAAGGTCCTTAATGAGGCATGATGAAAAAATGCAAAAAATTGCAGAATACTTATCTTCTCCAAATCAGGTTTGATTACCATGCTTACTCGATCGTATTATAATGGTTAAATGGTTATTCGTGAGGCGTTCAGCGATTTGTGGTCAATGCTCATTCAGTTGAAGGGCTATTAAGGCAAAAGTCGAAATGGTAAAACGAATTTCTCCTATAGGTTAGATCGGGAACATGGGACCTGATCATCGAAATCTTCGATATATTTGTCCCGTACCGAAACAGTGTTCACATTATTTACCAATTCACTAGAATGCTATCCTCCTGACTTTTGGTTGGGATTTTGGATTATCCGAACGCTTAGCACTTGGGTTTTCAGGGCAAGAGGTTAGGGAATATTATTGACCATGAGTAACCTACAAATAGAATGGTCAAAATTCGAGGTCAATGTTCATGTAGTGGGCCACTTTTTACATGCGAATAGCCAGGTTCTCACAGGCTGACCTACGTTCTGAATTGTGTAAATAGTAATTTCTCCTTCAAATCATTTTCTCTAGTGAAAAATTGCACCCTAATCGTATTACAAACGACAAACGTCAAAAACAGTGTCTCTTCAAAAAAACGAATTGGTGTCCCCCTCTCACCATATCAATGATCAATGATCAAGTTTAGGTCAATCGAGCAATGAGTTACAGTATTGCGATACGGGGCATGGTTCAGTATGGAGAAACTGGATATGCTATTACCACTGCTGGCCGGAAGCAAATCTGTGGGACCATGTGGTATTGATATGAAGCATTAGAAATTCTTTATCGAGGACGCGTATTCCAGTAGCCAGGGCCAGCGGGAGACCTGACAACCTAAACGCAGTGAGTCTATTCCCAGTATGCCGAAATTCATCTCTTTCCTGAGGGGTTCATGCGAAAACCAATGAGGTAGAGTACAGATATATATATATATATTGTATTATATTATATATATATATATATATATATATATATATATAATATATATATATATATATATATATATATATATATATATATATATACTAGATATATGCATATTCAACAGGGTAGGAATCATAGATTAGGCGAAGGTGATCAAATAAAAACCACGTTATCTAAATTAATGGCCCCACCCTTCTGTAATGTAAACTGATGTCGTATTAGATTAGTTCCATTAGGTCCTCCAATTCCTGCCAGGTGGGATTTGGTTTTCTCCAGAAGCGAGTACTACGTGAAAAAAAAAAACATTTATGAACATAACTGACTTCAATTTTCTCGTCACTATCAGTTCTACAAGGAAAAACTTTCCCGTCGACAGCTCGGACAAGACTCACATTCCACCCAGGCTCGTTGCCTACGCCATAGCGGTGTAGTCTCGATGCATATAGTCGCTAATTGATCACATGCAGAACTGATATGCGGCCGAGAAGAAACACAGACACGAGATTTTGGAGAATCGTTGGAAGCAGCCTCCCTGACACTGACAGCGGGGACAAGGGGCTAAACCCGTCACAGAGCGGGGGTAGTTACTCACTCACTGAAGTCGGGAACAAAAAATAAAGCCCAGAGCCTGCATGATTTTCTAAAAACCGTTGTCAGTTACAACTATGAGAATTCACAGAGGCATCTAAAAGTTCTAAACACCATGACGTGATTGGTCCCTCAAAGTATGGAGAGGTCTGGTAAGTTGGGGCGATCACGGGGGGGACGGGGGAGGGGGAGGAAATGTCCCCCAATATTTTTTCGGGGGGGGGGGAATAATATTCAAATACCCCCCCCCCATATTTTGCGGACTGGTGAAAAAAAACTATAATCATAAGTACAGTACGGACATAACAAAAAAAGTCACTCAAATTAATATTAGATTGCCTAAATGTTACGTTAAGAAGGACGAAAAGGACAAAAAAAATTCGCGCTGCGCCGCTGTATCCTGTCTTTTCCGCACTGTATTATACCATATGCATCACAGTTTAGTCTACTTCGATCCTTATTGTTCAGATGGCTTGCCAGCTGACGTGCTGTTTTTAATAGAAGATGAAAGTATATGTAAAGAAAAACACCAGGGCAGGGGATCGTGCTCATCAGTATGGAGGTTTTGTGATGGACGATGGCAATATTACAGGCGCGAAGCGGAGACAAATTTGAGGGAGAATTTGTCGAACAATGGAACGGAAACAAATCTGAAAAAATAAACCAATTTGTGCTGATGGCTCAAAGCTTTTTATACAATGCCCGAAAAATGCACACATTTCCCTGACAGTGATGTTCAAACAAATTTCAATCCCAACCCAATGGAAAGGGTCCTCGATGGAAGATCTCAAAACTAGCATGGTAGGATGAAGACCACGATGATGAAGAAATGCAGGATTAGAAATCGATGGTCTTTCGGAAAACTATTGTCAATTTCAGTGATTGTTTACTGCCATGAGTCACGAGAAGTGCCACTCCTGCAACCTGGAGGGGGGGGGGGGGGAGGGGTCCGTAAGACTACTTTCTTGTACTCAAGCGTCAACTGATGGTGGCGCGAATTGTAATAATAGCATTGATCAGTTACTCCAAGGGTGGTTTTGAGATTGAAATTTATTGTAAATTTGGGGGATGTTGCTTACTGCCCATAAGACATGGGAAGTGCCGTTCCCGGCAATCTGGGGGATTCGTACGGCTCAAAATTTAACTTGTACCCTACGCGTCCCACTGATGTGGCCGGATTGCAGGAATGAACATCGATCAGTTCCTTCAAGAACGTTTCTTGAGATATAAATTCCTGAAAATTTTGCCAATTTTAGGGACGTTGCTCACTGCCATAACGGCGCGGGAAAGTGCCATTTCCTGCAATCTGGAGGGGGGGGGGGTCTGTAAAACGAACATTTCCCTTGTACTCGACGCGTCCACTGATGGTGACGGCTAGCCCAAATGGTGAGGTACAGCCATCGATCAGTTCCTTCAAGAATTTTTCTTAATTCTCGAGATGTTGCTTACTGCCATATGGCCCCGGAAGGGCCGTTTCCTGCAATCTGGGGGGTCTGTAAAATTCCCTTGTACGCTACGCGCACCATGGTGGCGCTCCGCTTAGATGGTACTGACCTCATATGTCCCCCCCCCCCCCTCCAATATTTAATACAGATTGCCGCCCCCAATAGTAAGTGTTTGAACAATATGAAAAGAAACCGTATTACACCACCGGGGGTTTTCCGTGTATGATGGCAACTTGTTGAGAACACTAAGTCTTACCGAATGACTAAGGTATGTTCTGTATATAAACCTTGTAGGCAATGTAAAATCACAACTGCTTGCCAAGTCCACATATTATCTGGAAGTCTGCCAGAAAGCCTGTTACTGTTTCAGTGCATACGACAGCTGTACACAAACTAATGAATTAGGCGAAATATTTTAAGAGGTCTGAATAGCAAAATTCATGCATGTTTTCAAAAAGTTCCCTGGATTTTACACAACTTGGTGGAAATTGTGAACCAGAACTCGACTTGTTTCTTAAGGGTTATGCCATTCCAATTCCACTGGCAGAATTCCGAATTGGGTTTTGGACTACTGGAGGATGTTAATGGGTACTCTTGCTGGTTGGACTGGTGCTGTGTGCGTTATCCGTCCTATGATGATATCATCATCAACAGAACTAATGAGGTAAGATATTTATCAGATATATATCTATTGATCGATGCTCATCTAGGAACCTCGATCGTGTGAATATAAAATGAGCTTTCATAAAGTCAACTCCAGCACTCCCGCTAGAAAATTCCCAATTGGGCTGCCATATATAGCTTTTACTATGTTTTTATTCATTCGACGTGGAATAATATACCGTCACGCCAGGGTGTGGGTGCGTGTACGAGTGAGTGTGCGTTGTGGTGTGTGTGTGTGTGTTGTGTGTGTGTGTGTGTGTGTGTGTGCGTGTGTGTGTGTGTGGTGTGTGTGTGTGTGTGTGCGTGTGTGTGTGTGTGCGTGCGTGCGTGTGTGTGAAATCAATATGTCCGGGTATGTTTGTTTCGCCCCGACAGAGAAGGGAGACAAGAGATGGTGTTGCTGTTTATGTGAAACACGACACACCTTGTGTCAGGCGATATGAATTTGAGGTTGATGCCATCGAAGCAATTTGGGTAGAATTCCCTCCGAAAAATGTGAGCTTGATAATTAAGACCAACTCACACAAGTCTATAAAGTATAGGAAGGTTGATAATATAAATCAACGTGAGTTTGGGAGAGACCTACTTAGATGGCTCTTTATGCAGACGTGTTCATACGATGATCCGGATAAAGCTTTAGCCGCGTGCCAAAATGGATTTATGAATATCCTGATTGAACATGCCCTTTAATGAAAAGAGGATTAAGCAGGGCGGCGCTCTGTGTTGAATATTGGGGGGGGGGGCAATATGAGGGTTTTTAGCACCATGTTCGTGGAGCGCCACCTGGTTGGCGGTAGCGTACAGGGAAAATTTAGTTTACAGACCCCCCAGATGGGCAGGAAAGGGCACTTCTGGGGTCATATAGCAGTAAAGCAACCTCCCTAAAACAGTGTTGAGAAAATGGCAGTTGGATGCTCGGCATTGCTGTAGTGGGGATGGTTTGGGGGGGGGGGGGGGGGGGGGGCGGTGGGGTGGGGGGGGGGCGGGTGTCGGGGGGGGGGGCGGGGGGGCGGCGGGGGGTGGGGGCGGGGGGGGGGGGGGGGGGGGTGGGGGGGTGGGGGGCGGGGGTGGGGGGGGGGGGGGGGTTGCCCATCCCACCCCCCCGCCCTCAACCCCCCCCCCCCAACTTAAAAAAAACACACCCAACCCCCCCACACCCCCACACCCCAACCCCCCCCCCCCACCCCCCATACCCCCCCACTCCCCCACACCCCCCCCATAACCCCCCCCCCCCAACTTAAAAAAAACAAAAACCTTAAACAAAACCCCCCCAACCCCCCCACACCCCCACAACCCCCCCCCCCAACCCCCCCCCCCCACCCCCCCCCCCCCAACATGGATCAAGCCCTAAACAAGTCTTCCTCGTGGCCTTACCTCTAGTTCACCCACTTGAAGTGACACGTGTGGAGAGACAAATCATATTTGCCAGAATCGGGACAAAGTTATTGTCACGTGGGGCCTACTGTATTATATATGTTACGGAAAAGATAGGATACAGCGCGGCATTTCGGCCTTCTCAACTGAAATTTAAGCAATCTGATAGAATATGGCCGTACTGTACATAGATTATAGGATTTTTTTCACCAGTCCGCAAAAAATATTGGGGTATATTTTGGATTTATGTCCCCCCCCCCCCCACCACCAAAAATATATTGGGGGGACATGTCCCCCCGTCCCCCGTGATCGCCGCCTCTGGGATTAAGATAAAATTCAACTGGACGGTTTAATACGAAATTAATAGAAGCGGGCTAGAAGTCTGATCCTCACTTTACAAACATAAATAAATACAGTTACAGGCATGATCATAAAGTGAGCAAAAAAACTATTTCCATGATGTCATAATTGAACACGAAGGAAACTCTAAAGCTATTGTGGAAGCTCCTACGAAATGTCCAATCAACCAACACTGACATGAAAGTTCAACAATCACCCACTTTCGTTGAGTCGATGATAGAGATATTGAAGGTAGCCAGGAGGTTGCGAATGCATTTAAAAACAATTTTTTCACTTACTGTATCAACCCAGCTTGGGGCCTGGGGTTGTCAGGTCCAGGAGGCAATTTTGATGGACTACAAAGGTATAATATCTTAAATAACAGCTCCCCATCGGAACCCGCTTTTTGACATACGCTGGTCTCACAAGATTCGTGGCGTATATTAAGTTCGTATACCCCAATAAAGCAAAGTGGCTATATGGATTTAGTGCTAAAATTCTAAAGAGCAATGCAGGCGTTATTTGTGAAAGTATTACCACAATATAAATTTCAGTATTACAATTTTAAAAATGTTTTTCCAGCAGCTGGAAAAAAGCCAGAGGGACCCCAATATCAAAAGCGTTTCAGCCTTGACGTTTCAATTATCGGACTCTATATCTATTCTACAGTGTTATCCAGGCTAGTAAGAAACACGTAACATAATGCCCTTTGATTACATACCTGATGACTTGGTCTGCAGCGCAGTCAGGATTCGGGGAACTTTTAAATTTTTCAGTTATTGCATTATCGATTTGTCGGAACTACAAACAAATAATACATAAAACAAATAAAGGAATCAGATGACCGAAAGGCAACTAAATTCCTATAGCCAGGAGGCCTGTGCACCCTAATAAATGAATAACAAAGAACCAATACAAAAAAACAAATCAAATTATAGGGGATAAAGACAGAAAATGTCTTCTTACACCTTGCAGGGAACGCCCGGAGGGGAGCCGAAGAGGGCAACTCTCTGACATCAGGTGGCAAAGTAGACTACACTCTAGGAAAGGTATTGAGACAAGTACGTTCTTAAAAGACCGTTCTACCGAATTAGATGATGAAAGAAGAGTATCACACGACGCTATTCATCTTATTAGTATTGGAAACACTGGACAAACAAAGTTACCAAAAGAGACACTTGGCAACAAAGAGAATAAGAAGGAGAGGGAAACCTATGGAAAAAGGACTACCAATTAATATAAGAAGGCGGGTATTAGAATCCATCTCGCGCCTCTTCTGCCCTAAGAGTAAAAAACGCGCGGCGATCCTCCTGGAACCCCCTCCAGTCGATCTCCGGGGTCAAGTCGAGGCCCCAAGCAGCGCCCATATCAAGCACAGGCACAAACAAGGGATGTAAAAAGCATTGAGCGGATTCCTTATTTAGGCCCGCAGGAAATAGAACGCAAAAAAACATAGTAATTCATTAGGCTTAATATGGAAAATGTTACAGCGAGGGTCCCAGGAGAGTCGACTGTCAAAGTGATACCAAGAACTTAGGTAACAACGTATTAATTTAACACCGTCAATTAAAGTAATAATGAGCAGGGAACACGCCTCTTCATAGAAAGGCGCATGTGTTGCTCTTGACAATATTAAGTGCCATTCATTACTATGCACACTCACTAACCCTTGAAAGATTTCATCCTGCAAAATCTGGCACCCTCATGTTGGAAACAAAATTATACTAACAAAGATCATTCAGCACACACGACCAATGCGAAGTGAGGATTACGAATAAAATAAGGCATAAAAAAGTACAAAAGGGTAGGGACCCACTACATTACCCTGGGGACCCCAGAACGAACTCCAACCCAATCAGAAAAGCTACCCTGATATTGGACCATGCAGCCTATTACACAGGAAACCACGAATCCATCTCCACACAAGACCAGTGATATTAAATTGCTGAGAAATTTCTGCAATCGATATATGGGGCATCATTCAAAATGCTTTAGAAAAGTCTAGAAATATAGCATCAATTATTGAAGAGCGGAGCTTACAAGAGCAACTGGCCAAAGAATAGGAATTATTGCATACGCTGTGTTTTACAAGAGTGTTGGGGGGAACAAACAACCTGCTGGGCAATGCGTCAGTGGTTGTGAGAAAGGAACATGATTGAAGAATTAGAGTTAGAAACAATCTTTTCAAAGACTCTACAGACAATAGAGGTCAGAGCAATGGTCATAGTTAGCAAATCGTGTGTCCCCCGTTTATGTATAGGTGTTATAATAGGCAGGTCGCCGGGAAGCTGCCCAGTAATTTAAAGAACAGCAGAACAGTATGTAAAGAACAGGCAAAAAACTAGAGACTCTTAAAGAGTAGCAGTCGTGCCCTCAGAGCAGAAAGACTATCAGCAGAGAGATGTCAAGAATATTACTAATGTCAGACACAGAGAAAGATATACGACTTCAGTGTCGGGATGGCAAATCACAGGGTAGGAGATAGAAATGGATCCTCCAAAGGTCAAAACACAGAGTCAGAAATAGAATAAAAGCATCAGAAATGGTCGGCTGGTTTATACAATTGATCATACCAACCGTAAGCGCGATGGAGTATATAAGTGATTGGCGCCTACTGCGACAAAGGAACAGAAACGCTTGTAATTATCTGGAGAGATAAAAGATCATTAATATATGCCCAATAGGAGTTTACCAACAGCTGATTTGGTAAAGCTTACGAAATTCTGGAGGTGGCCCAGCAGGTGGCGGGATATGCTTCTTTGAGCTTTGATAAAGAGCCGACGCTTCTTTAACAGGATTGTAAGATCCTAAGATCAAGGGCTCTTACTACGGCCACTATAAGTTGGAGGGAATGGAACCCTTGATAGAAGCAAACCACACAGCCACGAAGCCACACAAGGACGACTCAATATCATTATCATCAAAATACATACCCAGGGCGCCAGATGAAGTAGATTATGAAATGCCTTAACATCAGCTAATTAGAATTCAAAAAGTCCTAATTAATATTTGGTTTAGTCGGGCTTACGTATATATTTCAGCTCACTCAATAGACAGGGTGGTCACTGCCTAAAGCATTGTCCAATACAGTAGCAGTGATAAGATCTGGTAAGGAGAAAATATTAGGTCTTAACTGTCCCAGTGAGATTATCGTTCAAAGCGGACGGGTAATGTCAGTAACAAGTTGATCAAAGCCATAGCCAAGCATCAGTGTGAAGCAGTTTCAGGTTACAATGGGCTTCATCAAACAAATTATGGTAAAATCACCGCCTAAGATGCTTCCCGAATACCTCGAAGGTCGAATTTTGTAGTTATGTTGAAGCTGGTAAAGAAGTGCTGGTCAGCAGTAGGAGTCTATATTAAGGTAACAAGCAGGCCCACTTTTACCGTCAAGAGAGAATCTCCACCACAGCCCTCCACGCTCGGCGGAGTCAAAAGGATGGCTTCTGCTCATCGGTGCGATGAGCAGAAGAGAACGTCATGACAGCAAGGAGCGAGTAGTAAGGTACAAAGAAGAGCATCGAGCATCCACGTAGGAACTCGTCTCATCAAGTAAGGGACAATATATCAAGTTACAAAAGCGTCGAAAGTCACAAATAAACTCAATAGCAATCATAAAAAAAATCCTAAGTAAATGCATCATTCGCGACAGCTCCCTAGTAAAAATCACAGACGGATGGAAAGCAAATCGACACAGGTTATTTTGTAGGCCACGTATTCCGGATCTAAGAAATGCTTTTGATCTGGTCGATCATGACATTCTGATACGCAATTGGTCTTATGGTTTCGGAGAGTACATGTGCTTGGATGGCGTCTTACTTGCTGGTAGAAATCAGCGAATCAGATTATGGGCTCTTTATGATTCCGAGCCGGTTGTATGTAGCGGTCCTCAGGGATTATTCTGGACCATTGTTATCCATATATATATAAATGAATGGGTCTCTCGTTGAACATAGTACGTGACGACATGTATGCTAACGATAACTGTTTATGTCGCTGGGAAAACTATAACAGATATAAGTGATAATTAACTGCTGAAATGTGTAAAATAAGCGAGTGGTGTAAGGTAAACAGAATGGCAATGAATACAGTAAAACTGAAACTATGTTGATAAGCTCCGCCAAATTATCGAGAGTAGATTAATTAGGGAAATAAGCTATCTGTAATTGTAAACAACTGCATTCTGGAAATGTACCACGAAAAAACTACTGGGGGTCATTATTGATCAACAGTAGCTTGGAATGTACATGTAGATTATCTTTGCACGCTTTTCAAAGGGAGAATTGCTCTTTCTAAGAAGAATAAAACCAGTTCATGACACAGCACTGTAAAATGTATACCACGGGTATATTATGTCGCTGTTAGACTACTGTAGTACATATGGGTACATGTAAGGAGGGCGATATGACAAAAAGTTAAGCGAGTGCAAAAACTCGCGGCAGAGATCTGGGGGGCCCGGAAAAAATTGTTTTTCCTGACTTCCAAATAAGTACTGATTAGATGCTTGAGTACACTAGGTGGAAGACAATACGATCAGCGTATTAGGAAAGGCGTCTACATTGCTATTAAAGGTCTTCAATGAGTAGACCCCGATTATCGCAGGGGTATTCTAATTCAAGAAGATACGCACTCACGTGGTCTAAGATCTAGTATACGTCAAAATGGATTATTTATTACCGGTGGAAGGACCGAATACCACAAACGACGTTTTTATACCATGCTGCTGGAGACGAATAATTAACACCACACTGTCGGAGGCGCAATCATAGGCAGTTCTAAACTTGAATTGCGAAATAAATTATTTTTATGAAGCTGACTATATTTTGAAGGAATTGGAAGTTTTATGATGGTATATTAGGTATTTTATGAATTTCATTGTACAAAGGAGTTTCATTGACAAAGGAGTCTCATTTACATTTTGATCCAGTGATGATATCTCATTTGATTCCCATTGGTTAGATACGCGGTCATAAAATATTCTTAATGGACTCTATGGCCTCTCATTCACGTTAAATACACTGTATCTAAATTTACCTATTCTGGGGATTCTTAATTTTTAATAGGTTGACTGGTTATTATTGGGGCCTCGGGTTAGATTAGACAATTTGCCTAACCAGAGTTTTTCCCATCATTCATGAATGTAAATGTAAATAAATAATAAAAATAAATAAATTAAAAAAATAAATAAATAATAAATTAAATAATAAATAAATAAAGCATTGAAGTTGTTGGATACATTTATTACAATTATCATGGTTTCTCAATACTGAAGAAATACTGAAAAAAGAACCGCCAGAGACTGTTCTTTTTCGTGTTTAACTCCTATGGGTCGTGCTGATATTTCGACAAATTTAGGGAGCAAAGTATTGAACGTATTTTAACTTCTAACATTTATTTTGGTTGGTCGGGTACGCCTGAGTGACCTCCGGAAATTGCATGTAGTAATTAGGAATGCTGAGCGCATTATTGGTACGGCCTTCCATCTCTCCACTCTCTGTACCAGGAGCGTGCCCTCAAGAAATCGACCATGTACTGACCGATAACTCACATCCTGCTCATCAGTAATCCAGTTCTGGCCTCGGTAAAAGGCGGCGTACAGTCAAGAAGTCAAAGAGGCTCCAAAATAGTAATCTCCGATATCGTAAAGATATACATACATATAAGGACTGCTGATTAGGGTAGTCTAGCGTCACGTGTTTCCTATGCTTGCATCGTGTATATTGTATATTTGCTATACTTTTTCTTTTTAATCATAAGAAGTATAGTACTTCTTTTCTACTTGCTTTTAATCATTCCCTGGTCATAGGAATTGTTTACATTTCTATGTTGGTTTATGTCCTACTCGATTCTATTGTTTTGTTTGTCCTATCTATCTACTATTATCTATTATCTATCTATCTATCTATCATCATCTATCCTATCTATCCTCGATCTATCTATTATCTATCTATCTATTATCTATCTATCTATATATCTGGTCTGTTTGTTGTCTGTCTGCTCTGTTGTCCATCATCCGTCCGTCCGTTATCCATCTAGCGATAGGGATTGAGAAACATTCGTTTCCAATGTGGACTAGGTCGCTCACTAGGAGTGCCACTCCAGCGATCTGCGAGTGCCAAACATTCCTTGTACACTCTTCGCTAATTGATGGTTTCTCTTGCTCGACAAGTCTGGCAGTGCCACGTGAATGGGCCCTGGGTAACTGTCTAAAAGTTGTTATGTGTTACAGGAATGAAAGGACCCATGCTGGCTATTCTTTTCTCTTGCAGGGGTCACTACTTGAGCAGTTTGGTATTCCCATCACCTATTGGTAATCTATATTTGATGCTTCTGGTCCGGGCTGGGTAGGGAATGCAGTGCTGGAAAGACTACGGTTCATGTTCGAGTTCAAAGCCCTATAATTCTTCAAGAAATTGCACTGGGAATTCAAAATCAACCGAAAGGATTCGCCGAGTATCTATCCTTTTGTGCGGAACTCACGTTTTGGTCGTCCAAAAGACTCCAAAACTCTCAGTTACAACGATTCGCTCCTGCAGCTAATCTTGTCCAGTATTTCTGACTGTCCATGTATCATAATATCTGTCTACATAAAATACTGGAACACTCATTTGTTCACAGTCACGTGATTAATACGTAATAACAGATGCATGAAGCGAAAAAGAAGAAAATGAACCAAATGGTGTACCAGTATAAAATGTATACAGCATTTCAAAAGACATCAAATGATGTGATATCTACAACGGAATGTTACAGCATTTGCCTTTTTGCAGATACATCATGTCTCAATCCGCACATGCCAATGATGTGGGATTTTTTTTCTGACTACGTCTATCACAATTTGCCTTGATGATAGAGAGAAGGAAAGACGTGTTACATAAAAATGTATTACATTTTTATTCCACAACATCAGTCGAGGCAACCTATGCAGCATGTCAAGTGTGTGGGTGTGTGTGTATATATATATATTACCCTTATTCAATCGGAACCCAAGCCAGGAGGTTTTACTGCTCCCCAAAATCACAAGGATGGCAACCTGGCAGACCCATCATTTCTGGCAAACGGCACTGCCTACAGAGAAATTCCAAATTCGTGGACTCCTGATCAGCCCTCGTCCCGTTCCCCGCCCGTTCACGTCAAGACACCACAGACTGCAGCAATAAAACGAAAGATCAAGGATCTCCCCCCTGGCACATTGCTGGCAAACCAGGACGTTTCTTCCCTGTATACCAATATCCTCAACCGGAAGGTATAGAAGCCTGTACTTCGCTTCGAAACCAATTCCTGGCCAGACACCAACCAAAGCGAATTGCGGAACTAATGCACCTCCTCCTAACTTGCAACAATTTTGTGTTGGTGCTCAGCATTACCTGCAGGTCCACCGCACAGACGGGCACAAAATGCTCCTGCGTTCGCAACTTTCATGGGAAACTTGAAGGAAAGTCCTCTCTGGACAGGCCCTGAGGCTTGTGTGGCTCCGTTATATTGATGACATCTTCATGATATGGACCCACGGGGAAGAAAACTTACCTCAGTTCATCGACACAAATCAACGCATTCCACCATCTATCAAATTCACTGACAGAATTTTTCAAGCCATCCCACCCCCCCGCCCTCAACCCCCCCCCCCCAACTTAAAAAAAACACACCCAACCCCCCCACACCCCCACACCCCAACCCCCCCCCCCCACCCCCCATACCCCCCCACTCCCCCACACCCCCCCCATAACCCCCCCCCCCCAACTTAAAAAAAACAAAAACCTTAAACAAAACCCCCCCAACCCCCCCACACCCCCACAACCCCCCCCCCCAACCCCCCCCCCCCACCCCCCCCCCCCCAACATGGATCAAGCCCTAAACAAGTCTTCCTCGTGGCCTTACCTCTAGTTCACCCACTTGAAGTGACACGTGTGGAGAGACAAATCATATTTGCCAGAATCGGGACAAAGTTATTGTCACGTGGGCCTACTGTATTAAACATCTAACGGAAAAGATAGGATACAGCGCGGCATTTCGGCCTTCTCAACATGAAATTTAAGCAATCTGATAAGAAACATATGCGCCGATGTTACAGATGGATTATAGGATTTTTTTCACCAGTCCCAAAATAAGGTGGGGGGAATTTGATTCTTATTCACCCCCCCCCCACCACCATGTTACAATATTGGGGGGACATGTTCCCCCCGTCCCCGTGATCGGCCGCCTAGGGGATTAAGATAAAAATTCAACTGGATCGGTTTAATGACGAAATTAATAGAAAGAGGGCTAAGAAGTCTGCTCCTCAATTGTACAAACAATATATAAATACCGTACAGCATGATCAGGAAAGGTGAGCAAAACATTTCCATGATGTCATAATTGAACACGAAGGAAACTCTAAAGCTATTGGAAGCTCCTACGAAATGCCAATCAAACAACCACTGAATGAAAGTCATACATACCCACTTGTTATAGTCGATGATAGAGATATGAAGGTAGCCAGGAGGTTGCGAAGGCATTAAAAATTTTTCAATTCGTATCAACCCAGTCTGTGGAGCTGGGGTGCAGGTCCAGAGACTTTGATGAACTAAAAGGTATTAATATCGTAAATAAGCTCCCAATCGGAACCCGCTTTTGGAATACGATGGTCTCACAAGATTTCGTGATGCGGGGGGTAAATTTAAGTTCTCTAGACCCCAATAAAGCAAGTGGTCTAGATGGAATTAGTGCTAAAATTCTAAAGAGCAATGCAGGCGTATTGGGGAAGTATTACTAAAAATATAAATTTCAGTATTACAAAAAAAATGGTTTTCCAGCTAGCTGGAAAAAAGCCAGAGTGACCCCAATATTCAAAAACGGTGAAAGATAGGACGTTATAATTATCGGCCTATATCTATTCTACCAGTGTTATCCCAGCTATAAGAAAACGTACATAATGCCCTGATAATACCTGAATGAATTGGTCTGCAGCGCAGTCAGGATTCGGGGAACTTTTATTTCATTGAATTATTATATATTTGATCCGGAACATTCCAAAACAATTAATACATAAAACAAATAAAGGATCAGGATGACGAAAGGAAATAAAATCCTATAGCCCGGAGGCCTGTGCACCCTAATAAATGAATAACCAAAGAACAATACCAAACAACAAATCAAATATTAGTGGGATAAGACAGAAAATGGCTTCTTACACCTCTGCAGAACGACCGGAGGGAGCCGAGAGCAGCAACTCTCTGACATCAGGTGGCAAAAGTAGACCACACTTAGGAAAGGTATCAAAGGAAATTGTTCTAAAAGCAAGTTCTACCGAATAGATGATTGAAAAGAAGCGTATCACACGACGACTATCATCGTATTATTATGGAAAACAACTGGACAAAACAAACTTTCCAAAAAGACACTTGGCAACAAAGAGAATAAGAAGGATATGGTACCTATTGGAAAAGAATACCAATAATATTAAGAGAAGTATTATAATCATCTCGCCGCTCTTCTGCCCTAAGATAAAACGAGGCGCTCTCTGGACCCCCTCCAGTCGATTCTCCTGGGTCAAGACCTGAGGCCCCCAAGCAGGAGCCCATACCTCAAGCACAGGAAAAAACAAGGGATTTTTTTAAAAAAGCATTGAGCGACTTCCGTATTTAGGCCAGCACCCCCGAAATAGAACGCAAAAAACCTAGTAATTCATTAGCTTAGTGGCAACACTGTGACAGCGAGGGTCCCAGGAGAAGTCGACTGTCAAAAGTGATACCAGATTACTTAAGTTAACAAGAAACAGTATCTAATTACACCGTCTAATTAAAGTAATACTGAGCAGGAAACCACGCCTTCCTAGAAAGGGCATGTGCTTGCTCTTGAAATATTAAGTGCCATTTACATTAATATGGCACACTCACTAACCTTGAAAGTCATCCTGCAAACTCCTGGCACCCTCATTATTGGAAACAAAATTATATAACAAAGCATCATCAGCAAAGCGAACAATGCAGAAGTGAGATTTACGATAAAATAATCATAAAAAGTACAATAGGGTAGCGAACCAATACATTACCTGAATGGGGACCCAGAACGAACTCCACACCCAAATCAAGAAAAGCTTACCCTGATATTGGACCCTTGCAGCATATTACACAGGAAACCACGAATCCATCTCCACACAAGACAGTGTTATTAAGTGCTGAGAAAATTTCTGAAATAGTAATATGGGGCATCCTATACAAAGGCTTTAGAAAGTCTAGGAAATATAGCATCATTATTGAAGAGATGAGCTTATCAGAGCACTGGCCCAAAGAATAAGAATTAAGTTTTGTTTCTTGGCCAAAAATAGATGTTGTTTTACAAGAGTGTTGGGGGACCAACACCATGTGGAATGCGTCAGTAGGTTGTTGAGAAGCAATGATGAGAATCGAGTTAGAAACAATCTTTCCAAGCCTCTACGGACAATGAGGTCAGAGACAATTGGTCTTAAGTTATGCAAATCAGTAGTGTCCCCAGTGATGTATAGGTAGTTATATGGCAGGTCTGCCGGGAATGCCTGCCCAGTATTTAAAGAACAGCAGAAACAGTCTGTAAGAACAGGGGCAATAACACTAGAGGACGCTTTTAAAAGAGTAGCAGTCGTGCACCTCAGAGCCAGCAGACTTATCAGCAGAGAGATTGTCATATATTAATAATGTCAGACACAGAGAAAGATCTACGATAAGTTCGGGTGGGCAAAACACAGGTGGAGAATAGAAAGGGATCCTCCAAAGGGTCAAACACAGATTCCAACAAATAAAATAAAAGCATCAGAAATGTCTGCTGGTTTACAATTGATCCATACCAACCGTAAAGCGCGATGGAGTATATAAGTGATTGGCGCCTACTGCGAAACAAAGGACAGAAACGCTTGTAAATCTGGAAGAGATAAAAGATAATGAATATATCCAAATAGGCGTTACCAACCAAACAGCTGATTTGGTAAAGTTACGAAATTCCTTGTAGGTGGCCCAGCAGGTTGGGGGATCTGTTCTTTTGGCTTTGATAAAGAGCCGGACGCGTCTTTAACAGGATTGTTTAAAGATCCGTAATAAATCCACGGCTCTTACTACGGCCAATACAAGTTTTGGAGGGAATGGAACCCTGTAGAACGCAAACCACAAACCACGACGCCACACAGACGACTCAATATCATTTCATCAAAATAAATATCCCAGGGAGCCAGATGAAGTAGATTATTGAACGGCTTAAAAATCAGCTAATTTGATATTCAAAAGCTCTAATAATATTGGTGTAGTGGGATCTTAGTATCTATTTCAGCTCAAACTCAATAGCACGGGATGGTCAGCCTACAAGCATTCCACTCCGTAGCAGTGATAAGATCTGGTAAGTAGAAAATATTAGGCTATAACTGTCCCAGTGAGATTATCGTTCAAGCGACGGGTAATGTCAGTAAAAAGTTGATCAAAGCCAAGCCAGCATCAGTGAAGGCCAGTCGCAGAGTTACAATGGCTTCATCCAACAAAATTATGTTAAAGCACCGCCTAAGATGCTCCCGACATACCTCGAAGAGTCGAAAGTTTGTAAGTGATGTGAAAGCTGCGTTAAAGAAGTGATGTCAGCATTAGGAGGTCATTATAAGTACCAAGACGCCACTTTTTACCGTCAAGAGAGATCTCCACCCACAGCACCTCCAGCTCGGCGGAGTCAAAACTGGATTTTGCTTGCTCATCGGTGGCCGATGAGCAGAAAGAACGTCAAGACAGCAGTGCCGAAGTAGTAAGGTACAAAGGAAAAGCATCGAGCATCCACGGTAGTAACAGTCCACAAGTACGTGACCAATATTCAAGTTACAAAAGCGTCGAAAGTCACAAATAAACTCAATAGCAATCAAAAAAAATCCTAAGAAATGCACTCATTCGAGACAGCTCCCCTAGTAAAAATCACAGACGGATGTATGGAAGCAATCGACGAGGTTATTTTGTAGGCACGTATTCCGGATCTAAGAAAGCTTTTGATCTGGTCGATCATGAAATTTGATACGCAAGTTGGGTCTTTTGGGGTTTAGGAAAGTACATGTGCTTGGATGGCGTCGACCTGATGGTAGAACTCAGCGAATTCAGTTATGGGGCTCTTTCTGATTCCGAGCCGGTTGTATGTAGAGTTCCTCAGGGATCTATTTGGGACCATTGTTACCATATGATACTAAATGATTGGGTCTCAGTTGAAACATAGTACGTGCGACATGTATGCTAACGATACAACATTTTTATTGTCGCTGGGAAAACTATAACAGATATAAATGATAATTTAACTGCGGACATGTGATAAAAATAAGCGAGTGGTGTAAGGTAAACAGATGGCATGAATACCAGTTAAAAACTAAAAACATGTTGATAATCCCCGCCGAAATTACGAGAGTAGATAATAGGGAATAAGCTCTCTGTACATGTAAACAACTGCATCTGGAAATGTCCCCACGAAAAAACTAATGGGGGTGCAGATTGATCAAACATTATCTTGGAAGGTACATGATCGATTATCTTTGCAGCTTTTCAAAGGAGAATTGCTCCTTTAAGAAGAATAAAACCATTCAGTGACACAGATACCTGTAAACTGTATTACCAAAGGGTAATTGCCGCTGTTAGACTACTGTAGAACCATATGGGGTACATGTATGGAGGGCGATATGCAAAAAAGTTAGCGAGTGGCAAAACTCGCGGCCAGAGTTCGGGGCGAATCTGGACTTCCAATTAAGTATGATATATGCTTGTACATAGGATGGAAGACAATCGATAAGGTATCAGGGAAGGCGTTTACATTGGCTAGCTAAATGTCTCACTGGTATGACCCCCCGATTACTCAGAGGGTTATTCTAATCACAGAAGATACGCACTCACGTGGTCTAAGATTCTACGTCAAATGGATTATTTATTACGGTGGAAGGACCGATACCACAAACGACGCTTTTCATACCATGCTGCTGGAGACTGGATAAACTTACCACCACACTGTAGGAGGCGCAATCATTAGGCATTTCTAAACATTTAATTCGCGAAAAAATATTATTTTTTATGAAGTGACGAATTTTGAAGGTATTGGAAAGTTTTTTATGATGGTCTATTAGGTATTTATGAATTTCATTTTACAAAGGAGTTTCATCTGACAAAAGGAGTTCATTATACATTTTTATCCAGTGAGGATTATCTCATTGATCCCTATTTGCATGTACGGTTCAGAAAATATTTTATTAATGGACCTCTATGGCTGTCATACGTTTAAATATCACTTTATCTAATATTTACATTCATGGAGGATTCTGTAATTTTTAAATAGTTGACTGGTTATTATTTGGGCCTGGGTGAGATAGCAATTTGCTAAACCGAGTCTTTTATCCATCTTGATGAATGTAAATGTAAATAAAATAAATAAATAAATAACTAAATAAATAATAATAAATAAAAAATAAATAAATAAATAAATAAAGCATGTAAGGGTTGGATACATTTTTACAATTTATCATGGTTTCATCAATACTGGAAGAATACTGAAAAAAGAACGCCAGCGACTGTTTTTACGTGTCTTAAATTCCTATGGGTCGTTTGCTGATATTTCGACAAAACTTTATCGAGCAATTATTGAAAGTTTTTAACTTGTCTAACATTTATGTGTTTGGTCGGGTACGCCTGAGTGACCTCCGGAAATGGCATGTAGTAAGTAGGATGCTGAGCGCATGATGGTACGGCCTTCCATCTCTCCACTCTCTGTACCAGGAGCGTGCCCTCAGAAAGTCGACCATGTACGACGATAACTCCATCCTGCTCATCTAATTCCATTTCTTGCCCTCTGGTAAAGGATGCGTACATTAAGAAGTCACGAGGCTCCCAAAATAGTAATTTATCCTGAGCTCGTAAAGACTATACAATACATATAATGCCTGGATAGTGCTAGTCTAGCCGTCACGTTTTGATACTGCTTATCAGAGTGTATAATGGTATATTTGCTAACTGTTTCTTTTTTATATAATAGAAGTATAGTAATATTTTATAAATCTTTACATAATTCAACCTGGTCAGAGGGAATTGTTAACAGTTTAGGTAGTTTTTATGTCCTACTCGTTCTATTGTTTTTTTGTCTATCTTTATCTAGCTATCTAATCTATCTATCTATTTTATCTATATATCTAGCTTCTATCTGTCTGTTTTCTGTCTGTCTCCCCTCTCCCTATCTTCGGGTCCCCCACCCCCCCCCCCCGTTGTCTGTCTGTTGTCATCATTCCGTCCGTCCGTCGATCCATCTATCGATAGGGCTTTGAGAACATTCGTTCCAATGTGCGACTAGGTGCTCCCTAGAGTGGCACTCAAAAGCGATCTAGCGAGGTGCCAAACATTCCTTGTACACTCTTCGCTAATTGATGGTTTCTCTCTGCTCGCAAGTCTGGCAGTGCCACTGTGATATGTGGCCTGGGTAAATGTATAAAAGTTGTTCTGTGGTCAAGGAATGAAATGACCCAATGCTGGCTATTCTTTTTCTCTGGCAGGCGGTCCTACTTGAGCAGTTCTGTATTCCCATCACCTATTTGTAAATCTATATTTGATTGCTTCTGGTCACGGGGCGGGTAAGAATTTGCAGTTGATGGGAAGACTTCGATTCATGGTTTCGGTCTCAATCCGATATCTTCAAGAAATGCACTGGAATCAAAATCAACGAAAGGACTTTGTACGAGTCTTCTATCAGTTTGTGCGGAACTCAAGTTTTGGTCGTCCAAAAAGCTCAAACTCTCAGTACAACGATCTCGCCTCATGCAGCTAATATTTTCCCAGATTTGACTGTCCAATGTATCAATAATATCTGTCTACATAAAATACTGGACACTCAGTTGTCACAGTGACGTGATTAATAAAACGTAATAACAGATGCATGTAAGCGAAAACGTAGAAAATGAACAAAATGGTGTACCAGTATAAAATGTATACCAGCATTTCAAAAGACATCAAATGAATGTATATAGACTAACGGAATGTTAACAAGCATTTCGCCTTTTGCCGATACCTCAATTCTCAATCCTCCATGCAATGGATGTGAGGATTTTTTCTGGATACGTGCTTTCCACAATTTGCCTTGATGACAGCGAGAGGAAATACGTGTTTACATAAAAATGTATTTACATTTTTTTATTCCAACACATGCAGTCGAGCACCTATGCAGCATGTCAAGTGTGTGTGTGTGTGGTGTATATAAGTATATATATATATATATATATAGATATATCTATAATAATATATATTATAATTATATATATATATCTATATAGTGTGATATCTAGCGATATATATATATCTCTATATTATATATATATATATATATGTGTTGTGTGTTTGTGGTGATGCCCAGTTTGTACACATGATACATGATCAGGTTGATCGGGAGTTCATGGCAGCTCATACTTGAAACCTGATCCCAATTATTTTGGGGGGTCATATCAGGGTCAGCAGGGGGCAAGCGAAAGCCTTGTAAAAATGATGAGGCCCAGAATTGTTGGGTCTGATCAAGGTGAAATTTGTTGCGTAGCTTTCTTATGGGCCAGTAACCAAGAACCCCATGTTTTTGGTGTAGTCATTTCGGTCGAAATAGACATTGCGTGAGAAATCAATTTCTTGGCCAATCACAGCTTGTAAACACGATAACTCCACCCCGCCTAAATGCATGACATGAATAGCATGGTGTCCCCGTGATGCGTCCATGAATCCCATGTGGGGGGTCAGGTGAGAGGTCGGATGAGTCAGAAATGAGTCAAGGAACACCTGAGCCTTCTTGTGGCTTCGGTAGCTTTCTCTGGGGAGTCCAGAAGTTTCCGCAGGAATCCATTTTCTGATTCCTCAAAGTAACTATCGATATTATGGACGAGTTTAGCTTGTTAACACGTAACTCGACCCACATGGTGGATGAAGTCATACTTGGTATGACTGAGCGTATTAATGCCTCTGTGTGTGGGGTGATACAACAATTTTGATGTTTTGGACCTAATACCATATTTCTGCTCAAAGCCGGTTGTATAGGAACTCGACTCGTGAATCGGACACAAGTAAAGTACCTGCCAGGATGCTGAGGATTTGGTCTCGGATGGTGAGGACTCGTCTTGGACAATGGCTGGAATCAACTCCAAACATGGCAGATACTATGTGACCTAGCGCATTCTGATTTTGATATGTTCCATCTAAACGATCTAAGTAGTCTGAGAAGATTTCCATGAAATCTCAAATTACCTTCAAATACCTCCTCTCCGTTGTACTGGACAACGTTCCAATGGAACCAAGCGGTCGGGAAATGCTGCGTATACAGACATTATAAGGAGCATAACTCCCTTAGAGCTCCTTCAAATTGATCACTCTCTGCAATAGTAACGAGGGAGTCTGGGGAACATTCACTCCTTGATCGTTCAGGAAGGATACGAAACTTGTAGCAGTTTTCACTAGTGGATAGTGCATGGTTGTTTCGAAGTGAAGGTCGAAGTACCGGTTGGGTGAGGTTACCGATAGAATGGAAGGTGCCCATCGACCGACTTATGAAAGTAAGGGAGCTTGTTGATCTTACGCCCCTGAAAGATTGATGCCCATTCGAAGCCTTTGCCTTATTAATAACGGCACCAGGGGTTCTGGTTTTGAATCAGTGTTTGAAAAATTGGTATGAGAGGCACTAATAATCTAATGTTGTCGAGATAGGCACTAATAATCTCCGGGGAGACAGTCAGGGACGTCCTGAGATCCGATCCGGAAATGCTGTGAGGCTGAAGTCCCTAGGTAGAAAGTCGAATTGCGGCATTACCCTAGGTTGGACGGTCGTGTTGCGGTCGGACGTAGCGGGTCTCAACAGGTGGTTAGAATTAGAGTGCGCTGAGGAGGGCGTTTCAGGTTTGTGGGATGGTTCGTGTTTCTGGGGAAGGAGGGATACTTTGCGCGAAGGCTGGTCTTCACCGTAAGGGTGCGGAGGGTCAGGTTAGGGCAGCTGGTAAAGGTGGCGTGGAAGGTTGTTAAACTAACTTTGGGGGAGGGGTTTCTGGTGTCCGTAGGCTTATGGCCAGGGTTGTTAATAGTAAGGATCGCAAGTGGGAGGTCTGCGAGGTCAACAGATGGCGATAGATATGTTAGCCAGCTGTTTTTTCCTGTGCTAATGTTCAAATATCAGGAACAAGTTTGATGATTTGCAGATTTTGATTCAGGAACGCAAGCCTGACGTCCTTTGGTATTACAGAGTCTTGTTGAAACTGTGTATTTCCACCGCCGAGTTTACCTTCCTGTTATGCTTTGTTTATAGCAAGATAGGACCGATCTTCCTGGCATTGGTGGTGGAGTTTTTGTTGTTGGTGAGGTCTGACTTGAAGTTTTGAGAAGGCCGATATTGGTGTGAATTTTGTCAACTCTGTTTGGTGTGAAAATCCGTCTAACTCATCTGGTATTTCCAATTCTTTATTAGTTGGCGTTAAATAGTCTGAAGACAACAACTCTCTTCTTTTCCGACATATCTTTTCAAAGTTGGTCTTCTAGGAAGATTACAATCATTATGGGTGATTCAATTATCCTGTATTTCTTGGCCTGATGTACTAGTGGCGGAGTCATGGATCTGGCTTTTTCATTCACGCGGATTGTTTCCCGTCTCATCATGTCCAATTTCCTACAGAAAGCACTAATATTCTTGATTTAGTTTTGAGCAGTGATCCGATTCGTAATAATTAGAGAGCTTGGGTAAGCTCGGTCAGTGCTCACGATAGTTTTAGCTTTCAATGTGTCTTGTTCCGTCAATATCGCACAGAGAGTAGAGCTTGTTCCTTGTTTCGCGAAGGCCATGTCGATGGCCCTTCTAGGTTTTTTTTAGCGAATAGATTGCGAAAATTGTAAGAAAGTACGAATGCTGTTGACTCTTGGGGGACAATGGGGTTTCATTGAAAAGTAACGATGTTATGAATTTTACGTTCCTTGCGAGGAAACGTCGCAGTAAGCACAAGAGGCCTTCTTGGATGAATAGGGAAGTTTTCCTGGCCATCAAACGTAAGCGACATTTTTGGCGACTTATCGTTCTCTGGTCCGTGTCTGATCTAAGCATTTCAAAGTCAGATCAAAAGCTAGTTCAACGTTTAGTTTCTGGTTCTAATTGATTTTGAGAGGCAGATTCGGCTCTAAATATCAAGGAGAATCCTCCGTGCATTTTTATCTTATGTGAGGGGGAATCAGAAAGTCAAGGACGTCATTGGCCTTTTGATAGATCCCACTCGGTAGTACAATCAGCGATAGCCATGAGATGGCTAAGTTCTCAATAATTATTTCGCGTCTGTTTTTACTCATGAGAACTTGGATAATTTTGGTCACCTAGTTGTCGGGGTTTCCCCTCTAGTATGGGTATTGGTGTGCTTCGCCTGGTTTAGTAACAGGAAAACGGCAGAACTCATAGTGATAAAGCCTCCCTGGTCCTGACGGAGTGTTATTTCCTTTCTTACTAAAATCCTTTGCCGACTAGTTGTCTGTTCCATTAACTGTTATTTTCAATAAGACTCTTCAAGATGGTAGTGTTCCGGATGATTGAGGCGAGCAAATGTTTCTACTATTTTCAAGAAAGGTAAACGGTCTCTTCCTTGTAATTACAGGCCAGTCCGTCTTACTAGTGTTGTCTGCAAGTAATGGAATCAATCATTCGGGCTCATATAGTTGAGATTTCAATGAGCATAGTCTGATTAGGGATTCTCATCTGGGTTCAGGAAAAATCGTTCGTGTTTGACTAATCTCTTGGAATTTATGGAAGATGTTACATGTTCTGTCGACAACGTCAATGCTGTTGTTATTGTCCCTGGGACTTTTTCAAAAGCTTTTGACAAGGTTCCTCATGAGCGTCTTTCTCAAGTTGGAGAGCTTTGGCCTCGAGGGGAATGTCCTTTAAGTTGGATTCGTAGTGGCTTCATAATAGGGACAACGAGTTGTCTTAATGGGGCGTTTCGTCTTCTGCACAGGTCACTAGGGTGTTACCCAGGGATCAGTTCTCGTGCCGTTACTCTTTATGCGTATATTGACGATCTTGAGAGGTTTCTGTTCACCAGGGTAAGAGATTCGCAGACGATACCCCAAGTTGTATCGGTAGGTCGTTTCGAAATGATGATGCTGAAATGTTCAAAGGGATCTGGATATATTCCAAATGGTCTTCCGACTGGCAAATGGATGTTTTTTCAATGTCGACAAGGGCAAAGTTATGTATGTTGATTCCAACAATCGCAACGCTCCCTCCAAGTTAAATGGCCCAAATATTCAGGAGGTGATTTCAGAACAAAGATCTTGGGGTTGGTTTGTTTTGATTCTTCTTTGAAACCTTCAAAGCATTGTGCGAAAGCTGCTAAGAAGAGTAATTTGATTCTTGGCTTGATCAGCACGTCACTTCAGTTTTCCTTGATAATGATATGTTGTAGCTGTTTAAGCAACTGGTGAGGACAGCACCTGGATATCTGTTTAAGTGTGGAATCCCTACTTGCAAAAGACAAGCAGGTTATTGAAAAAGGTTCAGCGTAGGCAACTAGAATGATTGATTGTCTGAAACAAAATTTATCCTACGAGGAGAGATTAAGATTAAGGCGTCTCGATCTAATACCTGGAGCTGGAGCTGAGCGAATCGGTGGTGACTGATTCATGGTTTTCAAAATGTCCATGGACTCGATGGCCTGTCCTTCCACTACTTCTTTGAATTTTCCAATGTTAATGCAAATAGAGGCAATTGTCTCAAGCCTCGTGGCAAGCGCTGTAGAATGGACCATTCGTCGTAAATATTTCTTCTCGCAAGAGAGGGATCAATGATGTGGAATTCTTCCTGAAAATTTGTTTCTCTAAGAGTGTTGTGAATGCGTTCAAGAACAGTCTTGATTATTTTTTTTCAGGATCACGGGCGAATTCTTAGTGGTTTTGGTTAATTTTTCTTTCCTGGGATGATGTGGCTTCAGGGTCATTTATGAGGATTTGGTCCTTCTGCACCCTTATTCACCTCTAAAATAAACTAACTAAACTATGAGGTTCCCGGGACACAGGAAGAATATTCTAGTAAGGACCCCCAGGGGCCGTATAGGAAGAGACAGCCTGAGGACAAACTGTCAGAGTTCCTCATGTCGAGATCTGGTAAGATAGTATCTGTAGTTAGCCTATGTATGCTCCTCCGTTCATCTTTAACAGTTTAAAACGCTCTTGAATGGATTTCAGCAGTAGAAGTCTCTATAGGTGTTAAAACCTTTTGTTTGCGCTTATTTTATGAAAAAGGTTGGATCCTCTCGAGAGTCCAAAGGGGTTTTTAGGACGTTTGGAAGGTATTTCCACTGGGATATGGCTGTTCGTTGCATTTGCAATGTTTCAACAAAATCCCCATAGAAGCCAACAGGGATTCCCGTGCTAATCGCGTCATTTCTTCGTAAATCATTCTGCCCAGTGTCCAGAAATCTGCACCTTAATAAAGCAGGTTTTGCAGATATTGGCTTCACTGAAACCTGGTTAAAAGACAATAGTAACCCTTTGATTCATATGGCACAAGTACTCCCTCATAGAAAAACAATCGTAGCGATTAAACTTAGTTGGGGTGTGTCTTTTGATTCCAATGACATGGTATTCACAAGACGTAGAGACTGTCAGTATTACGTGGTCCTGTCATTTCTGTGGACCGCCTAATTACTGAAGGGTAGTGAAAAAAAAAACATAGTTTGTGTTATTGACGGACCTCCGAATGAAAAATGGCACTGTATAGTTTCTGATGTAATGATGATTACTTTGAATGTACATTCATAAATACCTTATTGGTTTTACTGCATTTGATTGGTCAAAAGTTCATTCGAGACCAGTCGGATGCCATTTCGACCCTCTCTATTACATCAAGGAAAATTGGGGAAGAAGATTTATGATTATCTAGAATCTGATTGTTTAGCTGGTGAGCCAGTCTAAGCCAGGCACAACGAAGTGAATTTTGAAAGCCTATTAGCCTTTGTTTTGGGCTTAGTTGCTAAGGTGATACATTGTGTAGTCACAGCATAATGCACTCATGATCATTCATACCTTAGTCTACATAGCCAGCGCGCACACTAACACTGCTTGTAAACAAAATGATAGCGCTAACGTTGTGGATATATTTGTATAGTGTCCGCATTTACACAACCCAGTTAGCCTGGCTCACAAAAGACGAGGCTATGATCACGGGTCATCTCTCGGATTTTTTATGACACAATTTTTGACACCGACATAACCCACTACTATTGACGATGGTTTTAAAATTTAGTATATGGATGATGAAACAATAGGCTGTGGCATGGCAAATGCACCGTTAACAGTGTATCAAGTAGCCTCGAAGTACGGTTAAATGTTTGAGGGGTTTGTCACCTTCAACCGACCTGCCATAGCCTTACCAAACCATGAAAAAGACATTATCCTCATTCAGCAAAAGTACCTGTTAATGTTATGTCTCGGATATCGAAGTGATAGGTTGTCTGACTGCAAATTGGTGTAGCATTGAATCGGTATTTTCTGAATTGTGACCTAGCTGCACGTCGGTTCAAAGTTTCGAGTACATAGTGCAGTTCTTCAGGCGCAAGTTAAAGGCCAATGGTCATGTAACAGATTTGCTTGAAACTTGCACAGATCAAAAGAGGATCTAGCATGTTTGCTTTGTTGAATATTTCAATTTACTCTGAGAATTTTGAGAAATCTATGACATCACGAGGGCAACTTTGGCAAAAGGCTGCCCATAGACCCTACAACAGTAATGCTGCATCATTGCGCCATGATTATAGGCAGACACAACAGGTATTCACTCAGAAATAAATGAGATATTCCTCATTATCTTGTGAACAATTATGGAGGTTCTTATGCAAGATCCCTTCCATAGTTCGTTTGGAACACGATTTTCAAACTTATATGTTTTACATAGACTTTGTATTAGAGGAGAATCTGCGGTTCCCCCCTGATGGTCACAAGGCAAATTTTTCAAAGCTGATTGTGCCTAATTGGTACACTCAAATTGTTTGGAATTTGGTGTGGAGTTTCAGCTGCCATAATGTACCACATAGAAAGTACTAAAAGTCCAGTCATAATTACATGACCATTAGCCTTTAAGCATAAACAGTGTAGAAAAGCCACGCAATGGGATTTCGCTGTATGAAAATGTATGTGTAAATAACTCGTCCAGAGTCCTTTTCATAGTTTTTTGTGGCTTAAGAGGTTTCAAGCCTCCACGATGACGTCATCATCGGTCTTAAATACAACAAACGACCTCGGCACCCTCGTTTTTTTATCTCCTGAATACGTACTGTTAGGAGAAAGACTGCTCTGTTCTTAGATATTTCAGTGTGGTTATAATCAGTGACAAATCGTCTCTGCATTCACGAATAACTTTGTATCAGGAGGTTTTGCCACAGAGGACATAAAACCAACCCGAATCTCTGACCTGAAGTGCAAATTTGCAAGTTTGAATCACACAACTAAGGATTATCCACCCATATATAAACGACACTCTTCCAAAAACAATATTACCAAATTTACTAATACTCTTGAGTATTAACCGGTCCGATTGGTGAATGTATTGATATTATGAATATGGAATACAACGAATTCTGTGAAATATTTGCAGATGTCCAAACTGAAAGTTTCCCATCACAAAACTCATCAGTGCGAGTCTAAGCGAAAAAGTCACTCTGGATTACTTGACCGAAATCCTCAGATCAATTAAAACCAAAAAACATGTTGTACAGAGTCTATAAGAAAGACCCATATGAGCAAAATGATTTTAAGTACTTTAAAGGCTGTCATGGATCAATATTTGCACGAAGTGTCCCGGGCATCTAACAACTCAATTTTTCAAGAATGGTGAGCTAAACTATATAGAATTAGCAGCGCAGCTGCAGGCTTGAACAACTACAGTACCACATTCACGTTCGAAAGAAATCCGATGGCCTAATTGCAAATGAAGGTATTAGGAATTTTCATTTTAGTTAATATTTAGCTCAAAGTTCAATAATTAGCTTCTGAACATATCAGTAAAATGATTTTCTGGTAGGCGTGAGGATCAGCCCCAGTCCCTGAAAGAAGAAGTGGTCGAGTGCGCAAAATTTTTAACGTTCGTATTTGCAAAAGAAATCATAACTTTCGTGGTGTTTGAGTAAATATAGCATTTTAGTTTGGTGGCTAGTTTAATCCCCTATATGACCTGTGGACTCTGGCTTACGGGGGTTAACATCCTCAATATTCATTGGAGTGATTCGTTACAACACCGATGTCCTCCAACAGGCGGAGGTCCCAAGCACCAGAGTACTAGAGTCCATACTAGTAATATGATAGTACGTAACTACTGTGTCGGTAACGTTCCTAACCATAACGTATAATATTTCTGCTTTATAACTTCTAAACATTGACTGGAAGCCTTCGTCTGACCGAGAACTTAATTCATTGCCTGGTATCACACTGCATCTGCGTGCAACGCGAACTACTGTGGCAAGTTTGGCAACTGGCAAGTCTGGATGGTTTGTTGCATGGTTTGTTATTGTTTCCGGAAACGACCATTAGCAAGTCGGATCTGTTTGGTTGTTTCCGTTGGTATGACTATGTTTTGGTTTCTTTGAGTCTGAACATTACGTACTCGCAATAAAAACTTTTTTCGCCCAAAATAACGCTCTTCCCCAATAATTTCAAACGTTCCATGGTCCTTTGAACGTATTAGAAGGTATTCTCACGCGTTTAAACGCAAAGAGGGTGCTGCAACTTAGTGAATCGACGTCTCAAATCATTACTTCAAAAACACCTATGAAACCTATTGAGGCGCTCAGGCGTTCCACCAAAACTTTCGTTGTGTGTTGCCACCGTACGGTGGAGTCCGGAACTGGCGTCCAGACCATGCTGTTGAAGATTCAAGCTTTGGTGGGCAGCGCACGTGTCTAGAATGGAAGATCATCAGTTGCCAAAAATTGCACTGTTTGGAGAGCTGGCCGCTGGCTACCGCAATAGAGGCGGACCTAGGGAAGCGGTACAAAGACGGCTTTAAAAAATCATTTCTCCCTGCAATATTGACCATAGCCAGAGGTCTAACCTAGCGGCTGACCGCCCCTGCATGGAGGCATACGATCCATCAGGCTGCCTCCACTTTGGATTAAACCCGCACTGCACGCCTCGAGGACAAGAGGAAGAAGAGGAAAGCTCGACAGGCTTCGGCTTCAGCGCAACCGGACAAGACCTTCACTTGCAGCCGCTTTAGTCGTGTCTGCCTGTCTATATTGGCCTTTCGTCACGGACAAACCCCTTCATCATGCTCGTAATCTTTGTTCGCGAAGCCAGCTTAAGAGAAGAGAGGCATGAGGCATATTTTTTGCAGCGAGGTCAAAGGTACAACTATGCGTCAATGTCAAGTCCATAACGCTTGGTCGCATCAGCTGAAATAGGGAAAATGGGTATCTTGTTTTTTGTTGCCCATAATGAGAATTTCAAAATTGTCCTTGTGTCCAGACTAAGGTTTGTATCCATGAATGAGCCAAGAATCACTGAGCCATTTGGCTCATTTTGATTCTTTAACAAATGTCGAGGAATCTATGTATCAGGTCCGTATGTGTGTATGTGTGTGTGTGTGTGTGTGTGTGTACGTGTGTGTGTGTGTGACGCTTGCTTGTAACACCATAACTCGACCCCACCTGGATGGATTGAGCTCATACTTGGTATGTGTGTTCCCCATGATGCGTACATATACCCTATTGTTTTGGGATCAGGTCAAAGGTCATCTGAGGTCACCAGTTCAAATCTTGTAAATCCTCGTAAACACGATAAGTCCAGAAACAGTTGGTCTGATCAAGCTGAAATTTGGTGTGTAGCTTTCTTCCATGGGGAGTACAAGAATTCCTATTGTTTTGGGTGTTGATTGGGGGTCATTTTATGAGAGAATAGGAGGAAATATCAAAAAATGGATTTATTCGGCCAATTTCGGCTTGTAACACCATAACTCGACCCCACCTGGATGGATTGAGCTCATACTTGGTATGTGTGTTCCCCATGATGAGTACATGATTCCTATTGTTTTGGGATCAGGTCAGATGTAATCCGAGGTCACCAAATTCTGGAAACCTTTACATCAAGAGGAATCCACAGTGTTGGCTCATCGGGTTGAAAAATTTTGTGTTTAGCTTTCGTTGGAGTCCGGAACCCTATTGGTTTAGTTATGGTGAATTTGCTTAAAGAATAGAAAAGTTGTGATAAGTCAATATTTGGGACATTATGCTTGTAAACACAAAACTCAAGCCCACCTGGATGGATGAAGCTCATACTTGGTATGTATGTTCCCCTAGTACATTAACCCTGCTGTTTTGGGGTCAGGTCCGAGGTCACCAAAAGTCAAAATCTGAAAACCTTGAAATTTAGTGTGTAGCTTTCTTATCAAGTACAGGAAACCTATCAGTCAGTTGAGGAAGATGGGAAATTTGGCAGAGGTTATGTTGCCAATAATGAGCTGGTACCATCTCCCATTTGTTAGTGTGTCTGGCTATAGGTTGTCAGAAAGAGTCAAGGAATCACTAAGCCTTTTGGCTTTCTGGTTATCCGTCCAGTGTGACTTGGCCTGAACGGTGCGAGAACCCATTCATTGGCGTAGTGTTTTTTTTCTTCAAATTTTAAAATAACGCTACACAAGTTTTTGCCCTCTCGTCAAAATGTTTTTTTTTTCTGTTGTTAAAGTATTTTTGAAACCTTTTTTTCTAACTCCCTTCCTGTGTTACAGGGGATTGATCCGTAAGCAGTACAACCTGGAGAGCCATATTTTCCGGATCGGTGTGCAGACAAACACCATGAATGGGCACCTGAGACAGAGTGTCCTCTACCGAAGTTTGTTGGGGTCTCCGCAGCAGTTAGTACTGGTACTTGTACATGGTGTGGTGTTATGAGCGGAGGTACCATGTGTGCGACAGTTGTGAAAGAGTGATATTTTAGCTAATTGCAGCTTGTAAGTGATAACTTACCTCAACCTAGATGGAAGCCATGGCAGGTGAGAGGTCAACAGAGGTCCAAGTCGGAAAATCCCTGTAAATTTGATAAAGTTCAAAACGTTCGGTCTGATTAGTTTGAAATTCAGTGTGTAGCTTTCTTATAAGTACAGGAACCCTATTGCCTGATCAAGATAGCGTCATTTTTTGTGGGAAAATTAAAATTTGTCAGACATGTCATATGGTGCCCATAATGAACTGGTACATTTTGACATTAGCCCTTGTGTCTGACCATAAGTGTCAGCAATTGTGTCAGGAATCACTAAGCCTTTCGCTTTCTGGTAAAACAGTAACAGTCCTCCCCTCAGCCAATAAAAAGGCCCAGAGTGGTATCAGTGACGCTTCTCAAGAAAACAATCCCGATTTAAATTTCATCGGTCACTAGATTTTTTTCCCAGGTGCATTTACTTGCAGGGTGGCAGTAGGCGAGGTTTGGTCTTCACTTTAGATTCTTCTTTAATGGCGGGATTTGTACATAGGTTTCTGGGGTTCGTTTTCGGGATAGTTGCAGTATGTCTCGTTGGTTGGCCCTGAGCGGTCAATCACAGGGTCATGAATCTTCCGCTCTTTCAGGTTCTGAGAAAGTAGTCAGATTCTGAGTCCACTGATCGTCCTTTCGGAAGGGACGTAGGATGCCTGTCCCCATGGGACAGTTGGGATTGGTTTCGTCCCTGCCTCGTCCTCCATCTGAGCACTATAATTCGGGATTATCGCTGTTGCTAATCCATACCCAATGCGACCAGTGTTCCTTGATGAGCCTCACTTGACCTTCCCGAACCCGTAGAGTTCAGATCAAATCAATAGTCACCTGCCATGACTGACGGCAGGCGAAAACCAATTAAACCATTGTGGATTCGGTCGGCCCCCACAACATGCTGAAGACCTGTCACTCTAGTGAAGCAGGATCTAGGATAGACTCACAGGTTATTATGTGTACCTCTACAATTCCCTGATTGTGGTAGGCTAGTAATCAATGCTGGGTCCATGAATCATGCTCTGACCCTTCTAGAGACTCGCTTCTTGATCATTGAAGGACACTGTTTGAAACTTCGGCAGAGGATCTTTTCCTCTTATGAGCGGAGGTTTCAAAATGTGCCAATGATATCCTCTGACTTATTATTTCATAATGCACTTGTCAATTATATGACGCTCTCCCTATGGCCTGGTGAGTCGTTGTCAAAGGTGGCTCATACCATCATTGTACATCGACGCACCCCTTAATGCGTGACTTAAATGGACTTACTGGGGTCTTTTCAAATTACTGAACCAGTGGTAGTTAGCAGCTGTGGGTCCAGGTGTTGTTTTTACTTATCCAAGTATGAACACACAGGGGGGGCCAATGACACACACCCCATATTGAGCTTTGTGACTGACATTTAGGGAAAGTGAGGCACTATTGAGTCACTCTGGGTTTGCCATGACCCACCTTTAATTTGCCATGACCCACCTTCAATTTGTCATGCCTTGGGTATTGGCGGTTCATAATGCAATTGAAAAGACTATGAGAGGTAACAAGGGGAGAACTTCAACTGTATTAAACCTTAAGAGACACATACTTGATGTGTTGACCGTTACCACCAACCACCTACCCATCCAGTGTATCTTGACCTAATTCACAGCGCTCCATAGCTCACATTTTTTTTTAGCTCAAACCAGCCATGCTCCGATGGATCTTGACCGACCTTGGTCACAATGTTTATTGGCTGATGGGTCATCGGTTGATTACCTGAGATCAGGTTAAATGGCAATGGAGGGCACAATGGGCCATGAGGTATAGGAAATCATTCAGAACCTACTTCCCTGCAGATTAATCCAATGACATGATACATGACCAGTTTGATCATTGATTAGTGGTACCTATTCGTCTTACAATTGTTTTAGTGTGAATTGGTCATCGGAGGTGGCAAAACGGGGGGGGGGGGTAGTAAGAAAATTCTGTCAAATTGTAGAATAATCTGCAAATTGCATGTTTTGGTTCTTAAATACTCATGCTTCGATGGATCTTGACCGACCTTGGTCACAATGTTCATTGACCATCATGAATAATACATGCAATTGCATGTTTTGGTTCTTAAATACTCATGCTTCGATGGATCTTGACCAAACTTGGTCACAATGATTTTATTGATCGACTGGTCATCATTGACCACCCGAAGCTCAATGTCAAAGGTCATTGAAGGAGCCTAATACAGGCGCGGATTCACAGGGGGGGCACCCGGCGCCACCCCCCCCCCTCCCAAAGAAAACCTAGGGATAATTTTTTCAAAGCAAAAAATGTAAAAGCAAACATTTTTTTTTGGGGGGGGGGGGTGGCTTGAGACGTTGAGTAAGCCCCATCTACCACATTTCCAGTGGACATCGATCCACAATTTCAGAGAACAAAATAACAAGACAGTTGTAGCGAATCGTTCTACAACATGACTAAGTAGACAGCCCCAAACTGCGCACAGCTCGCTTCGTATGCGGAGAAAAAATATTCAATGTGCCCACCATCGAAAGAAGTACTGCGATAATCTTCTGCATTGTTAGGTGCCCCCCCCCCCTCAAGAAAAAAAATAATAATAATGATAATAAATAAATAAAATAAATACCAGACTGAGTGCGCTGTACTGGGCTACAATTTGCGACGACATGATTCGATCGAATGTTCCTGCTTTTCGACTTGCGCGTTTCAATGGCTGCCTGAGCACTGTTTTGCTACCTCTCTAGATCAGTTGGATCCTGCGTCAGTCAGCTGATGATATCGTTGAATTTTCTCGAGGAGATATCCCACAACCATGGCTCAGGCTTTGCAGAAGGAGCTTGCCTGTGAAGAAGACCTATGGAAAAATCAGCCCGGGCGACACAGGTATTATGTCCCATTGCAGAGATGAAGAAAAAATGCCCGGATCATTTATCCGGATCCGAAGATATTGCATCTGTTGTAACTTTATAGAGGGTTGAGCGAGCAAATTCCTCTTTGAAGTTAATCAAAAACTCGTTTTTAAAAGCACCATGGGATAGATCGCTTCAATGCCCTGATATAAGTTCACAAGGTTATTCCAATTGCGTTGACAAGTAAATGATATCTATGCTGGCTCGTGAAAATCTAAGGAAAATGCTTATACTGACACATTGAAGTAGTTGCCGACGATAAACAAAGTCTGAGTGAGATTGAAATGGTAAAGCCCAGGGGCACAATTTCCAATCATACCTTTTTCCCTGTGAACTTGCCTAGACTGTAAAATCGTTATCTTACTGATGGGAAAACTTTGAAAAAGTCATTTTTTTTTTTAATTTGCACCAGATTAGCATAAAACTTTACCCATGCGTGTTGTATGGCAAGGTTCTGATACTCGTCTCGCTTTGATCTGGTAAGTATGTTCATTCGAAATTCCATTTTTAATGGTCTTACTCACTTTAGGGTGGGCATGCTATGGCAAAGCTGGCCGACCTTGAATCGCCACTCATTTTCCTGGGTCTGGTGCTGAGGGTTCATCTGTCATGCTGAGTCTTGTCCATTCTGAAATTCAAATGTCTTGAACGTCCTCTCCCTCAATAAACCTCTCACCGGGTCAAACGAAACAACACTTGAAGCGTGTACCATAAAGCATCAAGCATGCTCCAAATTTAATGCTAATCATAGGGTTACCACCAAGAGACCGGAATTCCGGTGGAAATTTTCTCAAATAAATTGTAGCCAAGATTATAACGTTGGATCATACGGGACACTTTTACTCCCACGGAACAGCAGAGACGTGCATTTAAATAAAAAAAAACGTTTGGCTTGTTGGGCTCTTCAGCAGGCCCCAACCTGACCCCCCCCCCCCAACCGCCGTCATTGAATCCCCGCGCCTGCGCTCCTATCGTCTTCAGCCTGTTAGCTATTTTCATGTGGCGAGCTTTTTCTTTAGGGAGCTGCTCATGGTTGCTGCAGCAGCATGGCGTTTATTTCGCTCGTTGGGACAGTAGATCTATAGCAGGCTAACGTTCTCAATTTTGGTTGAGATCCCGATTTTTTCGGGGAAAATTTATGCCCGGCAAATCGTCGAAAATCGCGCGCTTCGTGCGTACTAGTGATCAATTATATGAAACATTCTGGACCCCAAATCGAAGGGCAACGTCGGGCAGCAATAGGACAAAGGTCAGAAAAGAACTCTCAATTTTCCACCGATTAGAATTTTCCCCAAAATGTGTTGACCCACTAAATGTCCATGTTTGCAGTAGTGCATCCGGCCTAAAACGCCCGGGTCAATTCCGGCAATCTTGAGGTGCTAGTAAACCACACATTTTCCGTAAGCTTCTAGACAAACCGCGATGGTGACGCTCCCGCGTAGCGGATATTTTGGTGCCCCCGTCAATGTCCTTGTAACAACTCAATATTATTGGAGAGAATGGCAAATGACTGGTGCAGCATGACTTTGAGCATGCATGGTGAAGGGATGTCATGTGTGCTGACCTTTGTCATTTATTTACTCCCATACGATAATAAGGCCCTTCCCAGAGCATCCTGGTTAAATGTAAC
This sequence comes from Sclerodactyla briareus, assembly GCA_026419785.1. NCBI lineage: Eukaryota > Metazoa > Echinodermata > Holothuroidea > Dendrochirotida > Sclerodactylidae > Sclerodactyla > Sclerodactyla briareus. Next base: position 130,730 of record JAODTK010005758.1, on the reverse strand, counting down.
TTTTTGACACTCAGGATGCCGTTTCGCGGCCATCTGGGGCTTGTAAAGCCACCAATTTTCATGTCTGCCTACGCGCCAATCTATGGTGACGCTCCGCTTGGATAGTGCTAAGGTAATCCTCCCTTGTCAAAAACTTTGCCCCCCCCCCCTCTAACCGGAATTCCTGGATCCGCCCCTTAATAGCCTTTGTGTGAAAAACTGTATGCATTTCCTCTTACAAATTAGGTGGAATCTTCCTGATGCTTGCTCCGTGTCGTCAAACGTTCCTATATATCTGAATCAATGCACAACAGTCTAATCACACATCATACCATCCACTACTAAACATGTCGCAGTTTTTGAAACTTCTGGTTCTCTAGTTCGAGTGCATCTACTTACTAGTAATTTAGCACAGTTGCCGCGCTCCCCCCCCCCCCCCCCCACCCCCCCAGAACCTCCATCAATCGGCCGCAGAGATTAGGTCACGAATTAAACTCTTTCCATCTATGCGAGTTTCAGAGCACCGTTGTATTTGCGAGTCTGGGAGTTGTTTTAAACTCCCAATGGGAAACGAACACACCTGTATTCGCTGTATGTTTTGAGATGATAAGCCTCTTCATATTGGTCCACAGAGGTTGGAAGTGGTGTGTTTTCCCGCTGTGTCTCTATTCCTCGAGAGGCTGCTCCGTCTATGTCGATCGTTCCGGAACGTCGTAATAATCAATGTGAGACTCACATTACTGAGTACAATGGTCGATCAACAAGAAGCCAGTTCGGAGTTTACAGTTAAATGGGATGATAATGTATTTTTTGTCACAGGTCTGAGGTTGAACGTACAGTGTGTGTGCAGAACAATCTTCGGAAACTCATAGCGTCCGCCGAAAATTACAAATCCTGTAATTAATGTACACACAAAACTGTAACAGATTTTTCCCCATACCCAACAATAACATCCGAAACATGGGATGATTGGGTTGCGTTTTCGAATAGTATTGTAAGTTTAAAAATAATCCGTAACACTTATTGCTATAGGGGGAATTTGACCGAATCTCGTCTACCCCCCCGAACGGTTTCAGTGGTGATCATGCGCCTTTACAACCACGAAGGCTTATTAATCTTGAGCAATGTCTAGTCCCCTGTATTGCGACAATTTGGCGCATTTCGAAAAGAGGATCTGGGAAACAATTTTCAAAGGGGTACTCCATGATGTTTTATGAGGTCGGTGGCGTCCCCACGGGGGAGTGGGGGGGGGGGTTTGAAACCATAACCCCCATACCCAAGTTGACAATAAATCATTATTAACATCCAGTATGAGGTTTTGCAGCTGATTTTATGAAATATTGAGGCATGTGTCTAATGGCCCTAAATTGTACTTTGAGTGAGGCCCTTCATGAGGGCGCCCTTCCTCGGATTCCGTACCTCAACCCCATCCCCAGACAATCTCTCGTACTTCCTGGCTTGTTCTATTGTACCGTGATTGTCCCTAAGGAAGAAAAAAGAAAATAGAGGACCAGAAAAAGTCCAATCTATCTCCCCCCTCCCCCCTCCCCTCCCTAACTTCTCGCATTTGCATTCACTATATTTTATGACCCGTATCAAAATGTGAGTAGTCCCAGCTGTTTGTCCCAAAATTCATAAGTGAAATTAGGAGCATCTGGTACAGTCTTAATCGCACAGTTAAAACATAATGCACATGGAGTGTATGATGCCTCTCACTCATACAGGAATACAGAACAATATTTAAGGGGGACATGGGCAAGTAGCTGTTGGAGTTGTGTTAGGTGGCTGGTCCTGTGATCCAACAGATCTTGCATTAGCATTAAGATATGGTTTAGGAGCATTAGGTGGAGGGGCTCTTTGCTCAAGCGAAACATCCCGGAGCCCAATCTGCTTTTCTTTCACCTTTTTTTCAATTACAAATATAAAATGATCATTTTCCAGGTATCAGATGAGGGCATTCAAGATTTTCAACCAATATTTGAAATGTTCATTTCATTGTTGTTCATTTGTTCCTTTTCCCAGAATACTCAATAGTGCATTGGTGTCACTTTGAACCATGGAGCTATCATAATAACGTCAGTTTGTGTTACTATAACTCGAAATTGTCTTCAAGCTGCAACGACATTCTGTGAAGAGTAAGCCTGGATGTGAAAATTGCCAGTGTGTGTGCATGTGGTATCAACGTCGGGAGAAGCACTGATGCAATGACATGCGGGGGACACCTTTTCCTCATTGGCTATAAGTGGTATTCTTCTTGCTTACGACGAGTATTGTTTAGAGCCCTTCTCTGAGCTGATTGTTCTCGATCTGTCTATCTACACAAAAAAAACAAAATTCAGCCCGATCCGTCTTGTCCAAATTACCGCACTGTGGGCGTGGTCAGTGAGAAGAATCATGTTTGAATTGCTGAACTACCATCATCGATGTCACGTGTGGTCACAAGCTGTTACGGTCCCAACCAGTCACGGACATATTTGAATATCCGTAGCGGGGGGGGGGTGTTTCCTATCATGTTTGTGATTGGCTTCATCGAATTTGGAATTTTGACAAGACGCTGAGACCAACACACACCGGAGGTACGAGTGCGCGTGTGGCGCTTGGTTATACAGATGCCTCGCACTATACTTAGCAAAAGTACAAAAAACATGACTTATATAGTTTATCTCCATATCCTACATACCAACTTTGAACCAGTAGAATATGATCGTTATCGTATAAGCCAGTTCGGGCATTGCACGATTTTTGTCCATTTGTGACAATTTTCCTCAACACTTATGCTTCCCTTCCTATAGGTTTTTACTGTGTGACTCTCCCGAGCTCGCGAAATGGTCGGTACGCGAAGTACAATAACTTTGTTAAAACCGGCCCTGATTCCGACAAATAATATGAAATTTGTCAATTATTTCCTGAAAACTTTAGGTCACTACAGAACTAGGCGAATTTTAAATAAATGTCAGTAATAGATTACCACCCCAGACTATCATATTCGAAGATGCCAGCCAATCCACGCCCTAATTGGAATTGTGCCGTACTTTAAAAGTCAGGACTCCTATATTTTACCACACGTTATCAACATTTTTGGAATCTCGAACGTGTGCTAATGACTCAGGACCGCGACTGGCTATTGCCGGGCTATCTTCGAACCTATCAAGACCGCTCGACCTTTCCTTTGTCCAGGTTGTGAATCATCCGTCTAGAGTAATAGAGCTCCATTGTCTGACATGGTTCAAGGCTCAGCAGCCAGCCAGTATATCTTCATCAAGTGTCCCCCTCCTATCCACTTTTCAGTGGCACCCTTTTACTTCTTACATCGTAAGTTTCAGTAAATGAAATTTTTCAGATGGGTTCATGCACCTCACATTTCTGGACCATGCAACTGATAATCCCCGCTGCTTGTGCGACACACTGTGAATGATGCATGAACAAGAGTCCACCTTCTTCCCCCTATCGCCTGCGGTCGTTTCAATACATCTTGATATCATGTTAGGTGTATGTATGTGTGTCACACCTTTCCGAGTGGATTTCTCCGAAACCATAGGACCGACTTTGAAATTTATTAAGTGGTGTTTTTCAGCATAAACTTTGCTACTTAAATGACTTTAGTTCCTGAACTTGGTGGTTTAGGAAATGATACCGCAGAACAACCCAGGCCTGGTTACTTGCCCAGATTCCCCTCCCCGGTACCCGCGAACTGAACCACCTAAGAGTTGAGGGGACCCAAAACCAAAACCAAACACCCCCGGTTCCCGGTTTCTCAGTCTGACATTGAAATCGTGCCTCAACCGAACTCGGGTCCCTATAGCATGTAAGGTGATTGGTCCATGCCTTACCTGAACTCCCTACCTCCCAACTACTAGTGAAGTTGGCAACCAGTATTTTTTTGAGCAGTTGATATCTCTTGTTTAATCCCTGACAGGCTCCTGAAGATAGTATTTTAGTGTCCATATCCGTTTGGTAGGTGACTGACTGATGGCTTAGCCGGGCTGTGGGGGGCCTACAAGAATGAACCTCTGCCGGCTACAACTACTCAACTCCCAATAACTAACAATGATATCCCATTCGGCAATTCAATAGGCAGTTAATTCCGGTGGATGTAAAGCTAACAGACTTTCAAATATCTCAGGTTTACAACTATCTAGGTACCTCCAAGTTGTTGTGTTCATGTGATACACCTCCTAGCTCACAGAGCCTCGCCTCCTTACGTTACTGGTGAGGGATTCGTACCTGACCGAAGTGTCAACAGTGTTTCCCAGAGTCTGCAAACTTGCCAGGACTCGAACAGATAGGGTATATAGCCACTATATAAGCCCTTTATGCCTGCTAAGTCTGATGTGCTGCCTCAGTCGAATGTTGAAATTATTTTAGGTTTTACTTGCCCTAGATTACCCAACACATGCCCAAAATGGAAGGAAACTGAAACAAGACTCTATTACCAACCAACTTTTCGGACTTATATTTATTGAATGAGTGGTTAATTCATTGTTATTCATATTTATTCGATTTTGAAGAGAAATTATTTATTGACTTCACTAACAGTGTTTGATCCCGGTGCGAACTCCTCTCCTAAAGTTTTGTTTAGGCAGTTTTCAAAAATTATTGTGAATTTTGTGTCCATCCTACAGTACCACATACTTATTTACAACATTACATGCTGCAATATACCCCCTCATATTGATCATCCACTTGTCTTTCAACAATCTCTCGATTATCTCTTCTTGATGTACTTTCACAGGATTCCGTCGATGGTCCCCTATGGTACATCCGTAAACTGATATCTCGGGGTACCAGGTGGTGATCTGTATCGCTGCTGGCATTGGTGTACCACCGTTCGCGTCAGTCTTGAGAGTATCGGTGCACATATTTCATAGCCTTGAATTTCTCTATTATCAATCCCCCCAAGGTAAAAAGCTTTGTACAGCCAAATGCAACATATTGGAACTTGAGAGATTGTTCTACCATCTTGAATTATTCCTAATCATATTCCCCCAATTGTACAGCTGTATAACCAATATGAAAGCAATTGGAAAACTCGAAATCGTTCTATTATCCTGAATGGTTCTATTAGGTATCCCGAAGGTACAAGCTGTACAACCAAGATTGAAGCACATTTGAAATTGTTTCTAATATCTCACATTGTTCCCTTTACTCAATCCCCTAAAAGTGAAAGCTTATATTAAGACGGAAGCATATTGAAAACTTCGAATTATTCTATTAGGCTATCTTGACTTGTTCTATTATCAATTTCCCAAAGGGGTACACGTTGTATAACCAAGACGAAAGCTATTGAAATCATCCTGAACTATTATCTTGAACTATTCTTTTACTGGTCCCCGAAGGAACAAGTTGTGTAACCGAAACAAGCCTACTGTGTTCAGAATGTATTTTCTTCTCTGGTGTTGCTCAGACACGAAGTGCTTCGAGTGGTTCAACACCCAGCGTGTCAGACCTGGAACAGGTCCTTGGCTGAGATGGGGAGGCGGGACTTCTTGAACTACGCTGTTTATCTGACCAGGGGGTGGCAGCCCAGCCAGTAACTGTCAAATGTTGTTCAAAGCCAGGTTGAACAACCTACATAAATAAGCCATTTCCAAGACCTTGCCAAATCAGGGAGTGCACTTCTGTTAGATGATCATTCAAACATTTTATATTTTGCAAAAGGAGCAAAGAGGGGTGGAGGGTGAGAATGAAATTATTGTTTCGTGTAGATCTGGGCGTCATTTCGGTTGGAAAATGGTGGGGAGGGGGCATTGTGCAAGTTGATACTTTGGCCAATTGTGGCTATGAAGAGGATACCAACATCCCGGACTAACAAACCTCATAATCCGCTACAAAACTGCATTCCGAATAGAGTACCCGAACCCACTTGATTCATGGCGATGTGAGAGATCATCCGAGTCAGCAGAAGTCAAAGTTTGAATACCTTGTGAAATGACAAGTTCAAAATATGTGTACATGTGCATTCTATGCTTCCTATAACATTCCTCGGAATGAATCATCAAGGAATCAACAAAGCCTCGCTTCCTTGTTCTGACGCGAGGTTTTGCGGAGGCGTTGAAGAGGTCATATTGTAATGCCACTTGAAGAATATTTTATTCATCGTTATGTGGGTTGAAAGTCCGTACGATAACGGCCTTGAGAATACCCTAATGGAGCAGGAATTACAAAAAACAGCATACCTTAATTTCACTGCTTTGCATCTCCAGCAGTGACTCATAATGTATAGGGGGAATAAACCAAGAAAAAAGCCGGTTTGAATTGTTATCAAACGATTAACAATGAGTGGTTTTAGCACAGCATTCGAGTCAGCTGGTGAGAAAACTGCGAATCAGGACAGCAGGGAGGAAGATCATGATCAACAGACGAAGGACAGATTGATTTTAGAATTACACACACTACTTTCCACAAAACCCATATGGAATTATGATTTGTACTTCCCATCCTGAAAGGATTACCAGTGGAACTCAGGACCCTTGACCAATTTCTCGGAAATCTGGAGAAGGGGAAGTTCAAAAGTAGACAACGCGCCTGACCACACGGCCAGCAAGACGAGACTTATTGCAAAAATCCGGTAACAAACCCCAGAAAATCCACTGCATAAAGCAGAAACCAGACGCGGAGACCAAGACCAGGCCACCGCAACTGCAGTCACCTGGGGGTGAATCAGTCCGGTGGATGCATGGAATGCGAACCCGGAAAATTTGGTTGTAAAGGGTCACTGATACTATTTTACATGTCTTCGACATGGATTCTTCCTTCCTCCCAGGTGCCAATAAAGTTGTCGGATCCTGGTGTTCACTGATCGACTTCGTAGGGGACATGAAATAGCGGTGCCGGGGGCAGGTTGGGATCATTTACACCCCTGGCTCGATATCGTCTGAGCAAGCACTAGAGGAGGCGAGTTATCGGCGTTTCATCCATCAGATCAATACAGCCAGGGATCATGATGCGCCTGGCAGCTTGATGAGTCGATGATGCTTGATCTTACTTATCTGAACTTGAGTGCATTCCCACGTTCAATCAGGTCACCGTCTTCGTTGTAACAAAGAAGTAAATTTAGTAAATAATGAAAGAGGAAATTTGCGTTTACTTCCTTTTTCTTTCCCCGAAAAATGCATGTCGTCCATGCAATCATGTATGTATTGCATACAGTTAGGTTGTTCGATTTCACGTTTCATCAACTGAAAATCAGTTTAGGGAATGTATTTATATTATGCAGAAAGAATCCCAAGCTTTCAAAAGTAATGTTTTGCACTTTCACCGAACCCCTTAGAATGGGTCTGCCACGATTTTACTCTTGCAGGCCAAGACAGTTACCTCAGGAAAGAAAGAGAGCTAGGACGATGTCACCGGGCTGAGGACGACAAGAAAAACCACACTCCGGCGGCCAAGTGGTCAACAGTTTTGAGAAGACGATGGGAAAAATCGGGGGTAAGTCCTAGATATGACTTATATGACATGCAAGTTGACATTACTGGTATCTCCGTTGTCTAAGTCGTAAAAGAATCTCGGAATCGTCAATGAAAAGTACGAAGATAGTAAATCGTGTATCTCTGTCGCAGCCCGATACAAGCAGCAGACAGACATTGAAAAACTGTCGCAAGGGGGCCCACCAACATGTTAGAACTTACGGGTTCCAGAGCATTTTTTGGAAGAAGGGTGCGGGCCTGAATGAGCATTTTTTCGAGGGGGGGGGGGGGGGGGGGGAGGTGCTATATAGGACTCCCTAGAACACTGTCATCCCAGCACCTTTCTGCTGTGTACCATGGATTATTATTTGCAAGAGGTCTTGGTGTTGTGAATTGACCAGGCAGCAGGGGTTTGTCTGTACTCTAGAGGATGGAACCGAGTGTCCTCCTGGTGAGAAGATGGGTTGCTCTATAAATTCTCTGTGGGGGGATATCCAGACAAGTGATACCAGACTGACTCGATAAGACATACTGCCATGGTAGTAATGAGCTTCCGGGCGAGAAGGAAGAATGACAATCACACATGGACTGAATGCTAAATGTTAGATTGATTGTGTTACCGTGGTTTTGTAGTTCAATTTGTGAACATCAATTTGTGATCTATGGTTATGAATCGCATAGAAATATATTTATATTATATATAGATATATATATATATATATATTATATATATATATATATATATATGATATATATATATATATATATATATATATTATATAAATATATATATATATATATATATATATATCATCTCTAGAATATATGACATGACGGTTCCTGACAGCAAGGAAAAAGTGCTCAATGCTATATTGCCTATAACAGAGCGGATAGTAAAGATACGTAATGGTCACGGCGGTTCTGCCGTTACCTAAGGTTTCACCCTATGCGATTGTCAGACGACTGAACCGGTATTACAGCTTGGTCGGTTGTGTCATCACCGGTTAGTCGTCGACGACGCATAGCGTGAAACCTAGGTCCGGCAGACCGCCGTCGGACCATTAAAAGTTTATCTTTCGTATATATATATATATATAATATATATATATATTATATCTAATAATATATATAGATCTATTATAATATATATTATAGATATATATAATATATATATATATATATATATATATATATAATATCTAATATATATATATATAGGATATATATATATTGCTCGTCATTGTTTTTCAGATACAAAATACTGTGGTAATGATTCCTTGACGAAGTCGGGGATTGATGCAGTCATGCCAGTGTGTGTGTGTATACTATATAGCTATATAATATATATATATTATATATATATATATATAATATATATATATATAATTATATATATAGCATATATAATATATATATTAATATAATATATATATATATATGATATAATATATATATATATTAATATATATATAGATATATATATATATAATTAATAAAATTTAAATTTTCATTTAATTTCTATATATATATTAATCTGACTGACCGGTTCCTGACACACGGAAAAGTTGCTCAATTGCTAATTGTAAACCAGAGAGGATAGTAAAGATACGGTAATGTCCCGGCGGTTCTGTCGTTACCTAAGGTTTCACGCCATGCGATCGTCAGACGATGAACGGTGATACAGCTTGGTCGGTTGTATCACGGTCAGTCGTCTGACGATAGCATAGTGTGAAACCTTAGGTAACGGCAGAACCGCCGTGACAATTAACGTATCTGTATATATATATATTATATCTATATATATATATATATATATATATATATATTGCTCTTCAGTGTTGTCATATACTAAATTACTGTGGTAATGATTCTTGGACGAAGTCGGAGGAATCTAATGCAGTCATGCCAGTGTGTTGTAGTAGATATATATATATAAGATATAGAGAAGATTATATATAGATATACTATTATATATAGATATATATTATATATATATATATATATATATCTATATATATATTATATATATATATCTATATATACATATTATTATATAAATAGATACAAACAATAACTGTGTAATCAAGTCTGGAAACCTTGTGAACACGATGAATCAGATCGGAAGAGCTTTGTGAAGGGAAAGAGTTTAAATTTTGGTGTGTAGCGTTCTTATGGGGAGTACAGGAACCCTATTGTTTTCGGTATGATCGGGGTGAATTTTAGTTAGAAAATAGGAGATTTGGGCCAATTTTGGCTTTGCTTGTGAACACGAAACTCGGACCCACCTGGATGGATGAAGCTCATACGTGGTATGGGTTCCCCATGTGAGTACATGAACCATATCATTCTAGGGTCAAGTCAGAGGTCATGAGGAGTACATAAATCCTATTGTTTGGGGTCCCAGAGGCCAGTCTGAAGTCCTTGAAATGAGTGTGTAGCTATAATCAAGAGTAGAGGAACCATATTGGTTGGTTGGGGAGGAAAATGTGATGATGAAATTTGTCAGTGATATGTCCCCTTAATGAGCTTGCGTACAATCGTCCAGTTGTCATTGGGTCTGGCTATAGGTTGTCAGAAAAAGTCCAGGAATCACTGAGCTTTGCCTTTCTGGTTATTATTATATTTGTGCAATCAAATTATAATTGGGAATAATTTACATGTATTCCGAGTGGGCGCCGATGACGTGTTCCCGACTGTGATCTATTACAACGGGTATTTAAAATTTCTGTATTTTGTGCAACCATTTTCAATATGCCCTCCCCTTTTTGCAGGGCAGAGGATAGGTGTGTTTTTCTGTGGGCCCCCCTCGCTGTCTCATATCTGCACAAGTGCTGCAATGGTTACTCCGACAGGCGGGGGAGCGGAACGGTCCTCGTCTACAACAAGGAGAACTTTTGATTGGCCAGAGGGTGCCCCTCTCGTTATTGGGGAGGGTGGACCTACACCAGCCGGAGCTGTTATCCACCTATACGCAGTGTCCAGAAGAGAGAGGAGAGAAAAGGGGCCATGAGTCGAATTGAGGGCGCTATGTACAACTGAGATTACGCCATAGTTTGGGAGAATTGTGCGTTCTGATGAGAGGCCACCATGTCCCTCGAGTGACCTACCCATGGCCTCTAGCAGTAGGAGTTGGCACTTAACGCAGTTGTCTTGAAAATGTCACTCAGGACTGAGAACAGTATTTCATAGTTATCATCAACCCGAAGTCGTCCACATCTCTGTGTATCTATATATTCATTTATCGATATATTGTATCTATTTTTTGTTCTCATATTTTGTGCTGTTTGAGCCATAATACCTGAAGCTGATTTTGAGCAAGGACAAATCTCATCTTATGTAGGCGTGGCTGGACACACTAGCCCACATGTGCAGCTTCAAAGAATAATAAAAATATGAAGGTATTTTCAGGAGTCTGTCTCATAGTTTTTGTTATGTTATCCCTTGAAGAGGAAGAGAGAATCGAGATATTATATATAGATATATATTATATATATAGATACTAGTACTATATATAATATATTATATATATATATATATATTATATCTATATATATATATATATTCTATATATATATCTATATATATATATATAATATTATATATATATATAATATATATATATATCTATAAGAAGAGTATACTCGGCTGCAGTATATGTTTGCAGAATAAAATGAAAATACTTCGATAATTAAGATTTGTTATAATGTTAGTGTCTCTGACTTTGACGCTTGATTGCATATTGCGAAATGCTTTATGTATCGAGCGCGTTACAGTAAGATGCCGTTGGCCTTTTACTGTAAGTGTCCATTGTTATCGTGAAACCTATTTGTGGACGTGGGGAGGGGAATTGTTTATTTCATTAACGTAAATGAGAAACGACCCTATATTGAGGACTCTACTTTTGATCGACGTAATGACATCGATTCTGTAGATTGAATGTATAGAGAATTACGAATTATGAACACATCTGGTTTGATCTATGCCAACTGAGGGGAGGGGGATCAGTCTTGGGTTATTTAAAGGTATGTGATATGAAACCATATGTGCAAGATATGCTATCCAAGGTCATTGAAGTATAACCTCGTTTCATCTACGTGTTAATACGACATAATATATATGGGCAACCAACTATTCATTTGGAACAAGGCCAGCCTTCCCACTGGCATTACTTTCGAATCTATGCCCTAACAAGATAGATTAAGTAGTTGTCATTGATGAGGAATTTCATTTCCATAAGGATGGGATGTATCAAACAGAGGACCGGTTTTTTATTATTGAAAAATTACCTTTTGTTCGTGCAAATTGCAGCAAACGAATATGTTTTGAAAAAAATCAAAAATTGCTCTAGTTGAGAATTATTCACTTTGCGTGTGGCTTTTTTTTTTTTAAAAGTCCTTCTGCTATGTGTCTAGTGTTGCTTGCGCCCGATTTCTACAGTAGTGCGGTCATTTGGATATCCAAAAGTCGAGGGGGAATGACAACCAATTTGTTAAGCTGTTTGTCTGAAGGGACACAATTTGTGTTGTTCTTTTAATTTGCCCATTTCAAAGCAGTGAAAGGTGAGACGAACCTCCACCTGTCATTAAAGCGTGAAGTCACTCCACGGAAAGGACACCCAATCCCACCAGTGTCATCTTTAAGGGCAATACAGGGGAGTGAAACCACATCCAAAGGAGATTGTCAGGATGAATCTGAGGAACCTGAGTTTTCAGGCCTGATTGACATAAAGGAAGGTTCTAGCAGAGTACATAGTCAATCGAACAGAGATGTTTAGACCGTGGCGGATTGCCGCATCTAACAACTCGTAACAGTATCGCTCCACAACGACTGAGAACAACCGGAAGCCTAGGGGAACCGAGCTGTGACCTCTGTGGTGCGGGGGGATTAGGGCAATGGTTTGACCAGAACAACATTTAATAAACAGCGTAAACCGACGAATTGATCTCAGAATTGAATTGTCGACGATTCAGACCGTCGGACCCCGAATAGTGTTTTTTTTTTTTATTGATTTTGTTGTTTTGCAATGAATGGACTGCCAGAGATGTCATTGGCATAGCTCAGCAGCAAGATTCCCCAAATACGACAACCAAATTCCAGCAAATAACAACCAAAACGAAAACCTTCGGGAAGCATTATTAGCCCTTCATGGGCAACAAAGATTGGTGTGGTCGGAATAAATAACAGCTAACATTTTTCATATTTCGTTCGTTTCGCTCAGTAAACTACTGGTCCCTCGCAGAAGAAGAACCACAAATATACCCAAGTACTCAACCTCCTGGGCATAGGTGATTATCGGTGTAAGGTCTCCATTTGGTGGAACTGTATTGCGAGACTCTTAAGAGTTAATTGTGAAGGTTAATTCCTAGTTTCCCGCATACTACTAAACCCACGGTCTCATCGTTCCAAGATATAGATGTTAGTTTGGGACAACTTAACTTGATTCCAGCCAACCAAAATGCCTACAGGTCCAATGGACAAACCTCGAAATTTTCTAATAAGATATCAGTGCGTACGTACGGATTGGGTACTCTACTGTGTTACTGTTAAAACGTTTGGCAAGTATGAATACAGCCCCAAAGAGACGTTTTTTTTTGTAAATTTTCATTTTTCAAGAATCTTCCACCAAAATTCGTTTTATTTCCCTTGATCCTATTAGTAATAAGTCTTGCAAATATCACATTAATGTGAATGGAGGCACAAAAACGTGGACCTCACAAGTACCAGGGGGATTCCTGTTGTGGATTGATTTATCAGGATATGTAGCATAATTATATTTTATTTAAAGTCTTGGGTCAGTCATGATGCAAAGCACAATAATGATGACTCTATGCATGCCAGTAAGTACTAACAAGGAGGATTTGTATTTGTTGTGCATGTTGAATCAATCTCGCGTCTGGCAATTCAGGGGCGGCCAATACTTTTACTAATTATATATAAAGGGCAATTCAAGATTGGACTATAACGGAAGTATACATTGACCGATAATGAAGTAACGTTTCTAACCGATATAATCACCCAATATACCCGATAATGAAGTAGTAACATTTTCAACGAGCGGGAGAGAGGGGGCGCATCTTTGATTGGAAGGGGTTAAGTGACAAACAATTAGAGTTCTAGCCAAAAAAATTACCTCGTTCTTCCTAGTTGAAAAAGTTATTACTGGGGATATTATCCCAAGGCTACCTCTCGAAAGTTCCGACACTGGTCAAGAAGTTCTCCCTCCAACCATTACCATAGTTCCATATACAAATATAGGTGTGAGGCACGCACCACCCCTCCCCTTCTCTAGCGACACCCGCATGCTCAAACACGGTGAGTTGGGTCAATTGAAATTTACTGGATGATTAGCATACTGAATAAGCCTTTTCTCTGAACGTTGTTTCGAGCTTATGAGTGAAAAAAAAGGCGCTAGAAGCAAAATCGTAAATTATAATTTCGACAACCGGTATGTCACACTTTTTGGTGGACCATCAGTGAAAATGGCTCATAAGGTCAAAGGACAAACAAAGTGAGATTCGAACTGAGGTATTGCTCAATCTCATACTTAGGTGGGCGGCTGTTCCATATTGAGAAGACTGTGTTTTGCTTCTGCCCATCTAATTAATAGTCATTTAGTAGGCGTGGCCTGACTGAAACAGCAGAATCTCAAAATGCCAATACAATATGTGACACCGTCTGATTTGTCAAACATGTTTTGTTGACATCAGTGACAAGAGAAATAGTTGTTATGGTTCCTGTGTGGTTTTTGCCCTCATCAATATTTATAGGGGGGGGGGGTAATCGCTAGTATCGCTCTGTTGGGAGGAAGTGTTCAAAACACCAATGAATGAGAAAGGGAATCGGTTATTGTTGCCACACTTGCAGACAAGCAAATCAAGAGGCCTTACCCAGACCGTCTAACTATCTAAGGTACCTGCTTCGACCGCAACCCGCACCGTGTCCAGTACCGACAAAGAAGGTCGGGAAGAATCGTCCGTGGGGCCTATCACGAATGCCCAACGAATCAGGCAAACCGTCATCACCACCTGCCGAAAGTTTCTGATAAAATTACGGGGGGGTACTCCGGCATTGACCGCACTACTGCTCTGCGATTTCCAATTGATCTCCCGCCATCCCAACAGTGAGCGCCCGCGCTCCACATAGTTCCTTTGCTCAGATGTTATCACTGCTATGAACGTACGTCGGGTTCAATGGCCGATGTATTTTCATTGCTAGCTGAGGAGCGTCTCTACTTACCACAGTCATTGCATGACAGAGTGTCAATAATGATAATACAAACTGGGCCATCCCTACCTGATGACTGTCCAATAACAGGCGAACAGGCATCCTCGAGAAGCAGAGATGATTGCACAAGAACCAAACCGGAGGCTGTTCACGATTGACAGTGACAAAAGCGGTTAGATACTTGATTTCTTTATCAATTGAAGTTAATTCATATCGGTCAACGCCTGATTTCCGAGTATCGGTTTCGAAAAAGTTACTTCATACGCTACATTCTGCATTCATACTTTTCGTTTCCATTGTAATCCTTACATCGATGTTACTGGTATCGTAAATTGAAAGATGTTGCTTATGTTGCTGTGAAGTTGGAGTAAAGGTTGGTTGAGAAGAGTACTTCATATCAGTCAATTTATACCCCATTATTGGTGTTGATTCATTATCGGCTGAAATGTATATCATTATCGGTCAATGATTCATCACTCCATTATCGGGTAATTTTTCTATCATCATCGGTTGGTTGATTCATTATCGGTTACTGATTGACTCCATTATCGGTCGATTTTTTATCACTATCGGTTGATGATTCATCATCGGTCAAATTTCATATCTATCGATGTGATCAGTAACGGTCCAAATTTCTATCACTGATCGGTTGATGCATTTCAGTCACTTTCATTATAGTCAATTTTCTTCATCATCGGTTGCTGATCATATCGGTTCAAATGTTAATCATCATCGGTGCTGATTCATTATTGGTTCAAATGTTATATCATTATCGGTTGCTGATTCGTTAATCAGTAAATGTTATATCATTATCGGTTGAATGATTCGTTATCAGTCAAATGTTAACATCATCGGTTGCTATTAGGTTTATCAGTCCAAATGTTTATCGGTTAATGATTCATTTATCTCATTATCGGTCAAATTGGTGACTCGATATGGTTGAAAAAAAAGGTTACTTCATTATCGGTTAAGTCTTGATTCAGTATCGGGGAGAAAAGGGACTTTCATTAGCGGTCAATTTCCTAATCTTATCGGTTAATGATTATATCGGTTAGTATATCATTATCGGTTGGAAACACGGCCTCATAGAGCTTCGCTCCTCGTGTTATCGGAACCCCATTCATACAACCAGTGAAGGTAAATACGGTATAGACTATTCGTCCGAGTGGCAGTTTCCCCATGGACCAAATCCCATGGCAATTGTACAAATGACAGCGTACACGACATGGAATGTCGCAGTCGAAATGCTCGGGTTAAGATCATTGTGTCGGAGTACTGTCAAGGGTTTAAATCGCTCTGTCCGTTAACAGGTTATTTCGGACCTGACAGCCGTTGTATCACACCTATTCCACAAGCATGCCCCTGTGAGGTCTACTGCGCAGGTGCCGATTGCTGTGGCCTATTCATGGACGAAACTTTCATAAAACGTGGGAGGGGGAAGCCCAAGATTCTGTATGATAGCCCTGAGATGGGGTTGTAGAAAGGGGGCGGCTGGGAAGGTACAACGAAGGGCATTCGCTCGTTTGACATGGCAACCTGTATTTCAGGAGTTTTGAGTGATTTCTGGTGACCACCTCGAATAGTGCACACGCACGCACAAGGAGAGGCCGTAGGACGTGTAACCGCACTTCGGAATGAGGTATCAGTCAAAGAATGTCGCTGCAAAACAGGATCGCAAATTCAGAAAGAATGGGTCCCTATCTGAGTAACGACTGTACCACTTCGCCCCCCTTATGTTTACAATGAATGGCGGTGCACGGGACGACAGTTAACAGATTTTAATTGACCATGGTCAAGCTTCAACGAAAACATCGTTGAAAGACCCGACCGGGAAATTTTTGGTCCGAACATCCATGGGTGAACTTTATACTATGATGAGAGAAGTTAAGGTGGGCCACGAGAATATGTCATACTAATATATGTCGGTCGCATGTGTGTGGCCATATCATGAAAATATCTTCGATATACCTTTTATGTACAACATGGGTAGGCCACAAGGAGAATTTGGTTCGAGGAACTTCATGTTGACACCCTCCCCTCACCCACCCCACTAAACAATGCGCATCCAACGCCATTCATAAAAAACACTGCACCAGTTCAGTTCTACTTTGCTCTCTTATAATTGCACGACTGGCTTTGCAGCCTGCGGCTTGGGTTGTTTTTTTGTTTGGGGGGGGGGGGTTTGGGTTTGCGGTTTTTTTTTTTTTTTTTTTCAATAAAAAGGAAAGCTATACGTAACGAAAAAACATCAAGGGCACCGTGGGATCGTGCACATCACTCTGGAGGTTCACGTGATTGCCGTATGGCATACAGGCGCAAGCGGAAAGAAAAGTTTGATGACGGAGCAATTTTGGACAAACATTTGAACGGATAAAACAATCTGGAAAAATGACCAAATCGTATCTGCTGACGGCTCCAAATCTTCATTCAATCCCGAAAAAATGCACACATTTTTCCATGACCGTGATGGTCAAGCACATTTTCAATATGCGGCCGCAGGCCCCTCCGAAACCCAAATTGGAAGGGCCTCGAGGAAGATCTCTAAAAAAATGGATATGGTTGAATGGAGACCACGATGAAGGAACGGATTAAATTGATCTCAGCTGTCGAAAATGACTTTCAATTTGAGTGATGCTTACTGCCAGAAGTCACGGGACGTGCCCTTGCAGTCTGGGATGGGGGGGGGGTCTGTAGGATGATTGTCTTGTACGCTACGCGTCAACTGATGGTGGCGCGAATGTAATGAATAGGCATAGATCAGTTCTTCAAGAGTGTTTGTTGAAGTTGAATACATTTCAGAAATTTATGGAGATTTTGGGATGTGCTTACTGCCATCAGACATGTGGACAGTACCGTTTCCCTGCAATCTGGGGGATTCCTAAGACTCAAAATGTTCCTTGTACCCTACGCGTCCACTGAGCTGACCCAAATTATTAAGGAATAAACAGCGATTCTTTCAGAGGCATGAGCTGTTTCGTGTTGGAATATAAGTTTCAGAACATTATCGCCAACACAACACTACTACAAAAAGTGGCGTTTCCTGCACTCTGGGGGTTTAAAAAAACTAAAAATGTCCTTGTACCCTACGCTGTCAAACAACCGACAGTGTGCCCCAAATTGCACGGCCTATAAACATTGATAAGTTCCCTCAAGAGTGTTTCTTGAAATGAAAATTCGGGAATTTATCCCACTTGTAGGGTGTTGGCCTTACTGCCCATATGGTCGGCAAATGCCTTTTGCCTGCAATCTGGGGGCATGTAAAACGAAAATTTCCCTGGTACGATACGCGCCACCCGATGGGGGCGCTCCGCTTAGATTGTGCTGACCTCATATGTCCCCCCACCCCCTCCCCCTCCCCCAATATTTAACATAGCTCGCCGCCTATGCCCATATAGACTTAACATGGTTTTTCAGTGACAATGTGAGAATTTTTTTCGGAAACAAAGAATGTTCAGGGATGTGCAAGTATGTATGGCATCTTTAATTGTTGCATGATGGGATCTTTTCTTTTGCTTTCTTGCTTTTCGATCTTGTGCAAATACACACCTGCACGAACTTCAAGGGCTGTAAACTCGCGTCACAGAAAAAATAGTATGAACTTCGGGTTTGGATGACGCATTCACGTGTTATCAAGCTAATATATTTAATATAATCATCCGCAGTTGTCCTTTATTAGCCATCAGTTGGACAATGCGGTTAGTAGCCATACATGTTACCAAATTCAGGGGGGTAAGCATAACCAGTTAGTGTTCTGTTAGCTCCAATATTCATGGATAACATGTTTGCAGGCGACGGACTAGGCCAATTAAGAGGCAATACTATATGTAAGTTCACTATCGATCAATTTTGATGGGTAAATATAGTGATATGAAAATCGGCGACTCGAGTATATTGACGTATTTCTCTCGCGATTAAACCTCTTATCGTTGACCCATGCCTTATACTGAGCGGCATCTTTGCACTGGGTTTACCTCATGGCGGCTCGTGGGATAGTGTTCTATTATTTCATTTCAGTACATAATCAACTAATCGAGCTGCAAACCACTGGGGTCGTGATCGTAGCCCAAAACGTTTAAGACTGCCGCTCGCAAAACGTCATCTGTCCACACAAAAAATGTTAATTACACGGGCACTGAACCATAAACTCTGCTTTTGGACCACTAACTTGCACCCCCCCCCCCCCCCCCCCCCCCCCACTCCGCGGCCATTTCACCGATTGGTTTAACGCCTGCAGTGAGCAGTTGAAACAGTTGAAGTTGCGGAAGGCAGCGATGGAGGAAGGCTTACTCGTGCGTATTGTGTAATGAACAGTGTCAGCGCGTGGGGTGACTTCCAATCCATGCAGTGTGTGTTAGATGACTTACCTGTTGCTGAGGAAGAGCAACTGAATAGAGACAGAAAAATTATGGAGACGTAGGAGGGAGAAACTGAGACCTAAAACACTCAAAGAGGTATAGGTCGTAGGTTAACAGCAGTGTTGTAACGAGTCGCGACTTGAGTCTTCGGTTGACAAAGTGATAGCGACTTGGACAAGAATGAGCGACTCTTGCATCCAGTGACGTTGTGCGGTGAATTGCTTGAAATGACTGGACTTGCACCAATTTGGGTGGATATTGCCTAGAAACCAAATGTTGTGACTTTAGTGCACTCGGGTTTACAGGTCTCAGTTTTACAGGTCTTATTGTCTTAGTTTTACAGGAACCCCTATTGCAGTGGCCAACATGCGAGGAAATAACAATCTGCATGACAAGAGAGGTCTAATATGGAAGTTTGCAACCGGCGGTCATGTTCAAGTATTCGATTTTTGAGTCAACCATATATAGCCAATCGCAGAGCTCAGCGAATTGAATGTTTCTAAAATTTGCATGGCGAAGGACTTATATCAAATATGCCAGGAACAGAAGCATTCCCTTGAAGTGGATTGTCGTATGGTCTAATCGCCGCGCGTCTCTTGCACGACGTCACGGGGGCAAAAATAAATGGATTGTTATTGTGTAACATGCAGTCTGAATTTAAATACCTTTCAACTTGGACAGGTGAAATCATAGCAGGTTTTTTTCCCTCGACGAAGGCGGAGGGAATCTATGCGTAATGACAGTGTATGGTGTGTGTGTGTGTGCGTGGGTGGACGCCTTAGCCTTATTAACCACGGATAACTCAACCACATGGGGTATGGATCGATTCATACTTGGTTATGGGTTTTCCACAATAATAGTTACATGATCATTGGAAATCAGGTTCGAAAGTTTCATCTGAGGCCAAGAGGAGGTAAAAGTCTGGACCATCGGTTAACACAATAAGTCCCAGAAATGCTGGTCCGATCAGGTTGAAATATAATATGCAGCGTTCTCATGGAAAAAGTACGCAGAACCCTAGTATTGTTTTGTGGGTGTGGGCGGGTCTACAAAAAAAAGACCGAGCAAAAAATTGGATAATTGTGTGAAAAATTTATTTTATTTGGCTTTAAAATTTTTTTTTTTTATTGTTAACACGATACCTCGGCCCAGTGGATAGAGAAGTCTTCTTGCGATGAGGGTTTCCCCATAAAGCGTGCATATTCCCTATTGGTTGGGGTCAGATCTGAAGTAATTTGAGGTCGAGAGGATAAAAGTTTGGATTTTGTTAACACGATAGTCCAGAATGCCTGCACTCAATCAGTTGGAATTACTATGCAGCTCCTTAGGGAAAACAAAAATACTATCGTTTTCGATGTGACTGGGTCCAGTCTGGGAGGAAATGGGTTTGGTTATTGTGAAAATCTTGAAATGCTCAAATTGATCACGTCAGGATCAGTGAAAGAATCAACTCCGCTTTTTAGACTTTCCTGGTTCGACAATCTCGCAAAAATCCAAATTTGTGATGACAAAATTAAAGAGTGTACAACTAGAAATGAAACAACTTTGCGTCGAATCCCACGTACCGAACAGCCTTCCGTGGTGCGTTTTGGCAAGGACAACCTCATCCCCCATGCTCCTCTCTACTCAAGTCCTAATCTGGGACCTGTGGATCTATTATTATCTGCTTCCACATACTCTCCGAACGGTTGGAGTGCGCATCGAGTTGCCATAATTAATCGAGTAATGTCTGTAAAGCGCTTCGATCAGTTCAGTGGAAATGTGCTATATGAGCCTCAAATAATCTATTGTTTTGAAGTAACAAAGGACCAAAACACATTGATTAGGCTTAATGCAGGTGTGTTCGTGATTGAGATTCGGGGGGAGCATTTCAATGGTTCGTCTAATTGGGTGAGGTGCAATGCTGCCAGGAGGTGTCTAATTGACAATCATATATCAATACCAACAAAGCGCCATAAGGGCGCGATTATTAGTGTTTTTTTTTGTGTTTTTTTTAGTCACACAAGAACAACGGAAATTAATTCGAGGTTTTGGTGTGAGTATGTTGCAGACCATACAAAACGAACCACGCTTTTGTCATGTCATCGTAGACAGGCAATCCGGCTTGTTGAATCCTCTCTCTTCTCGAGGATGGACGGTTTTTTGCCCAGTCAGCAAGGTAGGTATCAAAGTACAAAGCAACGGGTTTCCCAGCATTCATGAGAAGTTATTGAAATTTCCCAGGAATATTACTTTTGTTGGAAAAAATCACATATTTTAATGAATTTCCACTATTTGCAACTCACTACAGATTCGGAGAAAGAGACGACTGGTAGTTTACAATTCGGGATGCCGATGAGATCCTGCAAACTCAGGGGGATTGACCTCATTTTTACTATTTCATAGCCAACCTGTCCGCCCGCTGAAGTCGACGTGGGAGTTTACTGGAATTACTTGACTAAATTATCTATTTTTACTAGCGCCCTCTTTTTCTCAAGTTTCTTGCTTCTGGTGGGAAACGTTAGGTTACGATAGAGCGGTAGGCGTTTATGTGGGTTTGGTTCCAATGGAGTGGTTTAACGGGCCCTTCCGTTAGCAAGATGAAATGGTCCGCTAGGACTGAGAACGTCTGATTGTCAATTATAGTATGAGTGATAAACAACTCACTATAAGAAATAACTTCCTCGCTGTATTCATTTGCATACAACCTTAGTCAGGAATGGCTACTACTTCCGCAGCGAAACCACTTATGGAAGCTCTAAATGTAATTTTTACGGAATTCAGGATTTGGCGGGGAGAGAGAATAAGAATATAAAGTCTTGTTACTGTTCAAACTGTTCACTCAGTTCCCGGTATCAACATGAAGGCAGCCCACTTGGGGTCAGGAGGTCCTAACCGTGACTTTTCCGAGGACCCCTACACCCAATGTTCTTCCATACGACACACAAAAAATGCAGTGCAGTCAGTAGTAGATTATTGACAACGCTATAATGCAATGCCTTGGTGGTAAGTAGACGGCATCATGCGACATAAAAAAAATCAGCGGCCCATGAATAACGACGTAACTTAAGCAGTGTGATAAAATCGGAGCATAGGAATTTGTGAAGCGCGAGCGAACTCACTGTTGAGATGACGGAAAGACCTGATGGGAATCGCAAGCCAAGAGCAGTAGCCTACAATGTGTCAAGCCAGAGTTAACCCGTATCTTATGTCAGAAACTTAGGCAGGCGGTGATGACGCTGGGCCGATTCGTGGGAATTAGTGATCCGCCCCCAACGGACGATTTGTCCGACGTGTCCGTCGGCACTGGACACAGGTAAAGTTTGGGATCGTCTGTCGCGCGTAATGACCAGGTTTGCCGAAGCAGGGTACCTTAAGATAGTTAGACGGGATGGGTAGGCTATCGATTTGCTTGTCTGCAAGTGTGGCAACAATACCTCATTCCGTTCTCATTCATCTTTTGTCGAACTTTCCAACAGAGCGATACTTGATTGCCCCCCCCCCCACACTACTTTAAATATGATTTGGGCGCAAACCAAAACAGTACCATAGCAACTAACCCTTCTTGGTCACTGCTGTCCACAAAACATGTTTGACAAATTAATGACGGTTGTCAGAATATTTGCATTTTAAAAATTCTGCTTTTAGGCCACGCCTACTAGACTTATTAATTAGCTGGGCAGTAGCACACCTCAATCTCAATATAGAGCATCCGCAATCAGGAGTATGGGATCGAGCAATACCTCAGTTCGTCTCTCACTTGTTAAGTTAAACCACTATTTGTTTGGCCTGTCCCTTATGAATAGCAAACTAAACATGGCTACCACAGAAAGAAATGGTCGCACTTTCACTGATGTCACCAAAAAGTTTGACATACGGTTGTCGAAATGATGATATTTACGATTGTGTGGGCTCTAGCTCCTTCACTCATTGAATGCTCGAATACAAACAGTTAAAGAAAGAAGAACTTATGCAGCATGGGCAAACCAATTCAGTTAAATTTCAGTTGACCCAATCATTCGTTTGAGCATGGCCAGTCGCTAGGAAGGGGGAGGGGGTGGTGTGGGGTGCTTCACCACAATATTGTCAGAATATGAATAGTAGAGAATCTTGTGCCCAGTCGGAAAACTTTTCGAGAGTAGTCAGAGATATAATATCACCCAGTATAACACTTTTCAACTGCGGAAAACGAGTTCATTCTTGCTGGAAAACTCTAATTGTTTGTCACTTAAACCTCCCAATCAAGGCTGCGTCCCCCCCCCCCTTCTCTCCCGCTCGGTTGAAAAGCTTACTTCTTATCGGTAAAATTGGTGTGATAATCCCAGTTAGTGGAGTTACTTCATATCGGTCAATTTTCATATCATTATCTGATGTGGATTCATCATCGGTCAAATAGTTATATCATTAATCGGTAATGCTTCATTATCGGTGAGTTATATCATTATCGGTTGTAACACCTCTTCAACTAATAGGCCATCGAACAGTTCGGGTATTCTTTACCAGTATGGATAAATAATACGAATTAATTAAATTCATCCCAAATAAATATTATACTGCAATAGCATTTCTTAAGGTGGTAGTAACACCTCCACAGTGTTTAGAAGGAGCCACACAGAAACAAGGAGGCTGAATCATAGGGGAAGAATGACAGAAAGCATAACATCCTACACCCTTTTTTTATACAAAAATGCATCCTAAGGAACATTCTGATGATTTCAGAACTCTTTAATGGGAGAAAACATGATTGACTATTGTTTCCACATATTTCTGTTTTTACATAGGCTAATAGATGAATATGCCGCTTCAAACGTTAATGTCCTCTACAACCCTGAATACCCCCGTAGGTAACACTAGTCCCTAAGATCGAAATAAAAATGACGTAAGAACTTGCCCCAACTCTGGAGATATTCTTTATTTCTTCTCGAATATACAAGTTAATTTCACTTATGATTACCGGTAGTCTGTGAGAAGGGATTGCGTAATGGGTTGGTATGTGGATGTGGTTACTGCTGTGAGAGTAAAAGACAGTAAAACGTCTGTCATTTAGCACAATGAAACAATTAAATACATGAGGAACACGATTTGAACAATCCCTTTAATAGCATAACTATAATTTTTCTCAAAACCCACTTTGCGGTGTTTCATTATGCACTAAAACAACAGTGGGAATTTCAATAAAAGAAAGTGGCCCGTGATCAATTCTAGCAAATTATAAAGCAGTGAGTACAATACATGTATATATAACAAACGATACATCTTTTGAAGTACCAAACTTGTGGGTGCCCGGTTAGGAACAGCGGTGGTCTCCATATTTAGTTCCGTGAATGCTAACTAAGCATGGATAATGTCAAATTGCGCCTGTCTGTAAGTTTGTTAGGCAGGTACGTGATTAACGGATGATACATTGATACCTGCGTTATACAGTGTTTGACATTAAGAAGAAAGTAGCAGGCCGTCCCTGATCGAATTTATACATCCACAACCTATATGGAATTGAAATTCTCCAATATGACAACATTCTCTCAATCCCTGTGTTGAGTGCATGGACTTGAATGTAATGACAGTGTGAAGGATGTCTCGTTCCAAATCAATCCAATAATTGATCGCCCATACATGATAGGCGATAATATATAAGTATATTAAAAAGGTCACATTCAATTACCTTAGATAGCAATATTTGCCACATATCGTTCGTATAATCAATGCCTATAAATAACCCAAGACTGATTCCCATGCTCTTGCTGCGATAGGTCACAGATGGAGTTCATAATTCCTAACTTCACCAATAAACACACGCGATGTGTAGAATCAATGTTTCTATTTAGCATCGATCAATTGTGGCATTCAAGGAAGAGTTGCAGGTTAGGTTGTTTCTCATTCCGTTCATGAAATAAACACCAACCACTTTTCTCATAAAATATTCATCACATATAAACAATGGACAACATTACGTGGAACAACATGCCAAGTGCTAACCTCACTGTAACGAAGTTCGGAATGCTAAAGCACTTTTGTATTAATCAAAGCAGTCGAAAGTCATAGACACTACCATTAAACTTGTTAATATCGAAACATTTTTTTGTTTCCGTTTTGCCACAGGGCATATAGACTTGTAAGGTAAGAGGTATGTTGCTATGGTCAATTAGTTAGATCATGCATTTTGAATCATGCATGCACTGAATATGTTGGAAATAAAATATTTTGCATGGTGATTTATTTATCTGTCCAAAGGTGGCCTACATTCATTCCTGCTTCAGGTCACCCTATCGATTCTTCTCTTTAAGAGAGAAAGAGACAAAAACGATGAGGCAGACCCCTGGAATACCTCCACATGTTTATTATTCTTTGAAACTTTGTATGTGGCCTAGTGTGGCCGACCCTTAACTAAGATGCGCTGGGTCACCATACCTGCATCAGATGAGATTTGCCATTGCTCAAAACATAGGCTTTAAGTATGGCTCATATAAAATATATATATAAAAAAAATACAAATATATAGACAAATGAATAAATAGATACAAAAAAACAGCAAATTATAGTTAATTATCAGGGGAAAACCGGCCTCACTCATCTATACAATGCATTGCCATTCTTTCATTTCTTTGCACAAAAATATTCTATATAAATGTTTCAAACACCTTCCGAAGTTGAGAGGTGGGAAGACTGTGGGTGGCAGAAGATATGAATGATGAAATACCGCCCTCAGTCAGTGATTGACATTTTCAAGACACTGCGTATAGGTGACAACTCCTATACTGCTGGAGGTCCATTGTGTAGGTCACTCGGGGGAACATTGTGGCACTCTCGTTAAAACCAAAAATCTCCCAAACTATGGGCGGTACATATAAGTTGTGAATAGCGCCCTCAAGCTTCCACTCAGGGACCCTCCCCCTTCCTCTCTCTCTCTTGTAGACACTGCGTATGTGGTACAGCTCCCGCTGGTGTAAATCACCCCCAAGAAACAAGAGAGCATTCTCTGGTCATATCAGAAGTTCTCCTTGTTGTGACGAAGACCCGTCGCTTCCCCGCTGTCGGAGTAATCAACCCCCCCCCCCCCCATTGCCCAGCACTTGTGCAGGATATGAGACAGCGAGGATGGCCCACAGAAAAACACACCTATCCTATCCCTGCCCCCAAAAAGAAGAGGGGCAGTATTGAAAATGGTTGCACAAAATATCAGAAATGTTAATAATACCCGTTTTATCAAAGTCAGGGACACGTCATCGGACACCACTTCGGAATACACGTAAATTATTCCAATAATATTTGATTGCACAAATATAATCACTGATAACACAGTATACGAAACTGTTTATATTCAAGAACAATGAAGGTAGCACACCCTCATTACACTTGATGTACATCCACCAAGTGTTCCCCTTCAAAGAAACAGATCCACATTTTTTTCTTTGAGGCCTGATTACAAGGGTTTATTCTCGTCTGTCGGATCCTATTCTGCCATAATATGGAAAGGTGCATCCAAAAGTACAAATGGTATGAATTTAGGATGAATCTGCTGGGTTTTTCTCTTCCGTCTTTCAATTCCCGCTGCCCACAGTCAGAATAGGGTTTCCCCTAGTGCCAGGGTGTCCGACACACGTTCGCTGAGTTCGAGCTGCTCTAGCTCAAAATTCACTGATTTGGGTACGGTAAATTGGATGTGCCATGATAGGTCAGCTTGTTAGCTAACAATGGTGGTGACATGTGCCTGGCATCGATTTCCCACTAGGCTGTACAGGGTGTGGAAGAGGTCCTGTTCAGTGTGTAAGTCAATGGAAGGGCCTAAAAGGGGTGTCCACCATGAATAGCAATATCCCGCACACATGGTTTTGGTATAATTATATGCTAATTAATACCCAAAATAATACTCATCACATACAATGGCAGTATGTCTTATCGAGTCAGTCTGGTATTACTTGTCTAGATATTCCACCACAGAGAGGTTTGATAGTGCAACCATCTCACCAGGAGGACACTCGGTTTCATTCTCAGAGAGTACAGACAAATCCCTGGTGAAGTCATCCCAAAGGAACAATGGTAGAGACCTTCTTGCAAATACTATCCATGGTACACGGTGGGAAGGTCTCAAGAGATGCTGGGTTGACAGTGTTCTAGAGGGTCTTTATAGCATCTTTTCTCCCAAACACAAAAAATGTTCATTCGGGCCAAAATCCTCCTCCTCCTCAAAAAATGCTCTGGACCCAGTAACTTCCAACATGTTGTGGTGCCCTTGCGGCAGTATACTTCAGATACAAGTCTGTCTGATTATCTTTGTCATTTTCCACCTGTACTCTTACCAAATTAATCATATTGTTCCTATTAATACTTTTCATACAATTTGTCATTTATCATAACAATCCCGAGTAAAATTGTTATTCACGACCAGGGTATCTCAGGTATAATAGCTAAAATCTACGTAGCCTCCTATGACAAAGTCAAAAACTTGAGCCAGTAGCGAACGGTTGCGTCTATGAGCATAGGAGAGGGTAAAGGTGGGCAGTCATGGTGGGGATATGGGCGGAAGTGGGCAGATCAGTGGAAATGGGCAAGGTGGGATTCACCGAAACAGCAAAATGGACTGGTGTCCGGGTGGTGGTAAGCATGATTGATTTTCCAGCAGGGAGACGTGAATGCAAAGCATTCTATCGAAGGAATAGAAGGAAAAGCAACAATCCTTTGGCATCATATCAAACAACAGGGCGTCAAATATTGTTAGGTGATCCACCTCGATTTCCGTCGCATATTTTGGTAGAACTTTAGAGCTGACAATTCCGGAGATCGTTTTATATAGGCACAACAATGATACCAGCTTTGGCAACAGCATGTGTGTGTGGCGTCGAATTGTTGGGTGACCCACCTCGCTTTTCGTCGCATATCTTGGATAACTTTATAACAACTGACAATTCCGGGATTCTTTTACTTAGGAAAAGCAAATACCAGTAATGTCAACTTGCATGTCATATAAGTCATATCTAGGACTTACCCCCGATTTGCCTCAGCGATCTTCTCAAAGTCGTTTGACCACTTTGGCCTACCATAGTGTGTTTTCTTTTCTGCCTCAGCCCGGTGACAGCGTCTACCTCCCTTTCTTCCTGAAGATAATGTTCCTAGCCTGCAAGGATAGAATCGTGCATGAACCAACTCTAAGGGTCGGTGGAAGTGCAAAACATTACTTTGAAGATTGTGATTCCTTCTGATTATATAGAAATTCCCCTAAACTGACTTTCAGTTGATAAGACAGTTGAAAACCGAGACAAACTTACTGTTATGCAATACATTTATGATTTCATGGAGACATTTCATTTCATTATATGTTTGATCCGGACATCACAAACAAACAATACATAAAACAAATAAAGGATCAGGATGAACAAAAGGAAACTAAATTTCTATAGCCCGGAGGCCTGTGCACCCTAGTAAATAAATAACGAAGAACAATACAAACAACAAATCAAATATAGTGGGATAAAGACAGAAAATGTCTTCTTACACCTCTGCAGAATGACTGGAGGGAGCCGAAGAGGAGCAACTCTCTGACATCAGGTGGCAAGTAGACCACACCCTAGGAAAGGTATTAATAAAATCAGTTCTTAAAAGACCAGTTCTACCGAATAGGTGATGAAAAAGAAGAGTATCACCACGACGACTTTCATCTTAATAATATTGGAATCAACTGGACAAACAAAGTTACCAAGGAGACACTTGGCAACAAAGAGAATAAGAAGGGAGATGGACCATTGTGGAAAAAGGATACCAAGTAATATTAAGAAGGTCGGGTATTATAATCCATCTCGCGCCTCTTCTGCCCTAAGATAAAACGAGAGGCGCTCCTCTGAGTTTGTCTCATTTAAAATACTGCTAAATGCAAATCCACGAAAAATTTACTCTTTTCATTAATTTATAAATTTATTTCAAAATTCTTCGTTACACCAGCACGATGAACCTGAATTGAATGTGGATGCACTCAAGTTTTAGGAATATTTGAAAGCAAGCATTCATTGACCTTGAAGAAAAATATAGTTCAGGAAGCCAAGTAAGGTTGATCAAGAATCCCTGGCTGTATTGATCGTGGCTGAAAACCGACGATAACTCGCCCTCTCCTTTCGACTAGTGCTCAGCCAATGATATCGAGCCAGGGGTGTAACTAATCTGACCTGCTCCGGGACTCGCTATTTCATGTCCCCCCTTCCGAAGTCGGATCATGAACTCCAGATCCGGCTACTTTCTCGGAACCTCGAGGAAGGAAAGATCCATGTCCAACGTGGCTGCCAACCAGCCCCCGGGCCTATACGCATATTGCAAATACCCCGAAACAAACCCCAGAACCCACTATCTGCCCTGCATCACCGATGCCTGCTGGAACCCGTAATGTTCGCTTGCAGAGCGTTATTGATACCAAACAGTATTCTCCCGAATTTCAGTTGGATTGACAAGCTAAACGTTGGACGTCTGTGGATAATCCCCCGATGGGCTTTGTGGAAGGTAGTGAGTACAGTTCCATCAATCTGTCCCCCAGTCTGTTAATCTGCCATCCTCCCTATCATGACTTGATATCTAGTTTTTCTCACCAGCTTCATCGAATGCTTGTGCTAAAACAACTCATTGTTAATATTCATTTAATAGCAATCAACCGCCTAGTCTTGTTCTATTCTCCACTATACATCATGAGTCACTTCTGGAGACTACAAAATGCACTTGTTCATGATAACAGAAAGTTGAATATCTTCTTCCAGTAGTTAGAGTTTACAGTGTTCCCAAAGGTATATCATTCGCATTGACTTTGTATCACAATTGGGACTTTTTGTGATGTCAAACACAAAGGGCTATTTTCCAAGGTCCCCACTATATCGGCTGAAAATTCAGTTTGAATTCTACAAAGTTAAGAAATAGAAAGTACAACCAAAAAGCCAGGATGCTGTTTCCCGCTGATTCCTGAGTATGTTATGAGAAGCATACTTCACACCAATCATTTTGGACTTATCCCATTTCACAAGGTATTCAGACTTTGACCTCTGCTGACCTCGATCGACCTCTACATCGGCCCTAAATCAAGTGGTTCATGTACTTCAATATCGGATACATGTAGCGAAATGTTTTATGGTTCCCGAGTGAGGTCGAGTTATCATGTTCACAAGCTATAATTAAGTATAAATTCTTCACAATTCACCCCATTTTTTCCACCAAGGATGACGCCCAATCACATACAACAAAAACAATATATCCAGGAGCTAGTTTCTTCTGTAAGTGTCTAGTTTTTGAGTATCGTCAACCGGCCTACATCTAAGGTCTGACTTTGACGAATGGTAGAAATGGACCCTTCAGGACTCCCCAGGTAGTATGTCAAGCAAATTGTGTGTATCATTTTTTTTTCTACAGGCCATATTCTACATAAGGGGTGCGCGACGCCGTTTTTCAAATTGGCCGCAACGTTCGGAAGTCCAGTCATAGGTTTCACAAAACTGAGACATCCCCTTACTCTTCCGTAACCCAATACAGGTGTGTTTGCCAAATGTATACTAATAATGTGTGCTACCTCAAGCTGAACTTCCCAGCTTTCTATTGGTACCAAGTTTGCTATGTGAACAAAGCAGTACAGCTGTAGACATCGCTAGGGATTTTCCAAATTTAAAATCAGTGCGGGTAATTTATGGAAGTTAGTAAAATGTCTAACTATATATAAGATTCCCTGTACTTTATTTAGAACATATAAAGGGAATTATTCGGTTCCCATGTGAATGGATTGATGTTTATTTCATTTCTAAGAGTAACAACTGTACTTAAAAGAGTGCACTTAGTGTAGGTCCCCGCTTGTCACACGTGGGCCGTGGAGCACGTGGGCGTAGTGAACTGTATAGGGCCTATATTGCTCCAAGGTGTGTTGTGTAGTGTCCTCAGGTCTGAAGGGGTGGGGCTAAGAATGTCTTAACGAAATAGGAAATTTCTGAACTTTGAGGGATTTTTTTTTTTTTTCAACACACATGTACTGTATATTATCCTGAGTCTTATTAATGGTCGCACGGCGACACGAAAATATTGTTGTACAAATGTATCATTCTCCACATTTGGAATGAAGAATTTGGCAGAAGGACGAAAAGTGCATTCAGGGTTGTAGGTGGCGGCCATTTGGGGAATGAGTAGTTCGCTGCGGGCTGGGGCTAACCGAACCTTCAACCGGTATCCCTCGAGCCAGTTTACAGTTGTAAATTGATGTTCTAGGCTCCATATGCAGTATGCTAAGTTACCCGGAGTGGTAATTACTACCGAGTGGCTGGCCAATTGGTAGAACTCGGCTTCCACCCGGAGACCTGGGGTTCGATCCCGATCGCTTCCATAACCGAAGACTTGAAATATGTAACCTGTGTGCCTTCTCGCGAGCGCTCATGCACAATGAATTGGAGGCAGGATAACGAGGGTAGCATTTTGGCAGGTGGCTGCCTGCGTGTGATTACCCCCCCTCCCACAGTTAGGTAAACCGCTAAAGAGGGCCTTGCCTTATTCCGTGTGACTGGTGAAGATTTCGCAGCTGACAATTTGTGCAGTATCCAGGTCCGTACCCTTGCTGGGCCTTGAATAGGATCGATCCTCTGCTCGGCAAGTACATCAAAAACACCACATCTGACCCGATAGTTTGGATCCGATCATTTATTTCATGTGTGTCCCACTTACCCCTCCTGTCGGGTAGTGACGGTAACACCAAAAGGTCGCATCTGTCAGAATTTCCCAATATTCTCCTCTGGCTATTTGAAAAGATATGTTTCACTATGATGTAATTAATCCTGGACATCTTTTTATAATAGTTTTGAATACTGTTACGCCTGATTCCACCCTGATTTGCTAATGCTCGATAACTATTTAATAATTAATACTAGTAACTATTAATTACTGGGTATTTTCCAGTATCTCGTAATGTATCCCATGTATCCTGCAATTGTCGGCCCCTATGTTTCTTCTATCCATCTCCCAAATAACCTGAAGAGTTCCCTAAGCATGATGGATGCAAGTGCGAACTCCACAATGCTCTTCATCACACCATTGAAAGTTTCAGAGAAATTCGACCCCTGCTCAATTACAATGGTCTGCATGGTGGCACCTCAGTCTTTTCAAGAGCTGGGCAGTGTCATGTCACACAATAACTCAATTTATTGCTTGCTGTATGGCACTGAGCATGTGTCATACTCCCAGAGAGGAAAGAGGACTGTTGAGACTGGAAACATGGAGAACAGTTTGTCATGGTTGCTCTATGGAGGTCTTCCCACCCTAAATTTGTGTGCTTTTAACTCAAGTTCCTGTGAACTATGGTAAAATAACGTGAAATCTGGTGAGACTGCATAAACCGCAAATACTGATCACTTATAGATCTTGCCATGCTGTGGTATAATCATCAGGTGATTATGGATATATTATAAACTTAATACATGATGAATATATAGTGTTGTCATGATTATTTCTTTTGGATTTGAATGGAGTACAAACTTTTTGTTTCCATGTTCAACTTACCCATGCACTTGTCCCACTACCCGAGTGACGCGTGTAATTTGGGACAAATAATGTTTTTATTCTTTGGCCTCTCCAAGGCACAAGATCTGTATGAGCCCTGAAAATAATAATGTAATAAAAAATGTTTAGTCACTATTCTAATAATACTTTATTCAGGTTCAATACACCCTTTCCTTGTATCTGGATCATTTTGTCTTACGTGGTCCCACTTTCCCATTCTACCCTACATTCCCGTGCTTTTATGGGTCATGCAGTGTCTGTTCAAATAGGCCGAGTAGGAAGCCAGTACCGTCACCTAATCATCACTATTGTCTCTGTTTCAACTGTTTACCTCACGCTGGCTAGTGAGGTGATGATCACTTCCAGGCCCTCTCTTACCTGAAAAGCGAAGGAAGCTTACAAACTTTGATCAGTGCATCATCTGCCAGAGATCAAAGGAGAGCCATGAGAAAACCACGGAGAACCTTCCCTAAAGACTCTAAAGTCTGCCCTAGAGTTACGAGAAGATGATGTCCTTTGAGCATTTGAAACAGATCTGGATCATCTTGCTGACCTCCTGTACACTGGCATTCACATGCTATGAACCTACCAAGTTCACACAACCTGAAGTTTGTTCAGCGGCGGAAATCTGCTTCCTCCCCAGTAACTTCAGAAGCTTCTGATGTTAGTGACAGTGCAAAGCAGCCAGAAGCAGAAACGGACAACGGTTTGTCGATCACGAACATTACCACTGACTGGTCACATGCATATTCTCAAAAACAGACCCCACCACAAAAAGTGAAGGTAATGGTGAATGCAGTACTTTCGAGGCAGTAACGACTAATAGATAGCAGTCAAGACCAGGGTGATGGGGAGATGCTACGATTGCTCCGTGGTGTCAAAGACTTGGTGCAGCAGCAGAAGCCAAGTATCACAAAGCATGTTACTCTTCATAATGTAGCAAAAGCAATCTGAAATTCACTGAAGGGAGAAGGAAGATTCCTTTGCCAGTGCTTTCTGCCGAGTTGCGAACAATCACACCCGATCTCAGACTGGGAAGGCTTCGACATGGCAAGTACTACTGAAGAAATACCATTATCTGGTTGAAGAAAGGGTCAAGGAAACAACGTACACTGCACAGAGACTTCAGAATCGCCTGATACCTCACTTTGGAAAGCCATTGTGTTTCACCAGCAATACAGACGCAAAACAAGTCCGATGGTGTATTCAGTAGTATACTCTGCAAGATCTCATCAATGCTTGCCTACCAAAAGGCTGCATCTTGCCTCTACAGACGAACTAACTCATTCCCTGAAGCACCCGCAGAGAGAACGAGAAAATCAGACTTCTCTATCGTAACCGCAGCACTGATCCAAGCAAGATCTCAAATAAAGAATGCCAAGGGAAACCAGTCAGACCACCGGATATCATGACCTCACTCTGGCCATCTTCCAAGGCCAGAATACCAAGTCTCTATATTGGCTGCTCCGCTGGATCATTGAACCCCTCAGAAGGCAGGTGAGAGAATCAGGTCTCCTGATGCACAACCTGGCAGATGAAATACGATTGTGATGATAGCACAAGATTTTGTAA
Source organism: Sclerodactyla briareus (assembly GCA_026419785.1). Lineage (NCBI taxonomy): Eukaryota > Metazoa > Echinodermata > Holothuroidea > Dendrochirotida > Sclerodactylidae > Sclerodactyla > Sclerodactyla briareus. The sequence continues at coordinate 96,718 of JAODTK010005758.1, read as the reverse complement.
CCACTGCACATCCCAGGGTCTCATAAAGATGCCCAAGCATGTGAGCCTAGCTGCCGTCCGCCACCTCACAGGATCAAAGCAGTGGTCACATGCTCAACCAGGATGGGGGCCATTTGCCTCCTCTTGCTGATGTTAAGTCCATTGACACAGCCTGGCGAAAGAGGTTCTGGCACAGTTTGATCTCTCTGGGAATAGCAGTGCATTCAACTGTGCCTGGTAGGTTTGTTCAAGCTGCAGCAGACACCAATGATCTCATGAGAAACCCTGGACGGAAAACCACAACCTGCACAACCGCTGTCCTGTACCAGAAAGGGTCAGTTGGGTCAGCACCGGCGTAGAATCTATGCAGACCATTCAAAGAGAGAGCGGTCCTTGAAGACCAACAGGAGATGTCCAAGCAATCCTCGAGCTTAGTACCTATGGCAAGCGTCCCATTAACAGAAGCCATGAGGAATAAATCAACAAGGAATGGTTCACCTCCACTGACCCAAGCCTACACTCAAGTCGAGGAACCTGGCATGGCCTCTGGTGAGAGTGCCGCAACAAAGATGTTCTAAGTAGGATCACACCTGTACCAACAACGCAGCGATCATACCAGGCGGGAGTGGGTTCAATGCCATGTGCAACCGCCATCACCTCCATCACCAATATTGGCTACTGTCTCGATTATAGATGGGTCACCAACGATCCAGCATGTGTACACGTCATGAAGAATGTGCAAGTCTATGATGACCAGCCTCCAGCAGAGAGATAGTGTATAGACCTTCGACCTCGCGATCTACGTGAAGGCAAAAGAAATCCAATGGCCGCCGACCTGAAGAGTTTTCCAACATGGTCACCGTCTTGGGGGCTTTCATGTTGCAATCAACTCCCTGTCTTGTTGTGGGGAAGAATTATGACGGCTCAGGAATAAAGATCCGGGCTGATCGAATCCGGGGTGTATGCAGTGGCACAACGTCACACCTTCTGACAGGCAAATCATACATCGTGGCAGCTAGGGCACAAACTGATCTGGAGCCATGTTTCGACTAGAGTGGCAACATTCGTGACCTGGCTGCCGCGTCCTGGAGTACAACGAGGCAGTCAGTCGACCAGGCGTGGACCAGCTTGTAGCAAGGCAGTCCGGATTATGAGAACTTGAGGAAGCCCTGCCGCAGCTGAAGCAGCTCTCAGCAACCTCGTGTGATGACAGTTCACAATGTTTCAAGAACGAAGCACGTTCCAAGTCTGCTGTTTGCATTCGTGGGATGACTAACGGTCCCATTGGTCCAACTGCTTCTTCAGTTTTATTCACGGGCTTAGAGAAGTGGTGACTGGATCCTTCATCTGTCAGCCGCACAGGCATACGCCACACTTCTTTGCCATGGACCGGCGAAACTACTCTCGGTGGCTGCTGTCGACCTGGCACATGAACCGTCCTGTTTGGAGACTCCCACCAACAGTTCACCAGGAGCTTGTCACTGAAACCATGCAGTCAGTAGATCAAACCTGCCGTGTTTGCCCAGGTGTGGACGGATATGGCCTGGAGCATCCCCAAAACCTGGACTCGAAGACGCAAAGGTGGCAATAGTTGGATCACCCATAACCTGGAGCTCGACGTTGGTTCCCTGACCACCACGGCGGCTCTCAAATCACACATCAATGAAGGAATGTGGGCGGCCTGCAAGGGGACTCTGAAAGAGTCCGGTCACCACAAGGAGGCTGGAACAAACAGACGAGAGAGAGAGGGAGAATGTCAATGGAAACTACTCCTGTCCACTGTCACATCTGGCTTATGACCAACCCATTTTGCCTTGGATGATGAAGTTGATGGGCGAATCCAGAATACACTCACCACATCGCCACTGAGTAGTCATGCCCAAGATGAGAACAGCATTGCCCAAAGCTATGAGCTGGGAAAGCCCACAGATGAACCACTTTTGTTGACAGTCGCTGACACCAGTGAGGTACCATCTGGAATCCCATACACAACTTGGTCTCACGACGTTCAGCACCTGGCCAAAGACAGGCTGTCAAGACGACAGATGACAAATGAAACTGTATACTGCTGCCGATATCTGTTTTGGGATCGCCTGGTAATTTTCATCAAAGACAAGACAGCTTGACCCCAAGGAAGTCCTGACATATGAGCTTTCTACATCCATGCTCTCTTGGCACAATGATGGTAGTCTAGAAAGACCCCCGAAGAGTGTACTCCTCAGCGAGCTGGTAAAAAGTGGCAGACGGCAGGGAAAACTTCCAACACTCACATCCATAGATGGCTAACTGCCTTACTCTTTGATGTGGAATGGCCTCATTCAGATGTTACAGATGTGGTGCATCAACATTCGGTGATCTGGCCTCCAAGCATTACACCTGATTCACCTCACCTCTGGTCCGCAATGGATGCACACGAGTTGACGCTGTCATGGACAATACAGGACGTCATCAAGCCGGGGAGCGCACAAAACGAGGGCATCCACACCTTGGAGATAAAATAATGCCTCAAGCCCACCCATTGCCCAACAGTGACAGTCATCACAAACCAACGCAACAAAACTAACCTCAACCCAGTTCCTAGCAGAGAGTTGGTGCGCTGTGCAAGAGAACCTGCAACCATGTCAAGCAGCTGTCATTGCCGGGGGTTCAAGAGGGGGAACTAGCAGTGATGTGCGAACCGGACACTGTGAGGCTAGTCAGCTCTTAGGTCAGACCCCGAGGAGGCAGACACCAGGTTGGCTGCTGCATGCGAGCATGCATCACAACAGTCACACAAGGATTGTCATTCACAGTCACCAGATAAGATGTCGTGTACTCTGGCCACACACTTCACCAGTCTCAACTGTGATCGCTGTGGTTCCGCACCGGTGTCAAAGATAAGCTGAGACAACATCCCCATGCACACGGTGGCTGCTGAACTGTGTCCAGAAGTTTGTGATGCCTTGCTAGGCTTACACGCTGTCAACGGATGCGACTTCAATAGTTCACTTTGTGGTATCAGAAAGAAGAAGCCTTCAACATCTCAGTGGTCTGAAGTACCCACATAGTGTAGGCACACTGGCACCGATGTCACAGTGTCTGAGGACACTCTGTCAGGAATTTAAGCATTCCTGTGCAACCTCTACACCAAGGAGAAGAAAGCTGGCAGGAAAGCCAACGATGTCAGGTACTGGCTTTTCTGTCAGAGGGCCATCGAAATGAAGCTTAGCCTCCTAACATCAGACAAAAGCAAGCCTTCTCATCACATAAACGAGCCAACGACCCAGGCACTGATATGGAGGCGGGCTCTCAGTGCGAGACTTGCCACCAACCAAGGACCATGGGTTGGATGTGCACAGTTGACTCTCTGACACCCTTGTTACTGACCAAGACCCGCACCAAGTGGACTGGTGGAAATCACATCATGTAGACGGGAAGTCTTGTTGCAGTAGGAGAGACTGTGCGTGCAAGAAGAATGAACTCTCATGCACTATAAAGCTTTGTGTGCATGGCCTGTGCAGACTGGTCAGAATTTAAAGACTCTGGTCAGCTTATTGAAGATGAAAAACGATATGAGGATGAATGACTAACGTGAAAATTAGTATGAACATTTGTGTCAAAGTTGACCTAAGGACACCAATGATTTTAGCATGTGTAAGATGTTTCTAGTGTGTTAGAATACAACACTGTAGTTTCAAAAAACCTATGTACCTAATCACCAAACGGAACCGCAAATCGTCTTAGTGTATAGGTAATGAACTGCATATTTTTCTGTGGAAAATCCATCCAAAATGATAACCTGCTCTTTCATTTTTCCAGAACCTAGCCATTAATCTATTTCACACTGGCATTGGGGCAGAATAATCTGTGTGTATCTGTAAATCACTTTTTTTGTTTTGTTTTTGGTTTTCTGAAGAATTTTGGTCGTTTCGCGCCTTTTACACATCAAGTAACTAAATGTTGGCAAGCTGGCCAAATTTTCACAGCAAGTACTCTGCATGTTACATCTGAGGGTTCAAAAGTCGTAAAATAAACTGCTGAGTGCATTGATATTAAAATGGTTAGAATCTGTCCATTATTTGCAAAGATATGGCTATTTTTCAAACTCGACCTCAAATTTAATTTTTTAATGCGTCGCGCACCCCTTATGTTAGAAAATGGCCTGTAGAAAAAAAACCGATACCACAATTTGCTTGTACATACTACCTGGGGTTGTTCCTGAGGGTCCATTCTGCCATTCTGTCAAGTCGGAACTTAGATGTAGTGCCGGTTGAACGAATCCAAATTTTATAGGTCCCTGCTCCTGGAGCTAATAGGGTTCTATTCTCACCTCCTGCCTCAGGAATGTGTGAAATGACCATCTAACAAATGGCCAGGTTTTGAAATAAAATTTATATACATGTATGGCCTTAAACAATCATTTGACATTTGGACATTACCTTGGCTGGGCCTCCACCCCCTGGTTAGATAGACAGCGTAGTCCAAGAAGTCCCTCCTTCCCGTCTCGATCAAGGACTGTTCATGTCCACAGCTGGTGTTGAACCACTCGAAGCACTTCGTGTCTGAGCACACCCAAAAGAAATAGACCTTCTGAAGCAGTATGCTTTCGTTCTGGTTACACAGCTTGTACCTTTGGGATCAGCAAAAGAACAGTTCAAGATAATAGTTCAAGAAAATGGCAATATGCTTTCTTCCTGGTTAAACAACTTGTACCTTTGGCGAATTGATAATAGACCAATTCAAGATAATAGCACAATTTCAAGTTTTCAATATGCTTCCGTCTTATTATACATAACAAGCTTTTTTCCTTTGGGGGATTGATGATAGGACAATTCAAGATAATAGAAACATTTCAAATGCCAAATATGCTTTCTTCCTGGTTAAACAACTTGTACCTTTGGCGAATTGATAATAGACCAATTCAAGATAATAGCACAATTTCAAGTTTTCAATATGCTTCCATCTTGGTTGTACAGCTTGCACCTTTAGCGGATTGATAATAGGACAATTCCAGATAATAGAACATTCCATATTTCAATAAGCCTTTTCATCTTGGTTCTACAGCTTGTAACCAATTGAGGATCGATAATATCCTTACAAGATGTAGAAAATTTCAAGTTTCCAATATGCTCTCATTTTGGTTAAGCTGGCACCTTTGGGTGATCGATAATACAACTATTCAAGACTATGAAATATGCACACCATATACTCTTCAAGACTGAGGCGAACGGTGTGACACCAATACCAGCACCAACACAGATCGCCACCTTGTACCCGAAGATATCAGTACTGGATGTACCATAGGGACCATCAACGGATATCCTGTTGAAAGTACATCGAGAAAAAATATTGAGAGAATGCTGAAAGAGAAGTTGATGATCAATATGAGTGTGTATCGTGTATATTGTCACCTGGCACTGTGCAGCAGATACAAAACTCAGCTTTGAATGTAAGATGTACAAACAGTCATAATATAGTATTAAAAATGCTTAAACAACACTCCTTGAGAGGAGTTCCAGCATGGAATAAACACTGTTAGCTAAATAATAATGGAACAATTCCTCTTCAAAATCGATACCACATATGAATAACCGTGAATTAATCACCCATTCAATAACCTTTAGTTCTTGTATTCCTTTCATTTTGGGCATGTGTAGGATTGCTCGCCTAAGGCTCGAGTAAAATATCAATTCGAGCACAATCATACTTACCCAAGCCAGCTAAAGGGCATGATATACTTGCTTAGTAGGAAACCCTATCTATTTGAGGCCTGGCAGGGTGATGCCGACCTGGAAACTGCACACTTTGGGTCTGCTACGAATCCCTCACCAAGTATACGTAATGAGGCTGTGAGCTAGGGGGTGATCACATGCACACGGCAACTTGCAGATTACCTATGACTAGTTGTAGGATGAGATATTGAAGGTCATTGTTAGCTTTGCATCCACAAGAGTTACCTGCCTATGAATTGCCGAATTGGATATCAATGTTGGGTACCTTGGGAGTTGTGAAGCCGGCAGAGGTTCATTCTTGTAGGCCCCCACAGCCTCGGCTAAGCCATCCGTCCAGTCACCTACCAAACGGACATGGACACTAAAATACTTATCTTCAGGAGCCTGTCAGGGAATAAACAAGAGATATCAACTGCTCAAACATACTGGTGCAACTTCACTAGTAGTTGGAGGTAGGGAGTTCAGGTAAGGCATGGACCAATCACCTCACATGCTATAGAGATCTCCTGAGTCAGGTGAGGCATAGACCAATCACCTCACATACTATAGATACCTTCTGAGTTCAGGTGAGGCATGGACCAATCACCTCACATGCTATAGGGACCCGAGTTCGGGTGAGGCATGGACCAATCACCTCACATGCTATAGAGATCTCCTGAGTTCAGGTGAGGCATGGACCAATTACCTCACATGCTATAGAGATCTCCTGAGTTCAGGTGAGGCAATAGACCAATCACCTCACCTGCTAAAGAGACCCCCTGAGTTCAGGTGAGGCATGGGCCAATCACCTCACATGCTATGAGGACCCGAGTTCGGTGAGGCATGGACCAATTACCTCACATGCTAAAGATACTTCCTGAGTTCAGGTGAGGCATGGACCAATCACCTTACGTGCTATGGGGACCCGAGTTCGGGTGAGGCATGGACCAATTACCTCACATGCTGAAGAGACCTTCTGAGTTCAGGTGAGGCATGGACCAATCACCTCACCTGCTAAAGGGACCTTCTGAGTTCAGGTTAGGTGTGGACCTATCACCTCACCTGCTCAAGGGACCTCCTGAGTCCAGGTGAGGCATGGACCGATCACCTCAATGCTATAGTCGACCTGAGTTCCAGTGAGGCCCTAAGCCCAATTACCTCAATGCATAGGGATCTCCGAGTTCAGGTGGGCATGGTCCGATCACCTACCAACGTGCTATGGTGACTGAGTTCGGGTGAGGCATAGACCAATCACCTCACAGGCTATAGAAAAAGATCTCAGAGTTCTGAGTTCAGGTGAGCATAGACCAATTCACTCAATGCTATAGAGATCTCTGAGTTCAGGTGAGGCATAGCCAATCACCTCACTGCTAAAGATGACCTCCGAGTTCAGGTGAAGCACATGGACCAATCACTTCACATGCTACGGGGACCCGAGTTCGGGTGAGGATGGACAAATTACACATCACCTGATTAAAGTACTTCCTGAGTTCAGGTGAGGCATGGACCAATCACCTTACATGCTATAGGGACCGAGATGGGTGAGGCATGAAAACCAATCACCTAACATGTACAGGGACCCTTATGAGTTTAGGTGAGGTGTGAGTGGACCTATCACCTCACTGCTACAAGGGACCCTGTGTGAGATTCAGTGAGGCATGGACCGATCACCCTCAAATGCTACAGTGACCTGAGTTCCAGTGAGGCTAGACCAATTACCTCAAATGCTATAGGGATATCCTGAGTTCAGGTGAGGCATTGTCCGATCACCTCAACATGCTATAGAGACCTGGTTCGGGTGAGGCAATAGACCGACAACCCTCCATTGCTATAGAGATTCTCCTGAGTTCAGGTGAGGCATAGAATCATTCACCTCACATGCTATAGAGATCTCCTGAGTTCAGGTGAGGCATACGACCAATCACCTAACCTGCTAAAGACCTCCCTGAGTTCAGGTGAGGCATCGGACCCAATCACCTCACATGCTATATGGGGGACCCGAGTTCGGGGTGATGACACATGACCAATTACCTCCCATGCTGAAGAAGACCTTCTGAGTTCAGGTAAGGCATGGACCAATCACCTTACAGGCCTACAGGGACCTTTGAGTAAGTGAGGTGTGGACCTATCACCTAAACCCTGCAAAGGGACCTCCTGAGTTCAGTTGATGGCATGGACCAATCACCTCAAATGCTATAGTGAACCTGAGTTCAGTGAGGCCTAGATCAATTCACTCACATGGCCATAGGACTTCCTCATTCAGGTGAGGCATGACCACTTACCTCACATGCTTAGTGACCTGAGTCCGGGTGAGGTCAAGACCAATTACCTCACATGCTATAGAGACCTCCTGAGTTCAGGTGAGGCATGGCCAATCCCTCACATGCTATATGGAAACCTGAGTTCGGGTGAGGCATAGACCAATTACCTCACATGCTGAAGAGACCTTCTGAGTTCAGGTGAGTCATGAAACCAATCACCTCACATACTATATGGACCTTCTGGTTAATAGTGAGTTCATGTACCACACCTCACATGCTACAGTGACCTATTGAGTTCAGGTGAGGCTGGATTCTCACTGTCAGACTGAGAAACCGGGATCCGTGGGTTTGGTTTTGGGTCCCCTTCACTCTATAGTTGTGAATCGTTTCCGCCACGGGTCCATGGAGAGGGGAATTGGTCAGTACCAGTCCTGGTTGTTTTCTGGGTAATCTTTCCATAACCACCAATTTTCATGAATAACCTACAAATTCAATTAAATGCAAGTTTATGCTGAAAATACCACATTCAAAATTTCAAAGTCGGTCCTATGGTTTCGGAGAAACACTCGGAGAAAGTGACACACATACACATACACATACACATACACATACACTCCTAACATGATCTCAGAGTCTTGAAATTCCTCAGGCTAGAAGAAATGGGACCTCTTGTCCTCATTCACAATGTGTCCCAAGCACAGGATAGCAGTTGCATGGTCCAGAAATGTGAGGTGTATGAACCCATCTGAAAATTCATTTAACCCTGAAACCTTACCGATGGCATAGTAAAAGGTTGCCACTGAAACTTGGCTAGAGGGACCTTGATGAAGACATACTGGCCTGGCTGAGCCTTGACCCTGGCTCACGACATTGGAGCTCTATCACTCTAGAGGGATGATTCACAACCTGGGAAAGGAAGAGTCCATCTGTCTTTATTGGGTTCGAAGCTAGCCCGCCCAGTAGGCCAGTTTGATCCACTTGTCATGTGTGATCAGCGCAACGTTCGAGATTTAGAAAAAAATTGTTGATAACTAATTTTCAATTAGCAAACGGCGTTGAGTTGTGCTGGCATCTTCGATATCAATTCCTGAGGTGGTAATATATTTACTGAATATTTATTTCAAAGGTTTCTCATAGTTTGTTGGTGACCTAAATAGTTGTTCAGGAATTAATTGACAGATTTCCTGTATTTAATTTGCGGGAACCAGGCCGTTTGTAACAAAGTTATTGCGACTTCCTACTGAGCCGGGGAGTCACACCGTAAACCCTATGGACATGGATGGCGTACGTGTTGAAAATTGTACAAATGACATAATCGCGCAATGTCCGTGTTGTAACTCCGAACTGGCTTATCCGACGATAACGCTATTTCACTGGATCGACGCTGGGATGTAGATATGGAGATAACTATATGTCATGTTTTTGTAATTTTGCTGAGTATATGTGCGAGGCATGTATAACCAACTTTTAGCATCAGCCGCCCTTACTAATAGTCTTGTGTTAAGACATGATACTTGATATTCCCATTACCTGCGCTTCATGTACACCACTCGCGGAATTCGTGCAGTGTGCCATCACGCGCCCATGTCACTCTCGAGTTTCGTGTTTGTTCACTCGTCTTGTTCAAGTTGCTATCTGCTTCCAATATTGGGATGAAAGCCAATCACAACAATGATAGAGAACAAACCCCTGCTCCGGATATTCTAATGTCCGGGATGGTTGACCGTAGGCAAGCTGTTACCACGAGGATTGTCGTTCAGCAGTTTGACAATTCAAACATGATGTGATCTTCTCACATGACCACATTTGGTAATTTGGACAAGACGATTATTACTGTCATTTTGCTGCATTTTTTCTGGTGTAGACAAGATAAGAGCAATCCAGCTTCAACAGGACGCTAAAACACCTACTTATAGCCATGAACGAAAGGTGTCCCTCCACATGTCATGGCATCCGTGTTTTCCTACTTGATACTACATGCACACACCGTGGCAATTTTCACATCTATGTTACTCTTCCTAGATTTGTCTCGCAGCAAATTTCGAGTTATATAACACAACTGTATGTTGCTGTTACAATGTTACACATACACATCCGAAGACATTTGAAAAATGGTTAAATGATTACGTCTCTTGTTGCATCTCCAGTTAATATGATAGCTTCATGGTTCACAGTGACATTCACTATTGAGATCTTCCTGACAATGACACAATGAAATGAACATCAAATGATAATTGAAAATCTTGAATGCCTCATCTGATACCTGAAAAATGAATCTTTTGTATCTTTGAGTATCTTTGTAATTGAAAAAAAAAACATGAAGCACAAGCAATGGGGCTAAGGCCCTCTCACGTAATTGCTCTAACCTCGATCTTTGGATAATGCTACTGCCAGATCTGTTGGACCATAGGTCAGTCACCTAACACAACCCCAACGGCCCACTGCCCATGCACCTATGAACATCTTGCTCTGTATTTAGGGGATAAATACAGGGTCCCGAGTCGTTTGTTGTCATTTAAGACTATGATGACGTCATCGAGAGGGTTTTTGCCCATTCAAGCACCCATCAAAAGTATAAAAAGAACTCGAAAAATACTTTCATGTCAATTTTCTTGTTGTTCAATAACATTCTCCTAAACTGGGTCAGTGACATCATAATGGCGAATTACATCAATCAAGTCACCCTAAACGAATCAGAGACTAGAGTGTCCTAGGGCATAGTTACCAACCATACGCGTAATTCACTGCATGCAGTTTCCTACACTGTTTCTGCTTTGCGCTAACCTTAGAACTGAACTAATGTACTGGACTCTCGGAAGCATTGAACCCGACGAGCAGCTTTATCACAATTAAGAAGACACCGATCAATGTACATCAAAATGCAGTTAGACAATCTCGCCGTTGGATATTCAGACCTAACGTAACCTCCGCTGGATAACGTGATTTTTTTTCATGATTTTAAGGTTCACTCACTTCGAAACCGACGACTGCTGTAACAGTGTAGCCTGACTGTGTTGTAACGTTTGAGAACTGTATCACCGTCCTCAGGTCAGTGACCCCGCAAACATTTAACCGTATGTCGAAGGCTTCTTGATACAATTTGACAGTGATTTGCGTGCCACAACTATTTTTTTGATTATCCGGAATAATAATGTTAACTATCTCACTAGGTTAGTTGCGTAGTACGCGGTGTGTTTAGGCCTAAAATTTCGAGAGATGAGCGTTGCATAGCCTCGTATTTTGTGCGCCAGGCTAGCTGGGTTGAGTACGTGTATATGCGGGCAAGCTGTACAATACACACCGTAGTTATAGCGCTATCATTTTGTTTACCGTGAGTGTGAGTGTTCGCGCCGCGCTATATAAGTATGATGTATCAGAGGATGGAATGATACTGTGACACACATGTATCACCATGCAACATTCCCAAAAACGGCTAATATGTTTTTCGAGTTCACTTTGTGTGCTGGCTTGCAATGTAACTATGGCTGCCCCCCAGCTAAACAATCAGATTCCAGATAATCATAAATTCTCCAATTTTCTTTATGCAAAATAGAGAGGGTTCGAATGGCATCGAACAGCTCGAATGACTTTTTTGATCGCAATCAGAATGCAGGAAACCATAAAGGTATTTATGAATCCTTTATAGAGTGAGAGCACCATACAGTTTTATGTGCCTTTTGTTTTTAACTGTAATTTCATGCCTGCACCAGAAGCTCCTAATGTCACTTATAAGCTTGGTACAAACAGCTGGCCTATTCAATTTTGTTACTGGTCATAGAAATGTAGTTTAAGTATAAGGAGGGGAGGGGCAGTGAAAGTCGCTGGATCAGACCTTTTCTTGTCGTATATTTTCTTCTCTTTTCACATGACAATCATGGTACAATCTAATAACAGCAGGACGCCTCCAATCACATCACGGAGTACCCCTCTGACAAAATTTGGTTTCAAAATCCTCTTTTCGAATTGCACCAGCTCGCAATCCCATGGAAATATACATTGCTCAATGATTAATAAGCCAGTTCGTGGTTGTGAGTGCGCAATCTCACCACTGAACAGTTCGGGGGATAGACAAAATTTCCCATAGCAAGTCGTTATACTTACAGCCAATTTTTATAAACTGTCACCACTATTTGAAAACGCAACAATTCATCCATGTTTTCGGATGTTATTTTTGTGAGCATTGGGGACGTGTTGTGTTTTGCAGTTTGGCAGAATTTGTAATTTTCGGCAGGGGATAGTTCGAAAGATTCGTTCTGCCACTGTACGTGCACGAGACCTGCAGTCGTTCCCTCATGACCTTTGACACAATTCATTATCATCTCATTTAACTGTAACTCTGAACAAACTGGCTTATTTGTTGATCGACCATTGTACTTCAGTAAACTGTTAGTCTTACCTTGGTTATTACGACACTCTGGAATGACCGAAATAGACGGAGCAGCCTCTCGAGAAAATAAGAGACACAGCGGGAAAACACACCACTTCCAACTCTGTGGACCAATATCAAAGAGACCTTATCATCTCACAACACAGCGAATAATGGGCGAGCCGTTACCATTGGGAGTTTAGGCTCGGAAAAATATACAGGAGTGACTCGGAAACTCACATATATAATAATAATAATAATAATAATAATATTAATAATAATAATAATAAGAATAATAATAATAATAATAATATAATAATAATAATAATTAATTATCATAATGAAAACTCGAGACAAAGCCAGAGCGCTCATCACCCGGCACAAGACCCGGCCACTGATACGAAGAACCACCAAACTTGTATCATGAGAGTGTCGACTGACAGCAAGTGCAGTTTGTGCAAAGTAACACAGATGAGACAGTAAGCCACCTCATATCGGCTGCAGTAAGCTAGCCGGGACGAGTATCTGAAGAGACACAAAGCTTACACTGGTCCATATGCAATCACCACAGTATACCAGCTGCCACACACCATGGCACAAGGACCAGGACGCAGAGACGGAAACAGAAAAAAAAACCAAAATACTCTGGGACTCCGAGGTGGGACAGACAGGAGTCAACAGCAGAAAGATCTGACATCATGTTATAGACAAGCAGGAGAGTAGAGCAACATAAAAGATGTGGCGATATCAGTGCTGACATGAACATTTCACAAGTAAAGAACAAGAGAAGACCATGGAGTACCAAGAACTGAAGTTGGAGACAAAGGGCTGTGGATGGTGGTGCGTAGTGCTCCCCCCCCCGGTGTGCTCGGGAACCAGTGAGCTCCAACTTGGATGGCACCTGCTAGAATTCCAGGAAAGCACAACCTGAAGCAGTTAGTCAAACACGCTATCCTCGGAGTGCCACATACATTCAGGACGAGTTCCTAGACTCCAGAATCAGGGGGGAGTCGGAGGTACGGACAGTTGTATATATGTAACATACATTCCAACAATGGCAAAGTTGTAGAAAAAAAAAAATAATAATGATAATAATAAATAACGAGGATTGATAGGAGCGCCTAATGCAAAAAAAACCTCAAGGCGCTTTACAGACCTGAAAGAAAACAAGAAACACCCCCAATTTTATTATGAAAAAAAAAGTATTTATTGACCCTAAATTCTGGGTCTCCGATTGGAGTAGGTACTGGGGCAATGTATGAATTGCATCAAAATAGAGAACCACGGTTCAGTAGCTCAAACCGGACAAATTTTATATGTAGTCAACTGGTATGATGTGTTATGGAACTGTTGTGCATTGATTTCAATATACTGACCTTTGCTGACACGAGCAAGCATCATGAAGTTACAACTTCATTTGTAGGGGAAATACATTACGTTTTCCAAAACAAGAACATTAGGCTCCTTTAATGACCTTTGTCATTGAGCTTTGGGTGGTCAATCAAACTTGTGATCACGTGTGGCCGAGATCATCGACGCATGAGTATGTAAGCGGCCAAATATACATTCGCAGATATTCTACGAGGTGAAATAATGCCTAAACCCCCCACCCCCCCCCCCCCCCCCCCCCCCTCCGATGACCCTCACCTCCAATCCTGTACGGAAGTCGACCCGTAGGTACCACTCATCAATATTTACAAGGTAATGTATCAGGCAATAGTCTATTACAGGAGAAGAAGAAGCGTTTTGCAATTTTCCACCATCATGGCCCACTGTGCTTCTGCAAGGTTCATTGACCTTTGACCTGGAGATAGTCAACGATGACCCATCGGTTCAATAAACATGGTTGACCACGTTGGTCCAGAGTCATAAACGCACGGACATTCGGTGGCCAAAAAAGCAAAAGTTTACAGCGGAAGTATAGATAGAATGACAGGGCACCAAAATAGCTCAACAGCATAGTGGTTGAGTAAAGAATGTGAGCTATGGAGCGCCGTGAATTAGGTAAGGATACACTGGGTAGGCAGGCAGGTATGGTAAAACACATAGACTGTATGTGTCTTCCCAGCTTCAATACAGTGAATTCCTCCCTCTTTGTACACTCCTCCTCTCTTGCAATAAGCCAGTTCGCGGTTGTAAAAGTGCGCATTGCTCACCACTGAACAGTTCGGAAGGAACAGAACGAGGATTCCCCCCAGCGATATCTTTCACGGCTTATTTTCAAACTGCCCCCACTATTCGCAAACGCAACATGCCATCCAGGTTTTCGGATTGCCATAGGTGATTCGTAGGGGTGTGTGTGTGTGGGGAGGGGGGGGGGATCTGTGGAGCTTTGTGCTGGTAGGTTGTAATTTTGGCTCACTTGGCATCACATTATAAATGGTCAGTCACAAAGCTCATTTCTGGGGTGTGTGTATTTTTACTTGATTAATTGAAAACGAAAGGGGAAAGCGGGCTTGAACTCTGGTGGGTAATTAGAAAGAATTGTAAGTCATCTAGGTGACAAGGTGTGCGTCGGAGTAAATAAATCGTATGACCCACCTCTGACAGGACCACTGGGCCTATAGGGAGAGCGTCATCATTAACAAGGCATTATGAACAGTCAGAGATTTGTGGCATTCCCAGAAGAAGGCGAGTCACAGATGAGCCAGAGCAGGATTCTGGACCAGCATTGATTACCACCTAAACTAAACAGGGACTGGTGGAGGCGCAAAGAATACCAGTGAGTTTGCCTTGATTTAAGACCTAACGTTCTATTATTTTTCACACTTGCCGAGCAGAGATCGAACATAATGCAAGGTCCCAGCAAGGATGCGACCTGGATAATGCACCTACTGTCAGCTGCAAATCCCCCACCAGGCACACGGAATAAAGAAAGCCTTCGGCGGTACCTCAGTGTGGGGGGGGGGGGGTGGGTAATCACACGCGACGGCAACTTGCAAATTGACTTCCCCTCATTTGTTAGCTCCACATTCCTTGTGCTGAGCGTCCAGCCGAGGAAGGCACAGGCACCACTTATTTTTACAGCGTCGGTATGACTCGAACGGTAATTGGCCTCGCCTCGGTATGCCGGATTGAGGCCCGACGCTCTACAAACGTGCCAACACGGTCTAATTAGGGTGGACAAGCCTTCCATGTTGGGGTGGCCCGATTGCATCCAAACTTTCGCCTGCGCGTCAGTGACTAGTGATTCGATTTGGAATTATAAGAATATAATAATAAATATAAAATAATAATAATAATAATAATATAATATAATAATAATAATAATAATAATACAATATTTATATAGCGCATCTCCAAAAGGGCTCCAGAAGCGCTTGACAAAAAAAAAGAAACATCAAACAATTAACCATTATATGACAAATTAAACAAAGGGTTTTGTTTTTAGATGGATTGAAGGAGACGATTTGACAATGACGGGCTCTTCGGGAGTCTGTTCTATAGGCAGGGGCAGAATGCGAGAAAACCACGCTCGCCGTCTTGAGGGATGTGTGTGGGCAATCAGGCGTGTTATGTCGGCAGATCTGAGAGGACGGGCGAGGCTGGTAATCCTTCAGCAGATGACGGAGGTATGCGGGTCCGTGTTGGATAGACATAAACTGCTAATAGAAAAATCTGAAACTGAATGAGTTCATTGATGGAAGCCCAGTGAAGTGATTTCGGATTGGTGTGATAGTGTCCATAGGACGGACTCGGCAAACAACCCTTGCGGTAAGAGTGAGAATCCGCTGCAGCGGTTTGAGAGTGGTATTGGGGAGGCCGAACAGGAGAGAGTTACAGTAGTTCAGTTTATAGGTAATGGAAAGGGCATGAGCATATGTAAAGAGAGGTTTTGTGAGATAAGAAAACGGATCCTCCAGATATGTTAAGTAAATCGCCTTGCTGAACGAGAAATATATTGACCATAATGGGGAACCATTGACATTTTCGAGTCGAAGACACTCCGATATTTCTAACCTCGCTGAAGGAGTAATCGCGGAATGCCGGCTCTAGGGAAATCCGTCTGAATGATCTAAAACAGACTTTGCATCAAAAATAATTAAACTCAGTTTTACTAGGGATGATTTTGAGCTTATTTTTGTCCATCCATCATTGACATTATCGATACTCCTCTCGAGACGACATAATGAGACGAGCGATAGCAGCTGGTTGACAGGATATAGAATTGGAACGTCCATCATCGGGACACGTGGAACTTCACAGAGGATATCTGAAGGAGGTCGTCAGAGAGGCTAGTGTACAGCGCAAAGAGGAGTGGGCCCAACACAGAGCCCTGTGGGACCCACATACCCACTTTCACAGGCTCACCACGGGTCCCGCACCAGTCACAACTTGGCTCCTATCTCGAGGAAGTTAGACATTCATCTGATCGTAACCTGAGGAGACCAATTTGTTGTTCGCAGTTTTCAAGGAGAAGTCATGATCCCGAAACGGCAGTCAAAGGCTCAAATAAATCGAGGTAAACACTGGAACCAACCATTTTCGAGATCCAGGCAGAAATTATGTCACTGTGGCACCTTTGTAAGCGCTGTGTTTTCAAATCTACAGAATTTTCTGTACGCTAATTGAGAGCTCCAGCACCCATTGCAATTCAAGTACTCTCTTCTGCGTCCATCTCTCACAGACTGTCCCTGTCAGTAAGTTGTTGAGATGAAGGACAAATTGGAGATTGGCCTATAGTTAACTCATGATCCTTTTATGTCGAGAGGAGCCTTTTACCACCAGGGAGATGACTTGAGCGCACTTAAATCTGGGTAGGACGGTTCCAGTAGAGAGAGGTATTGATTATTTTGCACATGATGGAAATATTGGGTCCAGACAAACTTTGAGCAACCACACAGGGATGGGATCAGCTAACAATATTTTGGCTTACAAGCGAGGAACCAGCGCCATTTACTTGCCATGACGTCAGTTCCCTCGAAGGAGGACAAATGGTGAAGTTGTGGGCTCAGCATCGGGTGTTTCAGCAACGTGATCATCAGCCCATCGATTCAGCATTTTCCTCAGGCTCTCGCGGCTTCCGGGCAATCTTGGTCGAGAAGAATTCACTGAACTCATCACACAGTACCCGGGGTGACGAATGGTCTGGAAATTGAGAACACTCCTCCCTGGATGCCATTTGTTTGAGGACTCCAAACAGTCTCTTTTGATCACCCTCACAATCCTGGACCCACTGGGAAGTAGTGACGCTGTTTCGGCCTGTCGAAGGAGCTCATTCACGCAATGCCCCTCTGCTCATCGTAAGATGACCTTGTGGACGGTCACCTTAGACTTTCGCCACGCCCCCCCACCCCCTTTTTCGCCGATTTCTCTTTGCGGCCTTCAATTCAAGCTCTGTGTACCCTTCCAGTTGAGGCGTACTTCACAGATTTCGATTTTAGCGGTGCCTGTCCTCAAGAATCTGAGTGAGTTTCGAGTTATAAAATTCAATAAGATCATCATGTCAGTCAGGTCATCAGTATTGGAAAATGCTGCCAGGGATGTCGGATTTGAAAACGCATCAATATGTCAACTGCTTTTAGTTCCGGTACGTAAACGAATGCTTTGGTAGATCGGGTTTCCTATTGAGAGTTTAACATCTAACAAGGAAGTGGTGGTCCGACAATCTCAACGAGTCAACAGTTTTACGTTAGAAATTGGATCGTTATACTCGTGTGACACAATCAAGTCATAGTATGCCGGAGATGTGGGTAAGGGGTGGTGCCTGTTGTTGAAACCCATCGAGTTGACAATGTCATTAGTGCTCTGGAGTTGGCACTTATACGGTTCTTCCCGATATGTAGAGGATGCGAAGATTCAGGACCAGGGATTGACCGCCTCAAGGGCCAACCAACGAGACATATTGCAACGATCCCGAAACAAAAACTAATCCAAACTCCATTAAAGCAGAACTATGAAGCGAAGACAAGACTCGACCACTGACAACGGCACGTACAGGCCACCTAGGAAAAAACATATGGTGCCCGCTGAAATTTGAATCGGGATTGTTTGCTTACCGAAGCGTCACTGATACCATTGTGCCACTTCTACTATGGCGGAAGGGAAAACTGTTAATGTTTTACCCAGAAGCCAAAAAGGATTAGTCGCTTCCTGGCTCATTTCGACAACCCTATGTCCAGACAAAAGGGACTAATGGCAAACTGACCAAACACATAGGGCAACATATGACATGTCTGACAAATTCCATTTTCCACAAAAAGACGCTATCTCGATCAGCAATGGGGGTTTCTGTACGTAATAAGAAAGACTACAAAGTTTCAACCTATAAGACAACATTCTGAACTTATACAATTCATAAGGATTTTCCGATTTCAACCTCTGTTACCCTCTCAACCGTCCCCAAAATAAAGGCGCCTATGTAGTCATAACCCCTGCACGAACACACATACCAGTATGCGCTTCATCCATATAGGGGTCTTCCACATGGTACCTTTGTCATAAAAGGAAGCCATACACCTCAATTCTAACTAGATCAGACCGAGCAGACTATTTGAAGTTTACAAGGCCTTTCTCCCTTAGCCTGCAGTGACTCATTGGAGGGTGGCGACCCCAAAACAATGAGGGTCCATTTGTACTCATCACGCGGACACACATACCAAGTATGAACTTATCCATCTAAATGGGGGTCGATTTATCATTTATCATGTATTCAAGCTAAATTTACTAAAGTTGAATTTTTCACAAAACTTCTATTTTAGACTAAATAATGAACGAAAAAAATCTACATGAAAACGATAAGGGTAGCGGAAATCCCCAGAAGAAGCTATTATACGAATTCCAATTAGATCGAACCCACCAGTTAACAGGTTCAGACTTTGAAGTATAGGGACCTCAATATGACCTCGAAATGACCCACAAAAAACAATAGGGTTCAATTAATGCCACTCATCGCAGCGGTACACAGGGAGGATGAAAATAACGTCCGCGAAGGACTTAGGCCTAAGTTGTGATATGTTTCTCCCCGGTGTTTTTTGTGTGTGAGGATCGTCCAGTTGTATCTAGGACTTCTGATTTATTAGGTCCTGGAGTAGTTATGTGCTGCTTGAACTAAGGTGAGCATTGATTCATGATCATGTAGTGATTATAAGCACAATATCTATGTAATTTTGCATTCATACCATACGTGCTGAAAAGTTGTTTAAGGTTATGTTTATGTTATAGATTAATGGTATTTCGCCATACTATGGGGCACCACACCATAGACTATAGTAGTACTTATGTGCGGCGGCCTCCAACAAATTCGGTAGGGACACTCGTCTCAGGTGCCCATTCATGGTTTGTCTGCCCACACTTGTCAGGATCATGCGTCCTCAAGGTTGGACTGCTACGGACCAATACCTGTAACACAGGAAAGGAGTTGGAAAAAAAAGTTTTTTTAAAAAACACTCAGAGTAAAAAAAAAAAAAAACAGAAGAAAAAAAAAAAACATTTTGACCGAGAGGGCAAAAACGTTGTTGACATAGTTTGATACTTGTGTAGCTTATTTTAAAAATTAAAGAAGAAAAATCAACTACGACCCAATGAGTGGTTCTCGCACCGTCAGGAGGACTCAGATCACACTTACACGATAAAAAAGGATAATGGTATCTAGGAAAGCGAAATGGCTTAGTGATTCCTTGGCTCATCTCTGTTATGAATCGTCGACTCGGCGCAAGGGACAATTTTGAAATTATCATTATGGGCCAAAATATGACATTTCTCACAATTTCTCATTTCCTACGAAAAACAAGATAACCCCATTTTCCTAATTTCAGCTTGATGGGGACCCAATCGTTATGGGACGAACCTATCAAAAAGGAGTTCAGATTTGACGCAGAGTTATACCTCTGACCTCTGACCTCGCTCATGCATCTCTTCTCTTTAGCTGGCCTTACGCGAACGAAGATTAGGATCATGATGAAAATGGTTGTCCCGTGTCGAAAGCAGGCTACTGATTACTCTAGAGGCCAATCGAGACGGGCAGACACGACTGCAGCGGCTCTTGCAAGGGGAGTCATGTCCGGTTGCGCCCCGCTTTTTCTTCTTGTCCACAAGAGGAGGCAGCCTGGTGGATCGTTTAATATCTCCATGCGGGCCGGTCAAGCAGGCCTGGTTTGGAATATGGTTATAGCCAATGTTTCAGGAGCGGAAGGATAAATTCAAACAGCTTTGTACCGTTTTTTGGTCCGCCTCTATTGCGGTAGCTAGCGGACAGCTCTCCAAACAGTTTACAATCTTTGGCAGCCGTGGGAATCCAATCTGGGCATGTGCTGCCCACCAAGTTGAGTCTTTGACAGCATGTCTCCGAGCTTGGGACATCGGTTGTTAGTAAGAAAATCACTAATTGATGCGCGGGGATGGCAGCGCTGATCGGAAAAAACGATCGAACCCAGTTGCACCCACACAGAATGATGACGGTACATACCATGACTCGGCGCCCATACAGAAGTGTGGTCAGAACAACAACACGCTAAACGCTGATCTTAGTGCACCTCTCCAGATGTTTGTTGCTCCATTACTCGCCTGAAAGAGCCTACCAAAAATACAATTTTTTTGCCAATCTGTTATCAAAGCTTGCCGATCTTTGCATCAACCTTGGCATCAGAAAGAGGACGGTGTGCACCCCCCCCCCCCAGGTGGTCATGCCGATGGTAAGGTGAAGAGGACGATACTCTTCATGTGGTGCTGGATGATACAGGAATTCTGATTTGACTCTTCAGACTGATTATAGACGAATTTGGCTGTTCAGGCCTCCGCGAAGCAAGATGTTAAACGCTGGGGTTCAGACTCAGTATGGGCAAGAGAGCATGCCATCATCTGCAAAAAGCAGCCATTGGATCAGTTGGTCTATGTGTCTTAGTATGAGCATGGAGACGCCCCAGTTTGAACAAAACTACCGTCGAGGTGATATCGGAGGGACGCTGTCTTCGTCGTCGAATTATCTCGTGCTTGCAGTAGCATCGTGCTTGAAGAAGACGCTGAAGAAGTGCCGGCGCAAGGTCGCATCCTTGCTTTACTCACCTGGGAACCCACATACCAATCCCCCGCCAGATCCATTCAGACCCATCCAGACCTAGCCGACTATCACGCTTACAAGCCGAAATTTCCCATTTTTTTTTTTTTACAATATTCCTACTTTTCACAAAAATACCTACACCACTGTATCTACACCGAAAACAAGACCCAAAGGTTGCACATTGATTCCTTGCCATTTTTTGTAACGATAATCCAACTATTACTATACAAACCTTTCTTGAAACAACAGCCTTGGAGATACCTACATTGTCCCAAATCTAACGATGCCAATTACTGTCACTGTGAGTGGGTCTAAAAATGTAATGTTGGGTTTGTAGTACTGGCCAGAAGGACAAAACCCTCATGAGGGCATTAATGTTGAACTGGGTTATTAGTTAAAATGCATTGGCCACTGAGAATCTGGACAATTGTGTTAGAATGCGGGGTCTTGGGGTGGGCAACAGACGAACAGAACTTCCCTTTACGCTACTTTCTCCAAACGGTTTCAATCAACGGACGCCAAAAAGTCAAGGGTGTCGAACTGAAATTTTATCATCAGCTTTTGAAGCTGTTTCACCTATTAACAGAGGACGTAACTGAAGATAGCGGGTGATAGAAGTGTTTTATATGTCATTACAATTAAGCTATTGGTTCGTTACAACACGACGAGTCCAGTGATCACGGAGAACTTACCCCGCACATCACCATGTCAATTAGGTAGGGTGGGTCCAATGTCAAAGGAGATCAAAATGGTCATCAGATATAGTTTTACATACACGGACAAACAAAATCTACATTACGCCAACCTCAAATGTTTCAATTGTTTTGAGATATATACAGTTACCTTGATTGACCTTGACCAGACACCCATCCGAACTAGAGTTTTCGTTTCTTCCCCTCTCATATATCAACCAACCCGCCACAATTGCAATTCATATCTGCTTCCGATCACCAATTACGTGCGGAAACGCTCTCTAAAGATTGACCCCGTCCTGACCTGCACGACTTCAATTGATACCAAAACAATAGATGGCTCTCCCTAATATGAGGGTACCCACCTCCCTATATGAACATGGTAAACATGCTTGTGGCGCCTCGTTATATTCGCGTGTGACAAATCCAGCCATCCCAAGTGCGCCACACACACACACACACACACACCACACACCCACACACAACACACACCACACACGTACACAAACACACTCACAAACCCGAAACGCGCACAGATGAGCTGCCTAGATCCTTCCGACTTCATCAAGGATAAATCTGAGTATTATTTTTGCTGTTTTTAGTTGATCATAAGAACACCAGATGTTAGAGACAATAGAAGACCCTTGGGGTAAGGGCCAGCTATGACCGGTATTGGCTGTTTTTACTGTATACGGTGTGAATTCAACAAAACCTGGGGTTATTTGGACTTTAATGCTATTTTTAATATTACTTAATTACTTACTTCTTTTAGGTGGTTAATTAAGTCTTAGTGAATGCAAACGATTTTTAAGTCACTCATTTAATCCATTGAGGACAAGCGATAGTGTGGCCATCCAGGTAAATCCAGGTATTTCACCAACGGACATCTCCAGAACGAAGCTAGCAGACTCTTTCTCTTATTGTAACATGTAATATTACAATCAGAACTATACTACCATGTTCATTTGGAGGTCTGTCAATACACACTCACGGATAGTATTTTTTTTTCCTAGCCCTTTTAGAGCTCTGTGAAAGGCTTGTCCACAGAAATGACAGTCCCCCACGTCTGGTGAATACAAGGTCATTCCGAACAAAGAGGCCAACTCCCGCGCCTATTTTAGCGCTACGATGGATTTCTGAGGGAGTACTGGTGTCATGGTTAATCAAACTATTGTCTTTTAACCAGGTTTCGGTAAAGCCAATGTATGCAAGGCCATGCTTAGTAGGGAATGAAGGTGATGAGGTGAATGGTGGGGGTTGTTGGCGTGGCGGGAAAATGGAATGCCTGGGCAGCATATTTCAAAAGATATGAACGCGATTCGCACGGGATCCCCTGTTGAGCTCTATGAGGAGTCAGTTGAATCAATTGTAATGCAATGAACACACGCATATCCCCAGTGAAAATGACTTCCAAACGTACCGAAACCCTTTGGATCTCGAAGAGGATCCAACCTTTTCCTGAGCGCAAACAGCATGGTTTTAACACCTATAAGAGATCTTCTACTACTGAAATCCAGATCGTTTTTCAACTGTTGAATAACGGAGGCGCACTTTCTAAGGTTACTAGCAGATCCTATCTTAACTACATCTCGACTATTGTACTATGGTTTTGTTATGAGGAACCTCAGCCAATTCCCCCAGGATTCTCTGCCTTACGCTCTGGGGGCGCTTTAAACTAGACTATTCTTCCCGTGTCCGGGAACCTCATACACAAGTTTTCACAAACAAATTTGAGGCAGACCAGCGTGGGCAGCTAACGTCTGAATGATTTCAAAACCAGAACCCCTGGTGCCGTTATTAATAAGGCCAAGGCTCTCGGCGGGAGTTCACTCTTTCAGAGGCGTAAGATCAACAGGCTCGCGGTATTTCATAAGTCGGGTCATGTCACCTTTCCATTCCTATCAGTGGACTCACCCAGCCGGTATGTCGTCCCTCACTTGCAACAACTTAAAGTCTACCAACAGTAGCCACGAGTGAAAACTGCTACAAGTTTTCATACCAGCCGAAACGATCAAGGAGGGGAATGTTCTGCCAGACTCCTCGAACTTTTACAAAAGTGAACAACTTAAAGAATCCTACAGCTGCTTTTTTACTACTAGCACTCGAATTCGGCGAATAGGCGCATAGGCGAAACGACAGGCGATTTCCCAGAAAGGCAAATCGCGTGTCGCGTGTCGCGCGGGTATTTACTAGGCAACGGCTGTAGGCTATGGGCCCATAGGACTATAGGGCTATGGGCCTGTATGTCCCTTAGAGAATTTCGAAAGTAATGTAATGGGCGACACACTCTAAAATCTACAGAGTAATTTTTTCACTCCCATCAAGTGGGCGGTGTGATCATTACTTTTACTTCCCCATTTCCCATTATGGAGCAGACTTCACTCACGTATCGTGGATTCGAATGTGCTGACGGGACCTACCCCTAACCCTAACTCCAAGTTTTCCATAGAGAGAACGAGTACGGACGTGATCATCACTCCTTTTCAGAGCGCACTCTCCACACCATTTGGACGGATCTTCGCCCGTTATAGAGTGCTACTGTACTCACTCAATTAGAGTGAATTACACTCTCCATTCGAGGTGTGCTGAGTGACTACTTCATTGGAGTGGAATTCGCTCTTTTGTTTTTAGTGAGCATGCATGAGTGACAGGGTGTATACTAGACACGACATGGCGTTTGCCGGATGAAGTTGTTTCCAGTAGTTTTGGTTATTCAATGCCTGGGTGGGTCGAAAGAAGGCTAGAAATATTCCCTGGGGAGTTGGTCGTTCCCCGAGTAGATCCATCCAACTCGAGTGCGGAAGATTCCCGATACCTTGTGGAAAATTCCCACCGAATCAGGTTATAAAACGCTATTCGAACTTATTGCACAGTTTTTAAAATAATACAATAGACTATGTAGGCCTATTTAACAGGCGAAATAAAGAGAATTGCACGATGTGTGTGACACGATATGCCTATTTTGCAGCAAATACTGAAATTCTCAGTATACGGTGTCCCATTCGGCGTTCCATATTGGTTATAAATCGCGGGCTGTCGCGCGCGACACGCGATTCGATTGTCACCCGACAATTCGGTTCTTGTCGCGAGCCGCGACAAGAAAATCGCACATTCGCACATTCGCCCATTCGCGTGCACAATGAATAGACTCATATAATAACACAGGAGCGAAAAAAAAATCTTTGTCGCGTATTCGCACATTCGGACATTCGCCGCGTGCTGTAAAAGCACCTTAAAGGAGTTAATATTCCTACACAGCATTTTCCCCGACAGCTTAGTTTCCAGTTGGACGTTGTCCATTCAACGAATAAGAGGTAATTTGAAAAAAGGTAATTAAAATTTCATGGAAATCTTCTTCAGACATATCAAATTCAGAATGCGCTAGGTCAGATAGTATCTGCCAGTAGTGGAGTTGAGTCCCGCCAAACTAGTCCAAGACCGAGTCCTCCCTGTCTGAGACCGAGTCCTTAACATCCATGGCAAGTACTTATGTCCGAGTCACGAGTCACGAGTCGAGTTCCTATTACAACCTGGCATTTCACCGCAGAAATATTGGGTATTAGGTCTGAAACAGCAGTTATTGTATCACCCAACACCGATATATTGCAATAGTGCATAGTCATTCCAATGCACCGCCTTAATTACCTCTCACACGTATGACTGTTTTAGAGTTGGAATCATCCTCGAGGAAGTTCATGAAATATCCATGTAAATGGCGTTCAGTGTATCAGTTGGCCCAAACTATAAATTCGGTCTCTCCATCTCCCACGGACCATAGTCATTTTTCCAGACAGCGTTAATAACTTGACGGATTCGCTCATGCATGCATTCAGGACATCACTTTTCCAGCAGGCGAGCGTCGTCTCATGAGGATTCCACCTCTGCTGACTCAACAACAGTCAGTCGGTTGAACGCGCTATTGGCTCACTTCAAATTTGAATGAGTAATTTGTGATGACATGACAAACCAAGTCCGTAGTACATTCGTTTTTTATTATAATTTCAAATTTCTTTTCTGCGTATTCACTTCCCAAGTTTGGATATTTGGTGCGGTCTTGAACATGGACTCGAGCCGAGTTCCTGGGTCCGAACCACTGAACAGCCGAATCCCGAGTCCGAGTCATCGAAGCCTGAGTCCGAGTCCTGCGTCGGACTCAGTCCGCGTTCACAGTAAGGTCTCTAGACCAAGATCTGAATCGAGCCTCCAACACTGGCAATCCACGGATCTCCGGGGGGGGTGTGTGGGGGGGTGGGGTGGTGCGGGGCGGGCTTGAGGTTCAGTATCATGATGTTTTCCACCGGCCTTTATTGCAGCTGAAAATATGGACGTCTAATCATCACCATTTGAGGACAACCAGAAAGCAAAGGCGTTGTATATTCTTGCCTATTCTGACCAAGATTAAAAGAGGTATGGATCATTCAGTACTCAGTTGGTGAACTCACAATGCAAAGTACGAATTTCATCATCCAGGAAGGTTTTTGGTACTCTCCCCCCCTCCCCCGACCCCCTCCAAGAAAAATGGACCCCGGTCTACACTAACCAACAGGCGTACCCTGTGAGAAACTGCATCCTCAATATCACCTGATCGAACCTGGCACGATAGACTTATGGTATTAACAGAGTAATAGATCCAATATGAGAATCCCAATCCAAGTGGGGCCAGTTATCGTGTTAACAGCTAAAATCGGCCCATATAACTAATCTTACACTTTTCTCATTTTGTGTTTCTCCTGGTCACACCAAAAACATAGGGTTATTGTCTTTCACTGAGAACGCTGCGTACCAAATTTCAACCGGAGCGCGCGGATGAGGCTTTTAGACTTACCGTGTTAACAAGAATTTCCAGTCTGACCTCTCCTAACCTCAGTCGACCTTCGACATGAACCCAAAATGATTGGGATCATGTACTCAGCAGGGGGAACCCACATACAAGTATGAGCTTTCATCCCATCCAGGTGGTGTCGAGTTATCATGTTAACGAGCTAAACCGTCGAAAATATCCACTTTTTTCCCTGAATTGACCCCGGGTTCTACCGGGGTCAACTAAATCAAAAGGGTTCTTGCACTCCTCATACGAGCTGCATACCCAATTCCAACCTCGTATTTCTTGACTCACTTCTGACACCATTCCTGACCTCTCATCACCTGGCCCCAAAACGATAGCGATCATTATCATTATGGGGAACACACGTACCAGTCTGAATTCAAATCACAACCTGAATCAAGTTACCATGTGTTCAAACTGGGCCACATACACCTACACACCACACACACCCCCACACTCACACCACACAGCACACACACACAACCGCCGCACGCACACCCCACACACCACACACCACACAAAAAAAAACACACTACATCATACATACATACAACACACACACGCCCACTTACACGCACATACACTTGCCATGACTGGCATATAATTCTCGAGCTTTCGACTCGTGGAATAAGAAATGTCTACATTTTTTTATGTAACACGTATTTCCGTCGCTCTCTGTCTTCAAGGCAAATGGGGAGAAGCCTGATCAGAAAAAAATCCTCAAAATTCATTGGCATGTGAGATTGATGACATGATGTTACCGCCTGCAATAGACAAAATCTGTAACATCCGTTAGTATATTACATTTATGTGATGTCTTTCGAATGCTGTATACATGTCCATATCGATATTCATGTTGAATGGGAACAATTTTGACTGGTGAACCTTTCGATTCAATTTCTACTGTTTCGCTTACTGCGATCTCGGTATCACGTTTGTGAATCATGTGACTGTGAAATATCCGAATGTGCCGTGAGTTATATGTAAATTTTTAATGATACAATCGGACAGTCGTGCAGAAATACATGGGAAAAGATTATGCTGCATGACGAGATTGTTTGAACTAAATATGGTGGAGCTTTCGGACTAGACAAAAAAAAATTAGAGAGACTCGGACGAAGTCCCTTCTGTGCAATCCTGTAAGTTCGATTTTCCGATTCCTTGAGTTAGGGACTTGAGTCCTAGTCCTGAATAAGTCTTCCATCACTACACAAATTACTTACCAGCCCCATGGGAACCAGAGCATCCCATATAGATCACAATAGGTGATTGGAAACCGACTGCTCAAAATAGGAACGCCTACAAGAGAAAAAGAAAGACCAGCATTGGGTCATTTCATTCCTTGGCCAACCGAATGACTTTAATGTGAGGTCCTAATATCATTGGAGTCTTTGGCATGGCACACAGGAATCGACAGTTGGCCTCCGAGCTTGCTTGTAGGCTTGATCCTCTAACCCAGGGTTCACAATCATTTTTTACCGACCACTAGCCACATATCACAGTGGCACTGTCAGACCATCAATTGGCGGCGAGTGAACAGAGTTTGGCACCTCTTACGCTCTCAGATCGCCTGGAATGGCAAGCCAAGAGAAGCCCCCCGTCCGCACACAACCAGAACGAATCTCCTCCTGGCCCAATTCTATAGAGCTTTCCATAATACCTGCGACACACCGATTTCTACAATGAGACCTCCGAACCGACGAATGTCTCACCCAAGTCCGATTTTCTGTTCTAACCACTCTGAAACTGGGTTGAATGCCTAACCACAAATGACCAATCTTGGGGTGAATATACCCGTTTGCAAGTTTCCAACGAAGTCCTGTTCCTCAAGTGGGAACCCTCGATTGGGCGTTAGCTAGAAAGCCTTCCTTTGAGGTTCCTTTTAACCTGACTACCCCAAACAATGGAGACCATATACTTGTTGTGGGCAAAACGACCACCACATCCAGCTTGGTCCATCCATGCTCATAGTGATCAACCCCGCCACATAACAGATTTTGTCAGGTCTTATTGGTTTCCCAAAAACTGTTGATGTTGAGTCCTAGCATTGCGATTTGATTTTTTTCCGAGCAAGGTAGTCACTACGCGGCCTCCCAACTGCCTTAGCATATGTCTCTATGCTTCTCTTCGAGCGTTTCCTTGCTGTAGCTTCCTCTTGGAGTCTTGCAGCGTGACACGTAAAAATCGATTGACATGACGCATATATATCACACATTGGTCCAATAATCGCAACAAAGCCAAACGGCCCATGATTCCATCTCCCCGAATTGCCCCCTACGCATAACCAAATAATAGCGACCATGTACTCATCGTGAAACACACTCACCAACTTTGGACCAAAATTGACAATCTACTTGTACACAAAAATGAATAGCTGTAGCTTTTGTTAGCACTCTGCCAAGAATAATAGCTTCTAAGTTCCAACAAATTCAAATTGAGGGGGGACAAGTGTAGATTTCGACACTGAACTAGGTATCCAAGTCTACACACGGTAGGACAAGAAAAAACCTACATCCCGACAATTGAAGTGAACAATCACTCACTCATTGAGCCTGGGTCTAGTCACTATCCAACCAAATGAAAAAGAATACATTTTGACATTTTCAATCGGACTAAGCGA
The DNA here is from genome assembly GCA_026419785.1 of Sclerodactyla briareus. NCBI lineage: Eukaryota > Metazoa > Echinodermata > Holothuroidea > Dendrochirotida > Sclerodactylidae > Sclerodactyla > Sclerodactyla briareus. The sequence goes on along the minus strand of JAODTK010005758.1, from coordinate 67,287 downwards.
CCACAGTTCTAGGTCTGACTTTTCTTCCTCCCAAGTAATAGAACAATACCGTAGATTGTATGCTCAAAACAAGGGTGGCTGGTTCTAGAGCGGCTTCCAAATACAATGCAATCCATTTTCAAGAGACAACAACTTTACTCTTCTACTCTTCTTCAACCATCAACCCATGTAGTGTCCCAGCAAACGAGGTGGCCAGATTTAGTTCACGCTTGCAGCACCACTATCGTGCGTGTATATTGGAACATTATTTTTATGGGGAGCATGCTCCTGCTTACCTCCAACCTCGACCTTATGTTCTAACATGAGTGGTCTCAGACTAGACCTCTCCCATGATTTTGAAAAAGGTATTACAAACACAATGGTTATCTGAGGATCCACAATTCGTGGCAGCAGCTCAGTGGAGAGAAAAAACCTCCCAAGGACTAAGAATGGGGTGCTGAGAGCAGACAGCACCAGATTCCAGCTCAAACCGGTACAAATCTCAGATTTTTGTAGAGACTTGGCTTGACAGCATTCCATTACACAGTAATTACATTAGGGATGATCAAAAGCCCTTTTTAAAATTGTATTTAACTGATGAGGAATGGAACGAAGAAAAAACTTTGCAACATACTGATCTCCACAGTCATTGAACGTAATTTCTAGAAGGCTGACTAGTCACCTCCTGTGATTACCTAACCAGGAGAAATACGGACTTGAACAAGTTTCAGCCTCCTGTAGCTGTTCTGGGAATTGACAAGAATAATCATGATCCCACTAACATATGAGTAGTTGGTTAAAGGAATAATATCAATCTTGACATAATCATAATAAGGAGTGCCATCATAGCCTTCATAGCGTTTCATTTCTGTACTCATCATGGTAGCACCCCCCACTTCACTGAGGCGGGCACGTATCAGCTTGATTATATGGTAGGCGTTTCCCACACAACCAGACACTCACACGCGCGCGCCAGCGCCTTCTCCGAGCACGTAGCACTGCACACACACAACACCCGCCACGCGTGACTGTATATATCCCGTCAGGGAATAAAAAAAAACATGATAGCTATATGTGGCAGCCGAATTGGGAATTTTCCAGAGGGAGTGCTGGAGTTGACTTTACGAAAGCTCATTTCATATTCCACATGATCAGTTCTAGATGAGCATCAATCAATGGAATAATATATCTGATAAATATCTTACCTCATTAGTTCCGTTGATGAGGATATCATCAATAAAAGGCTAATGTCAACACAGCCCAGTCCACAACCCAGCAAGAGTACCCAGTACCACTCAAGTAGTCCCAAAACCCAATTTGGAATTCTTGCCAAAGAAATAAATGGAATCAACCATTAAAACAAGTTATATTGAAACTTGTTCACAATACTAAACCGCCTAGTTTTGTAGCATCCAACGAACTTTGAAAGAATTGCATCAATTTGCGATTTAGACTATATACTTAAAATACTTCGCTAAATACTAAAAAAAATCAGTAGTTTGTGTACAGTTGTCGTATACACTGAACCGCCTCACCACTGATCCGGGGTTGATATTTTTCTCTTTACAAAAGCTTCAAGGCAGACTCTCAATGAATATGCCTTTGACTTGGCAAGCAGTTGTGATTTTACACATACAAGGCCTATACAGAACATACCTTAGCCATTCGTCAATGCGGTATTCTCAACACGATGCATCATGCACAAAATCCGTATATGCCATTGGTGAATAACGTCTTTCTTTCATACTGTTTTCACCTTACCAGGATCTTCATAATTTGGAGGGGCCAAGACGTCATGCGTTTAGAACTTTAGATGCCTCTGTGAATGCTCATGGTTGTAACTTACAACTGTTCAGAAAATCATGCAGGCTCTGGGTGTTATTATTATTTTTTGTTCCCGAAATCAATGTGTAGTCTTACTATGATACAATCTTAATGGCAGAGCGTGTAATACCACCGGCCATTGATGACCTGCATGTGGTGAAGTTTATTTATATGCGTATTCCATGACGTGATCATCAGAAGAATTTACCAGACGTTTGGATTGACACGTTAAAACGCCTCTGGGTGGGCGCGCAGTTGTGAAGCGATCCATTGAGCTAAGTGAACTGGTCGCGGAGAAACCCCAATCGAAGCATTTTGGACAAGACGTACATAACACCGTTCCACATGCGCTTTCCCGCAAACGATCCCGCTCGCCGGTCCTGTGTGAATGGGTCGGTGGGTTGGGGCCGACCGCCAGGACACTCCGGAGGTCATGGTTGGCGCAGCTTCGAGGGTATATACCTCAGGGAGTTGGGGGATGGTCCAGGCCCAGGCCTGGTCGCCCGCCCGGAGGTGGCTGGGCGATTGGAAGCGGCGATTGGAAAATGCGGCTTAGGTTCCCTCCCAGGAGTGAGTGAGTGAGTGAGTGCGTGAGTGCGTGACTCAGTGAGTGAGTACATACCCCCGCTCTTGTGATCGGGTTTAGCCACTTGTCCCCGCTGTCCAGTGTCAGGGAGGCTGCTCAGGCGTTCGCGCAGAGAACGGTCTGTGTTCTGCTCGGCCCATAGCAGTTCTGCATGTTGAAGCAATGAGCGACGATATGCATCAAGGCTAACACCGCTATTGCGTAGGCAACGAGTCTATGGAATGTGATGTTCTTGTCGAGCTGTCGTCGAAAAGTTTTCTTGTAAAACTGATAGGCGCAGGAGAAAAATTGAAGTCAGCTATGTTCGTTCTTTTCTTGTTTTTCTGTAGTACTCGCTTATATGGAAACAAAATCTCCACAAGGAGGAAGGGGGAGGAACCTAGATAATATAAAGATTGGCATCAGTAACATGACGGTAAGGGGGAGGACCTAAATAACCTAAAGATTGGCATCAGTCACATGAAGGTATTGAATTTAGATATGCATGTTGTTTGTCAGCTGGCAATCTTCCACCAGATCAAAGGGTACAGGTACACTCAGGTACAATGATATTGCATCATACTATGCTCCGAAAAATTTCTGGCTGACAATACCAGAGAGAATACAAACCTGTCTTTTTTTTTTTTTCCGCTGATTTCATTGTGGCATCTGTCCGCATAATCATATGAATATATATGAGGTACGGTATATACATACAATAGTATATATAGATATATATATTATATATATATATATATATATATATATATATATATATATATATATTATATAGATATATAATATATATATATATATATATATATATATATATATGTTGTATTTATATATTGTGTATGCTGTACCTCTCTGTTTCGCATGAACTCTCAGGAAAGTGATGAGATTTTCTAACATACGGGGAATAGAATCACAGCATGCTGTTCAGGTTCAGAGTCAGTGCACTGCCTTGGCTACTGAAGACCCCGTCGCAAAGGAAGAATTCCTAGTCTTTTATATTCCAAGTACCAGAGGGGTCCACAGATATTACTTGCCGGTGAGGGCCTACAATCCACCCCCGCCAAAATTGTTCGAACCCAACTTCAACGGACTACCCTATTTGGAGTTGGGCACATTTAGTCCAAGGCCATGTCATCAGAGCTCCCCCTCCCCCTCTCCCGTTCCATTGTTGGAGAAATGCTCTTAGGGTAAATCAACTTATAACATTCAACATTGAATCGGGGGCGCGGGGATTTTTGCGATAAACCGGTTTGCACTTTTATCCACTACTTTGACGTGATTGTAGCTGCCAGCAGTGGCATAGCATGATAAGTTGTCATACTGGATTGGAAGGTTGATAAAACCCCCGCTAAAATACTGGCAGTGCAATGGAACATTATAGTATGGCTACAGTACCTGGAATCACCGGACTCTCTGAAACATTGCTCGATTGACCTGAAACTCCGAACACACCTTTCACAGAGTAATCTCGGTGACCAACAGATTAAGTGCCCGCTAATTGCATAATTAAAAAAAAATGCAAGCTTGATGGATTTCATCGACACTTGATTGGTGTAATATTACATCTAGTCCTGACAGAAGTGTAGGTATTCCAAATCATTGATAGGGAGAAGAGGGGGAACACTGTTTTTGAAGTTGTAACACATTACTAAATAGGCCCTTTTTCACCCATAAAAGTGACTTGACGGGAAAAGTACGATTTCACACAAATCTAGAACGAGTCCAACCTGTGAGAATCTGCTATGGGCAAGGGTAAAAACTGGTCACTCTGCATAGGCCTTAAATTCTCGACCATTCTATTTGTAAGGTTACTCATGGTCAATAATATTAACTACCCTCTTTGCCCTCAAACAACCCAAGTACTAAGCGTTTGGTCAGCCCAAAATTCAACTCGAGATTAGAAGGATAGCATTCTAACCAATTGGAATAGTGACCTCTGAGGATAACCTCTACTGCCATCTGTGTATGTACTGGACAAAGATAACGATGATCAGTTCCCATGTGACCCGATCTAACCTATAGGAGAGATGCATTTTTACTTTGTCTATCATGCCCCACGGAAATGCTACTACATTTCCCAGCATGCCCCTTCAATGAGCATTGACCACAATACCTCCACGGTTCCTTATAAATACAATTTGTCAATGATAACACTGATCTAGGTAAAATGATAACCAAACGATTTGATGGAAGATAGAGCCTTCTGCAGATTTGTTTTTTCATAGTTTATTATGCCCCTTGAACGACCTTTTCCCTCAACATGATGCACTTTAAAAAACACTATCGTACAGTAATCCTAGAATATTTCATCAATCCCATTTCACAAAATCCCATTTCATCTGTCGAAGAGACATTCAAAAGCCTACATAATAATGTGGTTTTTTTCTTTTTCAAAAAGAGTCCTCACCACCACCCCCATTATATATCTGTGTAAGTAATACTTATACTGTTGTTCGTGTTATATTCGACAAAAGTAACAACCCACGCAACACCCCACACAGGCGGACTAGCCAGGATAGCTATCATGGAAAAGAATGATTGCATACAACTCCCGACCATACATGGTAGCAAAAAAAGCAAAACTCTTTTCAACTTCAACAATTAATGGGCAAGTATTCGTAGCTCGCAGATTCACAAACCTGCCGCGTAATCGACCTCCTGCAACGCCTGCTCGCACGAAAAGCAGCCGAGTCACGGTCCATGGTCCCTCGCAATGGCCTTTTCCGGAAGAGAAGGAACTCCAGCAGTCCTCCCAATCCTGCTCCGCAAACGCGTCCGAGAGGGTTTGCGTGTGAAAGGACCCTCCAACGCTTCAAGGTGGTTATCTCCTTATACCGCCGAAACTATCCTCGCGTCGACCGCATCACTGTCCGAGGCTGCTGCGCCACCACACTAATGACGACCAGGAGCTGGCCGGCGGAAGGCTCGGCTGCTGGAGATGGCTGTGGTGGTGGATCCCATACTCCAAAACCCCCCCTTTGCCTCCACTGCCCGCCCAAACGTCCCCGTGGGTAATCTGCGTAGGTCCATACCACGGAGGAGCCCTCCTTCGTTTCTCGGAGAGCGACAAGGTCTGTCGGCCCGCCTCTGGCACTCATACCGGCCGAGCGAAAGCCTGCTAGCCATTCCCTACGCCTCCCTATAGGCGTGCCCTTATTGAGGATGCTCAACAAGCTATAACATGGCTAGAAAGGTATAAAAAGTTCTCTGGAACAACTCCTTGTCAAAACGTTGCAAAACAGCTATAAAAAAGTATCTCCAGGGTACTATTGCTTTGTCGTCTCAAAGGCTAGCCAATTTCTAAGGGGGAGGATGGGGTGGCTCGTTGGGGTTCTTCTAATATGCCTGGGTGCAAAAAAAAGTTTGTGGTAAAAGGGGGCCATGCTTGCGATATGGGTAAATTGAGTATGCGTAGTATATTAGGACGTCCTTAATCAGCGTGTTCTTTTGAACATGAATCAGATAACACCAAAAATCATTTTGTTAGTAATGCAATGCAACATAATGATACCCTATGTGCTCCTAAATCGGGGTGTACCAAGCTCATTTGATTCGGACAAGTGAAATGCTAGTCCACGACGTTGTTTTCTGCTAGTTTTTTTTTTTCAAGCATAAATAGTTCACATTTTTCTCCATATTCACATTCTTGCAACTGGGAATTGAGACTTCAATGTCAAAGATTTTTTGAAAGATTAAATTCCTCTTTACTCTTAAACTTACCACAATCCCCCAGCGGAAGACGTCATCACCATCAAACCTCATGGTTGTTCAGGAGAATCACTTGGAGACCACGTCCAGGCCTACCACTGTCAACAAGTTAATCTTTCCGTAAACTGTTGTAGAAGCGAACACACCCTTCACCTCTAAACAAAAGGCTGTGGATGAAAGTGTCACAAAACCATGAAAATAAGAAGATATGGAAAACAATTCTAACACGACATCCCCTGCGAACGAGAGGAAAAGGGTTATTATGAAAATCTACATGTCAACCTATATAGGATCTGTGTTCTCATATGCTTCGAAAACACCTAGGCTCAGTGTTTTATATGGACGCATTCACTCATGCATACAGTTAAAGACCCATGTTGCCACTTCGTTCTTCACGTTTCATACGCAGAGTTTCACTTTTGGCGTCCTCCATGCAGTTTTTTCAAGTTTTTTATCCCTGGGAAAATGTTGTATTGTTTTTTCCAACATAGGTTAAAATACTTTGTCACAACACTGACATCAGGAATACAAATTCAAATGTACAGCCTCATTATACACACATACTCTACGAACTGGTATCTGCGAAGAAAAAATCGTAAAAAAAATCAAGATCAAGATCTGAGGAGACAGCGAGGAGACGCCCACTTCCGAGCCCATATCGATCTCGACATATCTGTAGAGTTCCAAATCAATCAGTTGAGAGTCTGCAGCATGGCAAAATAAGTGGGCCTATCGTCAAAATCCAAGATGGCGCGGTCAGAGCGCTGTGGCGACGCCACTTGAACCCATCCAAATTACATATACGGAGTCTATATGCCATACCAGAATACTCAGGGAGATAATTGACTTACTCCTCCGGTTTTTGGATATCAATTATTCCAGATATCAAGACTGCGGGTAGGTGTAGAGAGTCTAAACCGCATTGCATTTCCACTTTCAAAGCAGTAATTTTAGGTCCCACTGACTTCGCTCAGCTGATTTGCTCCCAGTGACAAACTGTCGCACTTGCTGCCGTCAAGTTTGCCTTACTGTTTTCAGGGGTGCTTGGGCTCAAGGTATGTGCAGGCTTGTAGTAGCTGACTATTTTTTCCAATAACGGGCACAGATAAGGCGATAAGTGTTCGTGTATGTATGCATATTAGTACAATGCAAGCTAGATGGAATAATTCACTATGGCTTCATGGTTGACTAAACTTGGATAAGAACTTGTTAATTGAATAGTTGGTACAGGGTGAATTTGTTCATGTAGGACGGTCTTCAAAACACCCTGGATCGTTCTGAAACAGGAATTGAAGGGAAAGGTCATTAGGGGGAGGGTGGGGGGTTGTAGGCAACTCTGCTCAAAGTGTAGAATAATATGCAAATTGCCACGTTTCCGCCCGTAAAAACTATGCTTTGATGGATGTTGACCGAAGTTAGCATAATATTCATTGAATGCTGGGTGACCTCTGACCACCCAAAGGTCAAGGTCAAAGATCATTGAACCATTGTGTGAAAACTTGGTACCTCCTCTCAAGAAACAAAGTTGATTTTCATGAGGCTAAGTCAATGTCATCATTGACTAGTGGTATCCAAGGGGCGTTTGGGAATTCCAGGTCAAGATGTCATTGAAGGGACGTAATGGGCAATTATGTTAAAAAGTTGCCCAAAACTTAAATGCTACTTCTGCAGAATTGACTGGATTAACATGTAGATCTTCGTCAGAGTAATCATTAACTAGTGTTACATGTGGGGTGACCAGGAAATTTGGGTCCAAGGTCATGGGGGGAGGGGGGAGGGGGAGGGGGAGGGGGAGGGGGAGGGGGGCTGCGAGCTAGTATTGTGAATATGTAAAACGATACATAAGCTGCTTACAGAATTTGGAAATAATATCAGAATTTTTCTTGGGCATTGATTGTTTGTATCTGAAGATTAAGGTTCCATCTTTCTCTAACAGAGCCCTTACAGGCCAATGGGGGATATGAAAACTGTCTAGATTGAAGTGCAGACTGCTTTGCCTCATGTGAAATATTCCCACTTTAAGAGAATCCTCCAGTCTGTACATGTGGACAGTGACCTTGTGCTCTCCAAGCACTGGCAGTGTAGGGAAGGTTGCACAACAGTCAATAAAACATTGTAAAGTTCACACTATTGATTATAGTCCGGTTGAGCATTGAACCATGGGTTCCGGTTTATACTACGAAAGGCTCTAGATCCTGAAGATCAGCAGGGCTGGTAACCACCCATGCTCTCAACAATCCGCCAACAATTTTAAGAGAAGAAAAATAGAAGCAAATGGCGTAGCTACGCCCCCCCCCCTCACGACAAAGCTGTGACCCCCCAGGTGACCCCCAGAAAATTGGCCAAGCCTCTGAGAGTTTGATCACCAAACCGCCCTTTTCTCGGCAAGTCGAGAGCGCCGCAGCCCTCCACCCTCGCGAGTTGTGATCTATTTTTTACAGTCCCGAAGGGGAAGAACAAGCTTAGTTTTCTAGTTGCTTACTTCCATAGCGCATTATTTTGAAAAATCTGAAAACTTCCTCGTTAGTAGCCAAACATCCGCGTTGCCATGTCCAATCAGCTGAGGCTCAGGCGTCGTACCGAGAGATTGGTCTTGGGGGAGGGATGGAGGTCGAAACCCAAGGAAGTGCGCCCTCATAATGGCCTCAACCTCCCTATTCGCAAAATAAGACAGTTTTATGGGCCCCAAGAAAACACAGGCTCTGCTGCAATATGCGCTAAATAACAGCTGCAAAACTTCTACTGAACTGCAGAAAATCAGGTTTTGTGTTAAAAAGGTATTTATCACTTGGGTCACGGAGGTATAAATTGACTGAAATGAAGAGTAACTTTTTTCACCAACCTTTATTTCCAACTTCAACAGCAACATAAGCAAACATCTCTCATTTTACAATTACAGTAACATGCGACATGTAAAGGATTACAGGACACTAACATCTTATTGAACTGGAACAGTGTAGCGAAGGAGTAACTTTTTCTCCCCGTAATGATCAAAGAGAAAAAGATAGGGGGCGTGGGGAGTGTGGGGGGAGTGGGTGGGGAGGTGAAAGAGAGAGAGGGCGACACAGCCTGATTGAAAGGGTTTACGTGGCCATCCTCTTCCCCATCCATATATTGCCCTACCACCAATTGTACCCACATCAGAATGAGTACAAATTGGGGGGGGGAGGGGGGGGTTTGGGTACGTTTCGCCGAGTTCTGGACACTTATTACGATTGGTTTCGAACACCGCTTCTGTCACTGTAAATCGTAGACGGGCCATCCGGTCTGGTTCTTGTGGGAAATCTTCCTCTCTCTCATGATGCCTGTTTTGCCTGTTTGTCCAGTCAGCAAGGTAGGGATGGCATCACGATTGTAGTGTCATTATTGACATGCTGTCATGCAGCCTGTGGTAAGTAGACGCCTCAAGCTGGCATGAAATATCATGCGGCTATTGAATAACGACGTACTTTATAGAAGTGATAACATCTGAGCATAGGAACTTTGTGAAGCGCGGGCGCTCACTGTTGAGCTGACGGAAAAGACCCTTATTGAGAATCGCAAGCATTAGCCTACATGTGTTCGATGCCGGAGTACCCCCCCCACCACCCGTATCTTAATTGTAGATAAAAAAACTTCAGACAGGCGGTGATGATGGTTTGCCTGATGCGTTGGCATTCGTGATCCGGCCCCACGGACGATTCTTTCCGACGTGTCCTGTCGGCACGGGACACGGTGAGGGTTCGGTCGTCTGTCGCGCGTAATGACCATGTTTGGCGAAGCAGGTACTTTAGATATTGAAACGTATAGGTAAGGCTATTGATTTGCTTGTCTGCAAGTGTGGTAACAATACCCCACTCCCTTCCTCATTCATTATGATCTCGAACCTCCCACAGAGCGATACTCAACCCCCCCCCCCTTATGGAATATTGATGAGGGCAAACAAAACAGTACATAGCAACTATTCTTCTTGTCACGAATGTCAACAAAACATGTTTGACAAATTCATACGGTTGTCAGACTATTGGTGGTGCATCACCGCAAATATTTGTCAAAATGTGGAATAGCTGGAGAGTTTTGTGACCAGTCAGAACTTTTCGAGAGGTACTTAGGGATAATATCCCCAGTCATTACACTTCTTTCAACTAAGGAAAACGAGTTCATTTCTGGCTAGAAACTCCAACTAATTGTTTGTCACTTAACCCTCAAATCAATGCTGCCCGTTCAAAAATTATACTCCATCATCGGTCAAATTGGTGATAGATTATCGGTTTTAGAAAGAGTACTTCATTATCGGTCAATTGTCATATCTTTATCGGAAGTTGATTCATCATCGGTCGAAGGTTATATCATTATCGGGTTAGTGATTATTTTTCGGTTAGTTATATCATTATCGGTTGTAATACCCCTCCAACAAATAGGCAATCAGTTCTGGGCAAACTTTACTAGTATGGATAAGAATATGAATTGAACACAAAAATATTAATTCTTGATTTCCGCCTTAGCCAAGAATTAATGAGAGTATTGCCCATGAATTGCAATACTCCTTAAACAATTGTTCAATATACAAACCCGGAAATTCATCCCGAATGAATATTATCTGCGGTGGCATTTCTTAAGGTGGTAGTAACACCTCCTCAGTGTTTAGAAGGAGCCACACAGAAACAAGGAGGTTGATTCGTAGGGAGTATGACATAAAGCATAACTCCTACACTCTCTTTCTACCCTTTCTGTTTTTTCTTCTCTTCACAAAAATGCCTTAGGAACATTTTTGTGATTTTAGAACTCTTTATGGGAAGGAACAGATTGGCTATTTCAACAAATATGCTCAGAGTGATCCTCTGGTGAGTTCGTAGGTACGTAGGGTACTCACTATTCCATAATAACTTGACCAAGTTGATAGTAATCCTACTCAATCTTTAGGAGGGGGTGTGGAGAGGTTTCCGCATATTTTTGCTTTTACATAATCCTAAATATGCCCCTTCAAACGTCCACCCTGGACCCTGGATACCCCGTAGGTAACACTAGTCCATATCAAAATTGATGTTCACACAATAGGTTCATTAACCACGGCAAGGACCTATTTATGAGTTTTTTTACATTCAACTCAGCATGCCCATTTGATGACCTTTGACCACGAATCCATGAACATCCACGCAGCACAGTCGGTAATAACCACTGACCAAGTGTGATTGGTAATCCAACCTCATTTGTACGGGGAAGCAATTGGCAGCTTCTAATAATCGACAGCTGTGCCCCTCTAATCATCTCAAACCTCGAGGTCGAAGATGTAAAATTAGTGGAAAAAAGTCAAGTTTGTTGGCAAACAAGTTCAAGGAACAAGATCGAGAGCCCAACGAGTCAAGTGGTTGCAAAACAGACAGAGAGACAGATGAACTGACGGTGGCAGATTGCGCAAATAGCTAAACCAGCACAGCTGATTTGAGCTGAATTCAAATAAGGTGGAAAACAGAATGAAAAATCTGACACTTGTTGAATTTTTTTCAAATGCGGAATAAGGGATCATTGCAATTACATCAGGCAGAAAGATTTGAGACGACAAGAGTAATAATCTTCATCAATAATATCAGATATATGATTTATATTGTATACCGTAGCACGCACTGTTACCCAAAAATATACTTGAAGAGCGGCTGAATGATCAATTATGGAGACACTAATTACAGCCTAAATGTGTAGTCCCAAAACCGGTGTTCATACACTTGTCTGTTACAGAGTTAACATGCCTTTGAACTTTGTGCAGCATGTGTAGGTCTCCAAAATCGATAATGCATCCATCATGCAATAATGAATGATGTCATACTAGCACAACTCAAGTTAATTTCACTTTTAAAAATGATTAGCCTATGAGACATCAGCACGATTGCGTCTGCTAATGGGTTGGTAGGTGGATATTGTTACTGTTGTAATTGGAAGACAGTAAAACTGTGGTAATCTTGAGTTATTTAACACGATGAAACAGTTGAATACATGAACTTATTTTCTGTGTTGTTAAACTGTTATGTCACAACTTGCACAACAGGAACTCCCCCTGTTCTCTCTGCATATTAGGTCAAAATTCGGAGGTTGATAACTTCACATGAACATCGTAATAGGCATGGGGTTTGAAGTAGTGATGTATTTTCATCCACAAATTATTGCTCTGTTTAGTCAAGTTGGCGTTGCCCCTTTGAAATAGTAGTAGTAACGAGTATGATCGTACTGAATTGCCACACGAGATGGATTACAGAACCGCGCACGGAACAATACAAATTCACATCGCATGAAATATAATTATTGGTGCTTTTCATCATGACTGACCCCACGATTTTAATCAGATTAGAATAGACACTTCACAAGCTCCATACACCGAGAAAGCAATCAACAGCAGAAATCCCCTGACACTTCAGCTTGCTTGGAGATTGTATATTCAATCACAATGTATAGTGATAATGAGGCAGAAATAGTACTGATAGGGTCAAAGGAAAATATCCAATCAAAAAAACATTCTTCGTGATAAGTGATTCAATATTGTTAAGTGAATCATGTAGAATTTTTGTAGGAGTGATTATCTATATGCACACATTGACACTTTTTTGGATGAAATGTCAAGGCTAGTTGTCCGTCTTTCTATGGAGGGATTCATGATTTATCACAGGTGAAGGTGAGTCCCACCAATAACTGTACAGAATAGGACAAAATAATAGTTTTTGTTCTTCAGTCGTGTCCCTTCAGACAACCAGCCTCAACAAATGTGTGGTCCCTAAGAAATTTTGACATCTCATATGACCGCAATATTGTAGAAATCGAGCGCGGCATACACTGGATACATAGCATAAAAGACTCTAAGCATACACACAAAGTGAACAATTTCTCACTAGCATAATGGATGTTAGTCCAAAAACAAACTTCGCTTGCTTCAATTTTGCATCAACAAAAAAGTGAAAATTTCAATAGAAAAAAGAGGGGACTTAGGTCAAATCTAGCATATTACGAAACAGTGAGTACAAGTATAACACACACTAAATCATTCTGTACATAACCTGTGTATGTCTCGTCAGGTACAGCAGTGGTCTCCATAACAGCATTGTACATTATGATAATTTGCACCTGTCAGTGTGTTAGGCAGGTAGCTAGGTCAGTAGACTCAACTAACCAATACATTGATACCTGCGTTTTACAATGTTCGAAATTGAGTGATGATTTATTTATCTGTCCAATGGTGGCCTACATTCATTCCTGCTTCAGGTCACCCTATCGATTCTTCCTCTTGAGAAGGAAAGAAACAAAAAACAAGACAAATACGATGAGGCAGACCCTGAAATACCTCCATACGTTTATTATTCTTTAAAGCTTTGCACGTGGCCTAGTGGGGCTGACCCTAACTGAGGATTGCAGCCTGGTCACCACGCCTGCATCGGATAAGATTTGCCATTGCTCGAAGCTTCAAGTATGGCTTATACGAATATATAAAAATAATATACAAAGACAAGATGAATAATATGTAGGATAAAAAAACAAACGAATTATAGTTAATTATCAGAGGAAAACCGCCTCACTCATCTGTATAAAGCATTGACATTTTGTACAAGAATATATACTGTAATTGTTAAACACCTGCGAAGGTTGAGAGGTGGGAAGACTGTGGTTGGCAGAAGAGGATACATAATGAGATACCGCTTTCAGTCAGAGATTGACATTTTCAAGACACTGCGTATAGTTGACAACTCATATACTGCTGGAGGTCATGTGTAGGTCACTCGAGGGAACATTGTGGCACTATTGTCAAAACCAAAAAATCTCCCAAACTATGGGCGGTACATATAAGTTGTGAATAGCGCCCTCAAACCTTCAATCGGGACCATACCCCTCCTCTCCTCCTCTATCTCTTGTAGACACTGCGTATAGGTGGTAACAGCTCCCGCTGGTGTAAGTCACCCAAAAAAAAAAAAAACAAGAGAGCATTCTCTGGTCATATCAGAAGTTCTCCTTGTTGTAGAGGAAGACCGGCCCGCTCCCCGCTGGGGAGTAATCGTTGCAGCACTTGTGCAGGATATGAGACAGCGAGGAATGGCCCACAGAAGAAACACACCTTCCTCTCCCTGCAAAAAGAAGAGGGCAGTATTGACAAATGGTTGCACAAAATATCAGAAATGTTAATAATACCCGTTTTATCAAAGTCAGGGACACGTCATCGGACACCACTTCGGAATACATGTACATTATTCCAATGATATTGATTGCACAAATATAATCACTAATAACACAGTATAAGAAAAACGTTATATTCAATAACAATAAAGGAGACCACCCCCATTACATTGAGGGCATCCGCCAAGTGTTCCCCTTCAAAGAAATAGATCGACATTTTTGCCTCTTGTTTGACGCGTCGTTTGAGGCCTGATTTAAGAGCGGTTTATTTCTCGTCTGTTCGGATCCTATTTCTGCCCATAAATTGCGTAGCTGCCATCCGAAGTAAAAAATGGTATTGGGAATTTAGGATGAATCTTGCCCCGGCGTTTTCTCTCCCCCGGTACATTTTTAATTCCCGCGCCCACCAGTCAGAACAGGCGGTTTCCCCTAGTGCCAGGGTGTCCGATACACGATTCGCTGAGTTCGAGCGCTCTAGCTCAAAAATTCACTGATTGGGGTATGGTAACTTGGAGGTGCCATGATAGGTCGGTGTTCGCTACCAAATGGTGGGTGACACGTGCCTGGCGCAATTCTAACTAGGCTGTACAGGGTGTGGAAGTGGTCCTGTTTAGTGTTGTAAGTCCATGGGGAGGGCCTAAAAGGGGGTGCCACTATGAATAGCAATATCCCGCACACGTAGTTTCGGTATAATTATATGCTAATTAATACCCCAAAACTTATTCTTGGCAACATGTCTCTGATTTTGATGTATTAGACATGCTAGATCACAAAATGAATTGAAACGACACCGGTAACACCGGTAACACACTCAATCTACATCTAGCATTCAGTCAAGTCGTGATGCTCTGGGTCATTCTCCCCGGCAGCTCATCAATTACATGGCAGTATGTCTTTCTATAAAGTTCAGTCTGGTCTACTTGTTGAATATTCCACTTACAACAGAGAAGTTTGATGAGGCATCCATCTCTAACCAGGAGGACACTCAGTGCATCATCAGAGAGGTACAAACCTTCTTGCAAATACAATCCATGGGACACAGTAGGAAGGTCTGGGTTCTGTCTATATAGCATCATTTTCCCACACAAACAAAGGTTAATGATGCTGGACCCAAATCCCAACCCCAATTTGCTATTGAACCCAATAACACGTTGTGGTGCCCTTGCGACAGTATCTACAACGGTAGATGCAAGACTGGCTGCGGGCTGGCTTGGGAGGGAGACTACAACCTAATTATCGTTTCTTTTTCACGGTCACTATCACCAAATCAATCATATTGTTCCTAATACTTTTCATACAATTTTTCATGATCAATACCATCCGAATAATGTGATTCGTTTACTCACGACTAGGTAAATCCGGAATATTAGCTAAAAAATTACGTAGCCTCATAGAGAACAGTCAAAATTTGAGCCAGTGCGAAACGATGGCGGCTATGAGCATAGGAGAGGGTCAAGTGGGCAGTCATGTGGGGATAGGGCGGAAAGTAGGCAGATCAGTGGAAATGGGCAAGGGGGGATTCACGAAAACAGGCAAAACTGGAATGGGTCGGGGTGGTGGTAAGCATGATTGATTTTTAGCCGGGAGCGCATGAATGCAAATCATTCTTTCGACGAATAGAAGGAAAAGTCACCAATCTTTGGCACCACATCAAAACAACATGGCGTCAATTTGTTGGGGTGATCCACCTCGATTTCCGTCGAATTTTTGGTGAGATGTAATTTCGGATCTCACTTTCATACCAGGAACAACAATTATACCAGCTTTGGCAAAATGAATGGTGTGTGGCGTAGAATCGTTGGGTGACCCACCTCGCTTTTCGTCGCAATTTTGGAGAACGTTATAAGAACTGATAATTCCGAGTTTCTTTTACTTAGGAACAACAAAGATACAAGAAATGACAACTTGCATGTCATACCTAGAATGTCATATCTCGATTTTCGACGCATATCTTGGAGAACTTTCCAACTGACAATCCGGGGAGTCTTTTACTTAGCAACAACAGAAATACCAGTAATGTCAACTTGCATGTCATATAAGTCATATCTAGGACTTACCACGATTTTGCTCAGCGATTCTTCTCAAAGTCGGTTGACCACTTTGGGCCGGCCATAAGTGTGTTTTAGGCCTCAGCCCGGTGACAGCGTCTAGCTCTCTTTCTTCCTGAAGGTAAATGTTCCTGGCCTGCAAGAGTAGAATCGTGCATGAACCAACTCTAAGGGTCGGTGGAAGTGCAAAACTGACTTTGAAAATTGTGGTTCCTCCTGAATGATATATACATTACCTAAATTGGCTTTCAATTATAAGACAGTGGAACCGAGACAAACCAAGATATTCATGATTTCGTGAAGACATTGCATAGTAGTAAGTTCGTTCATTTTCGGGGGAAAGGAAAATACCTGCTCAATGCACGTCAATGCAAAATTTACTCTTTTCGTCAATTTCTGAATTTACTCTAATTTTTCTTACACGAGCACGATGAACCTGAATTGAATGTGGATGCATTCAAGTTTTAGGAATATTAAATGCAAGCACTTCATTGACCTATAAGAAAGATATAGGTTCAGAAAGCCAAGTAAGGCTCATCAAGAATCCATGACTGTATTGACGCCCCCGGATGAAAACTGACGATACTCGCTCTCTCCTTTCGACTAGTGCTGCTCAGACGATATCGAGCCAGGGGTGTAACTAATCCCAAACCTGCTCCGCTATTTCATGTCCCCTCCGAAGGTCGATCAGTGAACTCCAGGATCCGGCTACTTTCTCGGAACCTTGAGGACAGGGAGATCATGTCCAAAGTGACTGCACACAGCGAGCTGACGACGAAAGTGCAAAATTACCCCGAAACAAATCCCACTCGAAACTCACTAAGCGCCGCTGCATACACCGATGCCTGATGGAACCGTAATGTTTGCTTGCAAGGCGTTATTGATACCGCAGACCATTGTATTTCTCGCGAGTTCTCAGGTGGATTGACAAGCTAAAACGGTGGACGTCTATAGATAATCCCCCGATGGGCTTTGTGGAAGGTAGTGATTACAGTTCTATCAATCCGTCCCCCAGTCTGGTAATCAGGATCATCCTCCCTACCATGACTTGATATCTAGTTTTTCTCACCAGCTTCACTCGAATGCTTGTGCTAAACCACTCATTGTTAATATTCATTGAATAGCACAGTCACCGGCTTAGTCTTGTTTTATTTTCCACATATACATATGAGGCACGCTGAAGATTGCAAGATGCAGTGAAATTAAGGTAGGCTACTTTTGGTAACTATTCCCGCCTAATTAGGGTATTCGCAATTGTTGAGGCTGTTATCGTACGGACTTCCAACCCACATAACGATGCATAAAAATTTCTTCAAGTGCATTACAATCTGAGCCCTCTTCAACCTCAGCAAAACCTTGCAGTCAGGACAAGGGAGCTATGGGCTTTGTGATTCCTTGTGACTCTTTTCGAGGAAGGTTATAGAAAGGCATACATTACATGCACATGCACAAATATGCTGGACTTATCATGTTCACACGGTATTCAAACTTTGACCTTTGCTGACCTCGGATGCCCTCTAACATCGCCATAAATCGAGTGGTTTCATGTACGCAAAATCGGGAATACATGTAGCGAATATGAGGTTTTGTTATGTCCGGGTGAGGTTGAGTTACCCTGTTCACAAGCCACAATTGGCAAAGTATCACTTTTCAAATGCCCCCCATCACACTCCTGAGTCCTTCTGGAGACCATATACTAAATGCACCTGGTGCAGCTTAATAACAGGTAGTTGAATATCTTCTTCCAGTAGTTAGAGTTTAAAGTGTCCAAGGTACATCCATTCGGTTTGAATTTGTATCACAATTGGGACTTTTTTATGTCAAACACAAAGGGCTATTTTCCAAGGTTCCCACTATATCGGATGAATTTCAGTTTGAATTTTACAAAGCTAAGAAATAGAAAATACAACCAAAAAGCCAGGATGCTCGGTGATTCCGAGGAATGTTATAGGAAACATACATGCACACCAAGCATTTTGGACTCATCATGTTCACAAGATATCCAGACTTTGACCTCTGCTGACCTCGGATGCCCTCTAACATCGCCATAAATCGAGTGGTTTCATGTACGCAAAATCGGGAATACATGTAGCGAATATGTTTCGTTATGTCCGAGTGAGGTCGAGTTATCATGTTCACAAGCTATAATTAAGTATAAATTCTTCACAATGTCACCCAATTTTTCCACCAAGGATGACGCCCATCAACACCAAGAACAATAGGGTTCTATTCCTATTCACCTCCTGCCTCCTTCGGCAAAATATGAAATGGGTGAATGACCATCTAAAACAATGGCCAGGTTTTGGAAATTTAAGATTTTATATACATGTTGGCCTTGAAGAATCATTTGACATTACCTGGCTGGGCCTCCAACCCCTGGTTAGATAGACAGCGTAGTCCAAGAAGTCCTTCCTTCCCATCTCATCCAAGGACTGTTCCAGGTCAGACAGCTGGGTGTTGAACCACTCGAAGCACTTCGTGTCTGAGCACACCCAAAAGAAATATACCGTCTGAAGCAGTATGCTCTCGTTCTGGTTACACAGCTTGTACCTTCGGGAACCAGTAAAAGATAGTTCAAGATAATACTCAGGGAAATAATTTCAATATGCTTCGTCTTTGGTTATACAACTTTCCCGTTGGGGAATTCATAATAGAACAATTCAAGATAGGCCAAATAGAACAATTTGAAGTTTTCAATATGCTTCCGTCTTAATTACCAGCTTTTACTTTTAGGGATTGATGATAGGACAATTTAAGATAAAAGAACAATTTCGAATTTCATCATGCTTTAATCTTGGTTATGCAGCTTGTACTTTTGGGGGATCGATAATAGAACCATTCAGGATAATAGAACAATTTCGAGTTTTCAATATGCTTTTATATTGGTTATACAGCTTGTACCATTGGGAGATCGATGATAGAATATTCCAAGATAGTAGAACAATCTCAAGTTTCCAATATGCTCTCATTTTGGTTAAGCTGGCACCTTTGGGTGATCGATAATACAACTATTCAAGACTATGAAATATGCACACCATATACTCTTCAAGACTGAGGCGAACGGTGTGACACCAATACCAGCACCAACACAGATCGCCACCTTGTACCCGAAGATATCAGTACTGGATGTACCATAGGGACCATCAAGGATTCCCTTAAAAAAGAAACATAAAGAACAAGATATGAGAGAATTGCTGAAAGAGAAGTTGATGATCAATCTGAGTGTGTATATTTCACCATGCAATGTGCATATGTGGTGATGTAGGATGGCATAAAAATTCCCAATAACAGTATTGAAACTGCCTAAACAAAACTTTTTGAGAGGAGTTTCTGCATGGAATTAAACACTGTTAGCTAAATAATAGAACAATTCCTCTTCAAAATCGATACCACATATGAATATCCGTGAATTAATCACCCATTCAATCAAATTCAGTTCTTGTTTTCCTTTTATTTTGAGCATTTGTAGGATTGATAGCCCAGAGGCTCGAGTAAAATATAAATTGCATTAAACATTCGATGAGGCAAGCACAATCAGACTTGCCCAAGCCAGCTGAAGGGCATGGTATACTTGCTTAGTAGGAAACCCTATCTATTTGAGGCCTGGCAAGGGGTTGCAGACCTGGAACTGCACACTTGGGTCTGCTACGAATCTCTCACCAAGTATACGAAATGAGGCTGTGAGCTAGGGCGTGATCCCCTGCACACGGCAACTTGCAGTTTACCTATGACTAGTTGTAGGATGAGATATTGAGGTCATTGTAGCTCTACATCCACGGGGTTACCTGCCTATGAATTGCCGAATTGTATATCAATGTTGGTACCTTGGGAGTTGTGAAGCCGGCAGAGGTTCATCCTCGTAGCCTCCCACAGCCCTCGTCTAAGCCATCCGTCCAGTCACCTACCAAACGGACATGGACACTACATCTTACTTCGGAGCCTGTCAGGGATTAAACAAGAGTATCACCTGCTCAAACATACTGTGGCAACTTCAACTAGTAGTTGGAGGTAAGGGAGTTTCCGTGAGGCACATGTTAGGGCCTCCGCGCTTTCAGGTGGGGCATGTCCAATTACCTCACATGCTATAGGGACCTGAGTTCGGGTGAGGCATAGACCACTCACCTCACATGCTTAAGACTCCTGAGTTCAGGAGACCAAATCACCTCACCTTCTAAAGAGACTTCTGATTTTTCAGGTGAGGCATGGACCAATCCCTTCACTTATGGGGACCCGAGTCCGGTGGAGGCATGGACCAATTACCTCACATGCTGAAGAGACCTTATGAGTCAGGTGAGGCATGGACCAATCACCTTACATGCTATAGGGACCTCCTGAGTTCAGGTGAGGCATGACCACACTCAAATGCTCAGTGACCGATTTCCAGTAAGGCCTAGACCAATTACCTCACATGCTAAAGAGACCTTCTGAGTTCAGGTGAGGCATAGTCCAATCACCTCCATGCAATAGTGACCTGAGTTCGGGTGAGGCATAGATCAATTACCTCACATGCTATAGGGACTTCCACAGTTCAGGGGCTGGACCAATCACCTCCATGTTATAGAAACTGAGTTCAGGTGAGCATGGCCCATCACCTCACATGCTTAGTGACCTGAGTTCGGGTGAGGCCAAGACCAATTACCTCACATGCTATAAAGACCTCCTGAGTTCAGTTGAAGCTGGTCCATCCTCAACATGCTATAGGGACCTGAGGTAGGTGGTCATGAACCAATCACCTCACATACTATAGGGACCTTCTGTGTTAAAGTGAGCAAGTACCAATCCCTCACATGCTACAGTGCCTTCGGAAGTCATGTGCGGCCATCGATTCTCACCGTCAGACTGAGAAACCGGGTCCGGTGGGTTTTTGTTTTGGGGTCCCCTTAAATCTCTTAGTTTGCTCAGTAACGCGGGTACCTGGATAGGGGAATTGGTCAGTACCAGTCCTGGTTGTTTTTTGGGGTAGTCATTCCTAACCCCACGTTTCATGACTAACCTACAACATAAATTAGCAAAATTTTTATGCTGAAAATACCACATCAAAATTTCAAAGTCGTCCTATGGTTTTGGAGAAATCACTCGGGAAAGTGTGACACACATACACATACACATGCTAACATGATCTCGAGTCTTGAAATTACCTCAGGCGAGAAGAAATGGACATCTTGTCCATCATTCCAAGTGTCGCACAAGCAGCCGGAATATCAGTTGCATGGTCCAGAATTGAGGTGATAACCCATCTGAAATTCAATTTACCAGAACCTTACCGATGTCAGAGTAAAAGGTGCCACTGAAACTTGGCTAAGGATGGACGCTTTGATAAACATACTGGCTGGCTGAGCCTTGAATCCGGGCTCAGATATTTGGAGCTCTATCACTCTATACGGTGTTCCCAACCTGGGGAAGGAAGAGTAAGATTCTTTATTGCGTTCGAAGCTAGCCGGCAATAAGCCAGTTTGATCACTTGTCTGTGTGACAGCACACGTTCGGATTCAAGAATGTGGATAACTAATTTTCATCGGCTAACGGCGTTTGATTGCTGGCATCTTCGGATAGGATGTCGGGGTGGATATTTACTGAACATGTTATTTCAAGGTTCATCATAGTTTGTGGTGACCTAATATTGTCCGGAATAATGTGACAGATTTCCTGTAATTTATTTGCCGAAATCAGGGCCGGTTTTAACAAAGTTTATTGCTACTTCCGTACTGACCATTTAGGCGAGCTCGGGAGTCACACAATAACACCTATGGACAGGGACAGCATACGTGTTGAGAAAATTTTCACAAATGGCAAATCGCGCAATTTCCGTGTTGTAACTCCGAACTGGCTTATCCGACGATAACGCTATTTCACTGGATCGACGCTGGGATGTAGATATGGAGATAAACTATATGTTATGTTTTCGTAATTTTTGTCAATAATACCTGTCGAGGCATGTTAACCAACTTTTTGGGCACCACCGCCCTACCTATATTCTTGTGTTAGACGATGATACTTAATAGTCCCTATTACCACTGCTTTCACGCTCTCGGGTGTTTGTGTTTGTATCATCGTCTTGTCCAAATTGCAATCTGCTTCCAATAATGGATGTGAGCACAGGGAACGCACCCCCGCTCCGGATATTCCGGATATGTCCGTGAATGGTGGACCGTACAAACATGGTTCTTCTCACATGACCACGCCTACATTTTGGTAATTTGGACAAGACGACTATTACTGTCATTCGGGCTGCATTGTTTGTGTGTAGACAGATAAGAAGAAACCAGCTTCAAGAAGGGTTAAACAATTATCGTCCTTCGCAGACTACCCTACTCATAGCAATGAGAAAAGGTCCCCCCCCCCCACATGCCCGTGCTTTCCTACGTTGATACTATATGCACACACACTGGCAATTTTCACTCTATGTTACTCTTACTACAATTTGTCTTTGCAGCTCGAATACAATTTCGAGTCAGAATAACACAAGCTGTACGTTGCTGTTACAATGTTACACATACAAAAGTAAACAACAATGAAATGAACATCAATGAAAATGAAAAGAACAAAGAATGCCCATCCATCGCTACCTCATTAATGATAATTAACATTACATCCGCCACTCACATATCTTTATTCCTTAAGGAGAATTACCTTTATATCTTTGAGTATCTTTGTTTCAAAACGAAAGCAAAGAAAAGAAATAAAAGCAGATGGGGCTATAGGATGTCCTCTTCTGGGCCCTCACGTGATGCTCTAACCCATACCTTCTGAGAATGCTACTGCCAGATCTGTTGGACCACATGACCAGCCGCCTAACACAACCGCCACCAGCGCCCTCCTGCCAATGCTCAGCCCTTTCCTGTGAACATCTTGTTCTGTATTCTTGTATATAGTAAGGACACCATATACACTTTATGTGCCTTTTGTTTTAACTGTAATGTCATGCCTGCACCGAAAGCTCCTAATGTCACTTATAATACTTGGGACAAACAGCTGGCCCATTCAATTTTGGCACTGGTCATAGAAATATATTGAATGCAAATGTGACATAGTATAATAAAGAGGGGGAGGGGCGGTGAGGGTCGCTATAATCAGATCTTTTTCTCTGGTCCGTATATTCTTCTTTTCTTTTCACATGGACAATCCACGGTAAAATATAATAACACGCAGGAAGCCCTCATATAACATCACTGAGTACCCCTCTGACAGAATTGTTTCACATCCTCTTTTCGATTGCGCCAACCTGTGCACTCCGCATGGTACTATCCATTGCTCATGAATAATAAGCCAGTTCGTGTTTGTGAGTGCCGCATGCTCACCCACTGAACGTTCGGGAATAACGATTCTTTCCATAGCAAGTCGTTATAATACTTACAAGCTTATTTTTAAACAGTCACCGCTATTTTACAACCAATACCAATTCATCCCATTTTTTTCGGATGTTATTTTTGATAAGCATGGGGGGAAGTTTTGTGTTGGCATGATTTGTAATTTTCGGCAGGGAGTTCGAAAGACGTTCTGCAACTGTCGTTCAACGTCGAACTGCCACTGTTCCATCATGACCTTTGATACAAATTATCATTATCATCTCATTCAACTCTAACTCCGAACTGGCTTATTCGGTGATCGACCATTGCACTTCAGTAAACTACGAATCTTACCTTGGTTTTACACGACGTTCCGGAATGACCGAAATAGGCGGAGCAGCCTCTCGAGGAAATAGAGACACAGCGGGAAAACACACCACTTCCAACTCTGTGGACCAATATTAAAGAGACCTTACCATCTCAAAACATACTGTGAATAATAGTGTGTCGTTGACCATATAATCGCAATCAGCATATTGCTCCGACACCCTGAACTCACACATATGGAAAGAGTTTCATCTCGTGACCATAATCTTCTGCGTTCCATTAGATGAGGTCTACTGGGCGCGGGCAAACGGTGCCGCTAATTATATGCACTCAAACTATGTGTGCAATACAGTTTTCCAACAATGGCCGCATTAGGCCCTTTAATTGACCTTTGACCATTGGAGCTTCGGGTTGTCAACGGTGTCAGTCGGGTCCAATAATCATTGTGACCAAGTTGGTCAAGATCCATCGAAGCATGAGTACTTAAGAGCCAAAACGCCCCTACCCCCCCCCCCCTTCATGACCTTTCACCTCCGATTCATGTAAGACTCATAGGTACCACTATCATGGTTGAACTGTCTGTATCTGTCAATCGCGTCTAATCTAGTCTGCAGGAGAAGTAACGTTCTGCAATTTCCAGATCATGTCCATTGAGCCCCTTCAATGCTATTCAACCGCGATCTCTAGGTAGTCAACGATTACCCATCCGGTCGATAAACAATCGCGACAAGTTATGGTAAAATCCATCTAAGCACGAACATTTGGTGGCCAAATAGCCAAAGTTACTGACAGATATTAGACAGCTAAATGCCATGGGTCTCACAATAGCTCAACCAGCATATCTGATTTGAGGCCAAAAAGTGAGCTATCGAGCGCTGTGAATTAGGTAAATATACACTGGGTGGGTAGGTAGGTCGGTAGGTTTGTTCACACATCAAGACATGTATGTGTTTCCCAAGGTTTAATACAGTTGGAGTCCTCCCCTTCGTTCACCTCTCATCTTCTTGTCATTACCATGGACCATGGACAAGCCGAATGCCACATCCAGAGTGGCCCACATGTGCATCACTTCGCCTAAATGGTCAGTCACAAAGCTCATTCTGGGGTGTATGTCATATGTGTGTCATACTTGAATTAATAAACACAAAATGGGAAAAGCTGGCTAACTAACGGAACGGGTCATGTAACAAGAACGCCATGCGTTGTGATTCCTTGCCGCCATAATTTTTTGTCTGTACCTGTAGTGCTTTTCTATGTATTTGATGGAGGTAGGTTTATATCTTATCGATTCAATTGAAGACAGAACAAATTACAGACCTTATATTTAGTCGCCTGTTACGACTGGTGAGTTCCATCGTGGGCCTGAACCATTGCTTGTTGGTTATACTGGATCTTTGTGGTTCATGTGGTTGGTGGTGTTGGTCCGGCCGAAATGTTTCAACACACTATTCAT
Source organism: Sclerodactyla briareus (assembly GCA_026419785.1). Taxonomy (NCBI): domain Eukaryota; kingdom Metazoa; phylum Echinodermata; class Holothuroidea; order Dendrochirotida; family Sclerodactylidae; genus Sclerodactyla; species Sclerodactyla briareus. The sequence goes on along the minus strand of JAODTK010005758.1, from coordinate 41,952 downwards.
GTTATATAGTGTCCTGTAAGAGGTTATAAGTTATCCCTCATCGTCTTTTGTGACAAGTAGGAATACTGCAGGTCTATTCTACTGCCCCAGCTTTAGGGGCCACCAGTTGGGTAAGCCATTTTTGACCACCAAACCCATTGCTTGTTCTAATAGTGGTTCTTGTAATAGGTTACCAGTTCTCCCCTCAGTCGCCTCTTATGACAGGTATGGAATACTGCAGGTCTATTCTTATACTATCCACAGCTTGTAGGGGCAGTAACAACTGGTTTGTTTTTTTTTAGCCTACATAAGCCCTCCATACCCCACAAAGGCCCTTTAGGCCCCCCATCCTATTGAAGTCAATCCTTCATATATATCAACGATTTAAGAAAGACAATGTGAAAAAACTAAAAGTAATAGTTAACATTAATGGTAAGCCGGGGCAGTGAAGGTAGCTATAAGTTTAAAAGACAGTCGAGTGTCGCGGATTTGTAATGCCAGCAACTTTATAGTCGATCAACTTTGATTCAAACTTATGAGAATAGATGCATCTAACATGCTTTATGATATCAGGCTCATGTCCATTGGGAGTGGCAGTGGAAGTCCCCCCTTCAGACAACACTGGCCTGATAAACTCTGTTGTTGATAACAACAATAATTGCTAAATAGAGTCTAGCTCAATGAAACTGTGACAGAATCAAACCCCCAGCCTGACAACATATAAGGTGAATGAATACACTAACTTATGAGCTTGAAATGAAAGTCCCTGATTTTTTTTTTTTTTTTTTAAAAAAAAAAGACACCTCGTAAATATACTAATAATTCCTACCGACTGTTGTGGGAAGTACTCATCCAACTTAAAAATGCTATTCATATGTACGTTTATGATATTCAATAACACCATTGCATATTATATGTGACTGTACATCTTGGGAAAGGAAGGTCTAAATTACGTGGCCAATAATTAGGTGAAGGAAGTGCCAGTATCTCCCACATGCTGTTGGGGGGGGTGGGCCCAGTGCACTGGGGGACGGCTCCCCCACCCCCCCCCCCCCCTCACCCATCCTACACATGTTTTGTGTACAGGTTTTGCCCTATCACTTGTTTGTCCTTTTTGTTGAGACCATTCCATACTAGTCTACTCTGAGTCAGAGTGGTGACTATTTCAGTTTTGTTTAAACAGGGGAAGTCATACAACCAGACAATTTCCCCCTGGGATTAGTGTATGTACAATTTATTGGTTGTTAAAACTACAACAATGTTGGCAAAAGTAATTGATGACATTGATTAAATGATGGACAGTCCTGTCACATTGAAGTGAAAATAAGGAGGAAAGAACCTGAATAACATATATAATAAATATAGGCCAATCTATGTTGAAATATATCTTCATTGATCCACATAAGTGATTCATATAATTCACCGAGCTGCATGAATAATATTATTGAATTTGTTATCAGTAGGAAATCATGTGACAAAGGGTGGGAGGGGGGAGGTAGTGCCGGGATGGGGGAATTGAGAGGTTGAGGGGAATGGGATATATATCAGGTAAAGTGTCTCTCTTTCAATCCACACATGTCCACAAGTGATGAAACAAAACCTGTAGGTGTACATTTATGAAACTATGAAGTGAGGTTAATTAACATTACTTGGGTAAACCACGACCATTAGGGCAATTAGACTATGGAACAGTCGCCCCATAACTTATTATTGAATTGTTAGCTTGTATCTTCTAGGAGATAATGGGACTGAGTGGGAGAGGGGAGGGGGGGGGGATTAGAGGGTTGGTGGAAGTGGAATAATTGTAGGGAAGGTTGGGGGGGAGCAGTTTTATAGGAAATGTGTATGGTAAAATCTACTTTTATCGATCCCATAAGTGTATTGAATTGTTATCTGGTAGAAGTAATGCGACTGGGTGGGAGAGGGGGGGGGGATTGAGGGTGGATTGAGAAATGTGATCATGCATTGTTGCGATTAAATCATGATAAAAAATTTCCAGCTTTCCATCCTCTAGTGACTTGAAAAATAGGATCTATCTACGCCACATCACAATAGTACAAGCCAGATACAACATTGATATGACACAACGTTTGTGAGATCACCTGATTACAGGCATTGTATGGTTTTCAGCATCCTCTGGTTCTGACCCCTAACGGGCACCAATGACCTGAAAACGGATAACATTCATGGCGTACACGTACTCATCATTACTATTGACAGTCCAAAAAGAAAATGTGGTGATTAGCCTTCTCCAAAATGGCGATTCAGATTCTTCCGTTGATGACCTCTATGACCTCATACCTCCAAACTACAGAGGAAACATAGGTTCATCTACACCCCACATCACGATGCACATGCCAGATACCACATTGATGCTGCACACGGGTTTGTGGAATTGCCTGATTACGACGTCTCTGCACAGGTTTTGCCATCTTCCGGTTTCTGACCCATAACAACCACAAATGAACTCGAAAACGAATGACATTTATCTACGCCCCATTGCGCACCTACCACCCGAATACCCTCATTCCTGACGTGTGCGGTTTTGAGTTGCTTTGATTACGAGGCAAATCTAAATATGTCACACATATCTGTCACACACAAGAGCACCGCACATCACACTCACACACCACACACGCACCCACACACACACACACATCATCACGCACACACACCACACACACACATATGCAGGACTGATAGATTTTTTTTGCAAGGAATAAAAAAGATTATAAGTCAATTAAGTGACTAAGGGTGTGCATGTTAAATGTACAATAATCGTATGACCCACCTTTGACAACACGGGCTATTGGGAGAGCATCATAACATTGGCAAGTATAGTATGACAAATCAAAAAGGATATCATATGGAACATGTCTCAAAACCTGTTCATGAATGAAGGAAAGGACCCTATTGCCGAAGTTCTATGCGGATCTGCGGATCCCTCCACCGGGTACACGGAATAAGCAAGCCTCTTTGTGTCGGATTACCTTAAGGGGGGGGGGGGGGGGGTAGGTAACACACGCAGACGACAAATGAACGTGCCTACCCCTCATGTGTACCTGCTCCAATCCCTTGGCTGAGCCGCCCAGGCGAGGAATAAACAGGCATCCCACTATGGTGTGACTCGACCGGGAATTGGACCACGCGGTCCACCGGATGGAAGCCGACGCTCTACCAAAACTGTGCCAACCGCCCGGCTCTATTAAGGTGACAAGCCTTTTAGTTAGTGTGGGTGGCCGAATTCTTTTTCAATGAAATCGCCTGCCGTCAGGTGACTAATGATTGAGTTGATTTCTACGGGTGCTTCTCCCGACTATAGTGCTAAGATGAAGAACGAGGCAGGGATGGAACCAACCCAACCTATTCAGAGGCAGGAGTCGTTAGTCCCCTCCAAGAGGACGATCAGTGACTCCAGACTGACTACTGTTCTTACAGAACCTGAAGGAGCGGAAGATTCATGACTGTGACAGGACTCGCTCAGGGCCAACCAACGAGACATACTGCAACATCCCGAAAGGAACCCCAGTCATATGGGCAACGTTATATGAAATGTCTGACGAATTTTCCATTTCCCCCAATCTCTCTTGATCAGGCAATAGGGTTGTCCTGTACTTAATAAGAAAGCGACACACTGATTTCAACTAATTAGACCAACATTTTAACTTTCTCAATTTACAGGGATTTCCGACTTCAACCTCTGTTTACCCTCACACTGTCATGAGCTTCATCCATCTGGGTGGGGTCAAGCTGTAAATGTTTTACAGCTGTTATTAGCCAAATATCCTCTTTCACAACTGTCTCACACGGTACCTTTGCTAATAACCCACACATATACTAGTACGGTACCAGAACTTACTTCTAAGTCGTCGCCCGCCAACAAACTTCCGGTAGAGGACACTTCTGTCTCAGGTGCCCATTGTGATGTTTGTCTGCCACTGTTCAGAGATCATGGCTCTCCAGGTTTCGCTTCTCCCTGATCAATCCCTGAACACAGAAAGGTAGTGGTAGGGAAAAACGTTTCAAAACACTTTACAACAGAAGACAAAAAAAAGTGAGAGAGGGCAAAACCCGTTGTTGACACAGTGATACCTGTGTAGCGTTATTCAAAATTAAAAATCAATCCCTACGCCAATAGGTGGGTTCTCGCCATCGTTGAGGCCAGGACACCCTGAAGAGTGATAAAAGCTAATGGTATCTATAAGGCCCGAATGACACGTGATTTCCTTGCTGATGTCTGATATGAACCTTCGTCTGGACAATTTTGAAATTCTCATTATGGGGCCAACATATGAACATTTCTCACATTTCTCCCTTTCCCACGAAACAAGATACCCTATTTTTCCCAGTATCTCATGTAGTTCGATGGGGCCGAGGTCATTGCTAACCTATCAACCACGGAGGTCACTTCACAAATAAGACTCATGCCTCCTCTTCTCTTTAGCTGGCTTCGCGACGAAGATCATTAACACGATGGAAGGGGTTTGTCCGTGTCGAAAGCAGCTCAATGCTCTAGAACTGCTAGAGAACATTGAGACAGGAAGACACGACTACAGCGGCTGTAAGCAAACGTCTTTTCCGATTGCGCTGGAGAGGCTGAAGCCTGCTGAGCGTTCCGGCATTTTTCCTCTTGTCCTCGAGGCGAGCAGTGTGCGGTTTTCACTTGTAATGGAGGCAGCCCGGTTTGATCGTATGCCTCCAGGCCTGGCGGCCATCAGCTACGTTGGACCCACTTGCTTAGTCAGTGTTGCAGGTAGTCTGAATGATTCCTTCCAAACATCGTTGTACCAGCCTCTTTGGCCCACTCATTGCGTAGCCAGTGGACCCTCTCCAAACGTACCATCTTTGAACGACAAATGGATCTCCATTCTCCACCAGTTGAGTCTGCACAATTGCAAGCATGCTCTCGATGGCTGGGACCCACTCAGTGTTGTAAACGCTCGAGCAGTGCAGATGAGCGGTACATAACACATGACTCAAGCCTACAGAATTGTAGTCAGACAACGCACGGTAAACGCTGATTTTAGTGCTCTTCCCAGCTTTTTGTTGCTCCATATCGCCTGAAGAGACGACCAAAAGCACAGTTTTAATATCCTAATCCTGGCTGACTTGGCATCAGAAGAGACGGTGCCCCCTATAGGTAAAGTTCTTGACTTATTTCAGCTCTGATTGCCAGATGGTTGTGATTTGAAGGGACATACTGTTCCTGTGGTGTCTGACGGATAAGGACTTCTGACTTCTTTCTCAGCTGATTACTAGACGTTGTAGATGTTAGATACGCTGGGTGCAGCCTCAGTATGGGCAAGGAGAACAGCATCATCTGCAAAAGCACTCTTGATTTTTTCTTCTGCTGTGTTTTAAGCTGCTTTCTCCATGCACTCGGGCGGGCGGGCGGGCCGACGGGCGGGCCGGGGCGTTTTGGAAGACTCGTTTCCATGCACGCGGGCGGGCGGGCGGCGTTTTCTCGAGTCACCACCTCTTTCTCCCTTTTGTGGTATATGCGCTATATAGAACTGAGTAGCCTACTATTTTATTATTGTTATTATTATTCTTTGTATTATTGTTATTATTGTTATTATTATGGTTATTCTTGTTCTGTATTATGTTTTTTTGTCGTTGTCCTTGTCGTTGTCCGTTTGCGTTTTGTTGTTTTTGTTGCCGTTGTTGTCGTTGTCGTCGTCGTTGTCGTCGTTGTCGTCGTTTTGTCGTTGTTGTTGTTTGTCGTTGTTTCATTGTCTTTGTTTGTCCTTGACGTTGTTGTCAAACACCGGCCGCATACTAGTGTTTTTAACCTAAACACCGGTTTTATTTTCTTAAACCATGTTCCTGAATGCCAACGATACGGCCCACTATTACCACTTCACAATTGACAGGTTTTGGAGATTTAATTTAGCATACTGACTATATCGGTTTAAACTGTATTGTGTTCAACAGGTGTTCTCGCCGTTGAATAAGACACAATCTTATACATCTCATCCCTAGTGTTTGAAACATTATGAATGTTGTTTTGGAAACATTATTTGAACCTAAAATTGTCCTCTACGCTGCCAGTATCCGGCTTCAGCCTGTATATTGCAGGGGAATCACCCGGAATTGATTGCGAACTACCACGCGGACACGCGTTCGGGCGGAAAAAATCGTACATGAAAACCGGATTTCGAGAAAACGCCCGCCCCGCCCGCCCGCCCGCCCGCCCGCCCGCCCGCACGCCCGCCCGCCCCGCCCGCCTGCATGTAGACGGCTCAGTTGAAAATAACGATGAGCCATTTTAGCCGCCCGCCGCCGCCCCGCCCGCCCGCCCGCCCCTCCGGTGCAATGGAAACGCGTGCTTAAGTTGAGCCTGGAGACACCTCAGGTTGAACAAACGACCATCGCTTTCTTCGTCGTCGGATCCATCTAGATCTTGCATAGCATCATGCTGAAGAAGACGAAAGTGTCGGCGCAAGTACGCATCCTGCTTTAACACCGTTTGTTGATGGGGCAGTACGCTGTGAGGGGTCCCTGGGTTGTCGCACTTGCAACCGTGCTGGTCCTTGTGAATTGAAAGACTCATCCTCCACTCATGGGAAACACACATGCCAAGCTAAGATTCCATCCAGACCCATCCAGAACAGTCGAGTTTTATACGTTTACAAGCCGAAATTTGCCAATTTATTGATTTCACAATAAATATTCCTACTTTTCACCAAGAATTAGACCTAGCTAACACTAAAAACAAGAAGACATAGAGCTCGTAGTATTCCTTGCCATATTTGTAACGATTCCAACTACTGTAACAACCTTTTCCTTGAACTACTGCCTTGAAGATACATAACATGTTCCAGAATTTCCAAAATGCCAATTACTGTCACTGTGAGTGGGTTAGAAATGTGAAGTTGGGTGCGTGACTATGTCATTGACTGGCCGTCCACATGATATACGACCTGATGGTGGGCTCCAATTGGAGCGGTAAGGTACCCTCATAGCCCGACAGAGGACACATAGTGAGGGATTCATGTGAACTGGTTCATTGGACATGGTGAATACTGCGTTTTCCACTTTCCTGAGATATGGACGTCCACTTATGATATATGGACAATTGTGTGTACAATGTTGGGTCTAGGGGTAACCACACAGACGAACTGAACTTCTTTTTACCTATTTCCTCCTCCAAAATGTTTCAGTGCCATGAAGTCAATGTCGAACATTGTCCAATTTATCAGTGGTTCACAGCTTTTTCATCCTTTTACAAAGGATATAACTGGAGATAGCGGGTGATAGCAGTTATTATGTTATTAAAAATCAAACGGTATTAGTTATTTACTACGTATGGCGTGGATTCATCAAAACCTGTTGTTTTCATTCGACTTTTTGCTATTATAGTACTTCGTCCTGATCGTTAAATATAGGTATTGGCAGAAACAGCTGCTAACCACTTACGCCTCAGTCAGCTGATAGTAAACCGAGACACCCCAAATTCCGTGCAAATATGATCCATGACAGCCTTTAAAGTACTAAAAATCATTTCACAGATTGGTTCGGTTAGGGTCTTATCATTTTGCCAGATAGTTAGGGTTAGGGTCTTACTATTGAGTTTCGTGATTGGGAAACTTTCATTATGGACTTCTGCAATCTTTTCACAGAACTCCTGTATGCCTATTAATCTATCATTTACATTCACCAAACGGGACTACTCAGAGTATCAGTAAATTTGGTAATATTGTCCTTTTGTAACGTTTCGGTCATATATGGGTGAATTATCCTTAGTTGCGGTGATTCCAACTGCGAAGTTTCATTACGTCGAAATTTCGGTTGTTTTGTGTCCCTGTGGCAACCCTTCTATCATGATACGAAGTTTTATTCGTGACTTGCGACTATTTGGTCACTCATTATATTCACACTGAAATCTCCAGACGAAGCAGTCTTTCTCTTATTGTTACAGCACGATTGTACTGCTTCAATGTATCATTACATTCAGACTATACAGTACCATTTCATTTGGAGGTCTGTCAAAACACCAACCTGGTATTTTGTTGTTTTTCCCTAGCCCCTTCAGCTCTGTTAATAGGCTTTCAACAGAAATGGCAGGCATGTGGTAATACTGACAGTTCTCCACGTCTGGTGAATACAAGGTCTTCCGACCACGAGGCCAACTCCCCCACCTATTTTAGCGCTACCGATGGTTTTCATGAGAGAGTACTTGTGTATGTGACTCAAACTATTGTCCTTTGTAACCAGGTTTCAGTAAAGCCAATGTCTGCAAAGCCATGCTTAAGTAGGGAAATGCCGGATGCCGGGGCAGAATGATTTACAAAAAGATATGACGCGATGAGCCGGGATCCCCTGATGAGCTCTATGGGGAGTCTGTGGAAGACATTTGTAAATGCAATGAACCACTCAATATCCCGTGCAAAGACTTGCAAAACGTACCTAGAACCCTTTGGATCTCGAAGAGGGTACAACCTTTTCCTGAGCGCAACCCACGGTTTCAACACCTATAAGAGATCTTCTACTGCTGAAACCATGAGCGCTTTTAAAACTGTTAACAGAGAACGGAGGCGCACTGAGAAGGCTACAGCAGATCCTGTCTTAACTCCTCTCGACTAGTTGTACTGTGGTTTTGTTATGAGGAACCAAAAATCAGCCGATGCCGCCAGGATGTGTCTGCCTATACGGCCCCTGGGGTGCTTTACTAGAATATTCTTCCCGTATCCGGGAACCTTATACACAAGTTCTCATAAATAACTGAGGCATCCTATCTGAGCGTGGGGGCAGCTAAAGTCTGAATGATTTCAAAACCAGAACCTCTGGTGCTGCTACTAATATGGCCAAGGCTCTCGAGTGGGAGTCACACTTTCAGAGGCTCGGGTATTTAATAAGTCGGTCAATGGTCACCTTTCCAGTCCTATCAGTAAGCTCACCCAACCGGTATGTCGTCCCTCACTTCGAAACAACTGTAAAGTCTACCAGACAGTATCCACGAGTGAAAACTGCTACAATTTTCATACCTGCCTAAACGATCAGGGATGGGAATGTTCTGCCCACGCCCTCATTACTATCACAGAGAGTGAACAATTTGACGGAGCCCAAAGGGAGTTATGCTTCCTTTTAATGTTGCATCCTCCAACATTTCCCCCGACTGCTTGGTTCCAATGGAAATTGAACGTTGTCAGTAGTCACCTAAGAAGAGGTAATTTGAAAAGGTGATTTGAGATTTCATGGAAATCTTCTTCAGAATACTTAGAATGTTCACATGAAACATATCAAAATCAGAATGCGCTAGGTCACATAGTATCTGCCAGTGTTGGAGTTGAGTCCAGCCAAACTAGTTTTCCCAACTAGTCCAAGACAGAGTCCTCACCATCTGAGACCGAGACTTAACTTCCGTGCAAGTCCAAGTACTTGTGTCCGAGTCCCGAGTCGAGTTGCTATCACCAACCTGGCATTTCCACAGCAGAAATATATGGTATTAGGTCCAAAACAGCAAGTTGTTGTATCACCCCATACGCATTAATTGAAATATTATTGTCATCGTCATCAATGCAACGCCCCTTAATTACCTCTCACACGTATGACTGTTTTAGAGTTCGAATCATCATCGAGGAAGTTCATAACAATAGCCATATAAATGGAAGTTGCAATGTAGCAGTGCCAAGACTAATAAAATATACTGGTCTCTCCATCGCCCACGGACCATAGTATTTTTCCAAACAACAGTTATAACTCCGAAGTATTCGCTCAATGCATGCATTTCAGGAACACCCCTATTTCCATCGTTTTCCAGACAGGCGAGTGTAGTATCATGAGGATGCCACTTCTGCTGACATCCGTTTCAGCAATCACAGTCAGTCGGTTGAACGCACTATTGGCTTCAAATTTGAAATGAGTGAATTTTGATGACATGACAAACAAGTCAGCAGTACATCGCGTTTATTATTATCAATGTCAGAATTTCTGCAGTACTCTACCTCCAGTTTTGGGATTTTTGTTCGGTCTTGACATACTGCCAGGCCGAGTACCCGGGGTCCGAACAGCCGAGTCCCGAGTCCGCGTTCATCGAGCCCGAGTCCGATCCAAAACTGAGTCCTTCAAAGAAGATCTCGAGACCAAGATCGGACTCAAGTCTTCGAACACTGGCATCCACGGGAACTATCTTGGTATTTCTCGGGCTTGAGGTTCAAGTAATCAGAATGGTTTCCTCCGCCCTCTATTGCAACTGAGAATATAGCCGTCGAATCATTATCACCAGAAGAACAGAAGAACCAGAAGAAGCCAAAAGGCTTAGTATATTCTTGACTGATGCTGACTAATAAAAATAGGGATCATGTAGTGCTCATTATGGAGAAATCACATCAAAGTACGAATTCATCCATCTAGTTGAGGTCTTGTTAACCCCCCCCCCCCCCTCCCCCTCCCCCCCCCCCAAAAAAAAAATGGCCCCGGCCAACACTAACAACATGACTTCATGTACTCCCCATGAGAAAGCTGCAAACCAAATATCGACCTGATCGAACCAGGCAATATAGACTTATTGTATTAACAAGGGTAATGAACATACTAAGTATTTGACTCCTCATCCAAGTGGGGTCGAGGGTATAGTATTAACCAGCTAAAATTGGTCCAAATAAAAATCCTCACAATTCTCTAATTTTCTTCCTCCTGGTCTACACCAAAAAACATAGAGTTCTTTTCTTGTCTTTTCCTATGAAAGCTGCGTACCAATGTCAACCTGATCGCGCGGATAAGGCATGTTAGACTTACCGTGTTGACAAGATTTTCAGACTTTACCTCTCCTAACCTCAGTCGACCTTTGCAAGAACCCCAAATAATTGCGATAGTACTGATTCTGAGGAACCAGGAACCCATATACCAGTATGAGCTTCACATCCATCCAGGTGGGGTCGAGTTATCGTGTTAACAAGCTGAACTTTTTTCCAGAATTGACCCCGGTCTAATATGGGGTCAATTAATAAAAAAGGTTCTTGCACTCCTCATACGAAAGCTTCATACCCAATTCCAACCAATCAGGCATCCGGCACGGAATCCCCCCCAAAAATGGGTTTCTGGACTACCCACGAGGAAGCTACAGAAGCCACAAGAAGGCTTAGTGATTCTTGACTCATTTCTGACCTCTCACCTGACCCCAAAACGATAGGGATCATGTACCCATTATGGGGAACATACTTACCAAGTCCGAATTCATCCATCAGACGGGTAGAGTTATCGTGTTTAGTAGCTGAAATTGGCCAAGATATTGATTTCTCACGTAATGTCTATACTCGACCTAAATGACTACGGCAAAAACAATGGGGTTGTTCTTGTACTCCCCATGAAAAAGCTTAACGCACAACAATTTCACTTATATTCAGAACCGAGCATTCCTGGGCTTATCATCTTTACAAGTATCTCGACTAGACCTCTGCTGACCTCTGATCTGACCCAAAAATAATTGGGATCATGTATTCAAGTATGAGCTCCGTGAACTCAGACTTGATCAAGTTATCATGTACACAAACTGGGCATCGCCCACACACACATATACACCACACACACACACACACACACACACACCACACACACACACACACACACACACACACCACACACACACACACACACACAACACACACACACACACACACGCACACACACACACACACCACACACACACACACACACACACGCACACACACACACACACACTTGACATGACTGCATAGATTTATCGACTGATGTCGTGGAATAAAAATGTCATACATTTTTTATGTAACACGTATTTCCTTCTTTCTGTCCCCAAGGCAAATTGTGAGCAGCACATGGTCAGAAAAAATCCTCAAATACATTGGCATGTGAGGATTGATGACATGATGTACCTGCAAATAGACAAAATGCTGTAACATTCCGTTAGTAGATATCACATTCATTTGATGTGTTTTGAAATGCATGTATACATATGTATATTTCCATGTCAATTCATGTTAAATGCGAACATTTTATACTGGTACACCATTTTGATTCAATTTCTACGTTTTCGCTTACATGCATCTGTTATAACGTTATTGATCATGTGACTGTGAACATGTGAGTATGCCGTGTGTTTTATGTAGACAGTTATTATTGATACATTGGACATCGGACTTGAGTCCGAACCCTGAATCGAGTCTTCGAGCACTGAAATTTACTTACCCAGCTCCGTGGACCAGAAGCATCACATAATAGATTACAAATAGGTGATGGGTTATACCAGAACTGCTCAAAATAGGACCCCGCCTACAGAGAACAAGAGAAGAAGAAAGACCAGCATTGGGTCATTTCATTTATTGAACACAGAACAACTTTCATACAGTCACCCAGGGCCACATATCACAGTGGCACTGCCAGATTTGTCAAGCAGAGAGAAACCATCAATTGGCGAAGTGTGTACAAGGAATGTTTGGCACTCCAAGAGAGCACCTAGTCGCACACTGAAACGAATGGTCACAAGCGCTATCTTATAGGGCTCTCCACAATGACTGCGACCCACCAAATTCTACAACGAGATCTACGAATGTCTCACCAAGTTCCGATCCCTGCTCTAAACCACCCTGAACTTGTTGAATGCCTAAACCACAATGACACACTCTTGTGGGTGATACAAATCCAGTGTGCAAGTTTCCAAAGGGTCATGTGCTGAAGTGGGGAACCTTTGAGTGGATATGTAGCTGGAAGCTGCCTTGATGTCCTTTGACCTTATCCTCAAACATTAGAGACCATATAATTGTTATGGGCAACCCACATTCCAAGTACCAGCTTGGTTCATCCATGTGGAGTCGGGTTACTATGTTCACAAGCCAGGCATTACATACACACACACGCACAAACTCACGCACACTTGTCGATGTATTGTAATGACTGCATAGATCATCCCACATTGTCCAAATAATCAACAACAAAGCCAAAAGGCTAAGTGATTCCTTCTCCCCGAAATTGACCCCCTACTCATACCAAAATAATAGCGTCCATGTACTCATCGTGGGAGCATACCAACCAACGTAGGATTTTTTTTTTCAATTTTCAAAATTGACCACCTCCTTTTTACACGAATAAATAGCTGTAGCTTTTGTTAGCAATCTGCCAAGAATAAGAGCTTCCAATACATCTAATTGAGGGGGACAAGTTCAGATATCCACACAGAATCGGGTACCCAAGTCTATACACGTTGGGACAACGAAAAAACCTACATAACATGGAACATGAAAGATAAAATTACGCCTGAACTAGTCCACCCAAATGAAAAATAAATGAAAAACATTAAACATTTTTCGATGTGGACGAAGCGGAACGCGGCGCGACCTAGCAGTTACCAGGTCTGACTGTCTTACTCCCAAGTAATATAACAATACCGTGTGTTGTATGCCCAAAACAGGGTGGCTGGTTCGAGAGGGGCTTCCAAATACAATACATACATTTTTCAAGAGACTAATACTTACTCTTCTTCATCCAATTTTAACCCAGGTATGTGGCCCCCCATCAAACAAGGTGGCAAGATTTACTTTACTGCAGCACCACTACCCTGCGCATATGTTGGAGCAGAATTTCTATGGGGAGCACGCTCTTGCTTACCTCCAACCTCAACCTCCCACAATTTGAAAAATGTGGTACAAACACAATTTTGATATGAGGAATCCACAAACTGCGTGGCAGCAGCTCAGTGGAGGGAAAATTCCTACCAAGATGATTATATGGTACGCACACACACGCACACACACAAACACACACACACACACGCACACACACAAACGCACACACACGGACGCACACGCACACACACTGCGTGACTACTGTATATTCCCGTCCAGGGAATACAAAAACATAGTGATGGCTATATGTGGCAGCCCAATTGGGATTTTTTTTCCAGCGGAGTGCTGGTTGACTTTATAACAGCTTATTTTATATTCACACGATCAAGGTTCCTAGATGAGCATAAATCAATGGCTAATATCTGATAACTAACTTACCTCATTAGTTCTGTTGATGATGATATCATCAATAGAAAGGCTAACGTCAACACAGCACCAGTCCACCCAGCAAGAGTACCTAGTACCATCTCCAGTAGTCCAAAACCCAATTTGGAATTCTGCCAGTGGAATTGGAATGGAATCAACCCTTAAAAACAAGTTAATTCTAGTTCACAATAATTATCCGCCAAGTTTTGTAAAATCCAAGGGACTTTGAAGAAATTGCATGAATTTTTTGCGATTCAGACTACTCAAAATGTTTCGTCTAATGTCATCAGTTTGTGTACAGTTGTCGTATGCACTGAACTGCATCATCACTGATCAGAGGTAAACAGGCTTTCAGGCAGACTTTCAGCTATGTTGACTTGGCAAGCAGTTGTGATTTTACAAGGCCTACAAGGCCTATACAGAACATACCTTAGTCATTCGTTAAGACGTATTGTTCTCAACAGATGCATCATACACAAAATCCGTATATGCCATTGGTGAATAACGTTTTTTCCATACTTTTCAACACTTACCAGAAATCTTCATAGATTGAGGGGCCAATCACGTCATGTTTGTAGAACTTTAGATGCCTCTTTGAATACTCATGGTTGTAACTGACAACTGTTTGTAAAAATCATGCAGGCTCTGGTCTTTGATTTTTTTTTTTCCCGAATCAATTGCTATAGATACATCTCAATGACACAGCGCGCAAAAAACCACAGCCAATTGGTACTTGCACGCGGTAAAATTTATTTATGCATATTCATGACGTGATCATCAGAAGACTTTACCAAGACGTTTGGATTGACACGTTTAAAACTCCATTCGTGGGCGCGCAGTTGAGAAGCAAGCCATTGAGCTAAGTGACTAGGCGCGGAGTAACCACAATCGAAGCGTTTTGGACAAGAACGAGTGAGTGAGTGAGTGAGTGAGTACATACCCCCGCTCTTGTGATCGGGTTTACCCACTTGTCCCCGCTATCAGTGTCAGGGAGGCTGCTCAGACGATTCTCCAGAGAATCCGGGTCTGTGTTCTGCTCGGCCCATAGCAGTTCTGCATGTTGAAGCAATGAGCGACGATATGCATCAAGGCTAACACCGCTATGGCGTAGGCAACGAGCCTGTGGAATGTGATGTTCTTGTCGAGCTGTCGTCGAAAAGTTTTCTTGTAGAACTGATAGGGACAGGAGAAAATTAGTCAGTTATGTTTTAAAAATTTTTATGTACACTCGCTTATATGGAAAAAAAATCTCCACATGGCAGGGAGGGGGAGGAACCTAGATAATCTGAAGATTGGCATCAGTTACATGACAGGTAAGGGGGGAGGACCTAAATATCTGAAAGATTGGCATCAGTTTACATGACAGTAAGGGGGGATGAGTGAATTTAGATAATGGATGTTGTTTGTCAGCCACAATCTTCCACCAGGTACAAAGGGTACAAGGTTCACTCAGGTACAAGGATATTGCATCATACTATCATCCGATAATTTTCTGGGAATGGACACAATACAGAGAGAAGTAAACCTGGTCTTCCGTGTACCATTGATCAGTTCCGCATAATCATATGTTTTCATTCCGTGAATGAGGACCATAATATATATATATATATATTATATATATATATATATATATATCTTCTATATATAATATATATATATATAATATATATATATATATATATATATATATATATATATATATATGTTGTGTGTGTGTGTGTGTGTGTGTGTGTGTGTGTGTGTTGTGTGTGTGTGTGTTGTGTGTGTGTGTGTATACTGTACCTCTCTGGTTTCGCAGGAACCTCTCAGGAAAGTTATGAGATTTCGACACATACGGGAAATAGATCAGCATGCTGTTCATGTTCAAAATCAGCGCACTGGCCTTTGCTACTGGAAGACCCTCTCAAGAGAAGAACTACTAGTGCTTTATATTCAGATTACCAGATGTGCCGCACATATATTAGCTTACTTGTCCGATGAGGGGCCTATCTACAATCCCCGCCTAAATTGTTGTAACAAAACTTCACGGAATACCCTTTTTGGAGTTGGGACGACCAATTAGGCAGAGGCCATGCATCAGAGCTCCCCCCCCCCCATCCCCCTTCCCCCAGTTCCATGTTAGGGGAAATGCTCTCAGGGTTAAAATGTGGACAATAACCTGTAACACTGAATCGGGGGCGCGGGGATTTTGCGATCGTGCACTTTTGTTCCAAATACTTTTGACGGAGATTGTAGCTACCAGCAGACAATGTAACTAGAATGCTCAGTTGTAATACCGGAATCGAAGGTTGATAACCCAGCTAAAATACTGTATAGTGCATGGAAAACAGTAGTCTTGGCTGCATGTAGCCATACCGGAACTCTCTGAAACATTGCTCGATTGACCTGAAACTCGGAACACACCTCTCACAGAGTAATCTCGGGTGACCCCAGAATTAGTGCCCGCTAATTTGCTAATTTCGAAAAAAATCAAAAGCTTGATTTATTCACGACACTTGATGGGTGTAATATTACATCTAGTCCTGACAGAAGTGGAGGTAATTTCAGGATCATTGATAGGAAGAGAGGGGGACACTGTTTTGAAGTTTGTACTATTGGGGTGCCATTTTTCAATAGACAAAAGTGATTTGAAGGGAAAAGTACTATTACACAACTAAAAACGAGTCAACCTGTGAGAATCTGGCTATTGCCAATAGTAAAAACTGGTTCACTACCATTGACATAGGCCTTAAATTTTGACCATTCTATTTGTAGGTTACTCATGTCATAATATTACTAACCTCTGCCCTGAAAACCCAAGTTGCTGGAGCGTTTGGATCAGCCAAAATCCAACTCGAAATTAGGAGAGCATTCTACCATTGGAATAATAACCTCTGGACAACCCCTGGACCTGCCATCGTGAACACTGTGTATTGTACTGGACAAAGATAACGATGATCAGCGTCCAGTGACCGATCTAACCTATAGGAGAGATGCATTTTTAACTTTTTGTCGATCATGACTCTTCAATGGCATTGACCACCAAATCCCTGAACGCCTTATAAATACAATTTGTCAATGATAACACTGATCGAGTCTAATGATAATCCAAAATGAATTTGATGGAAGATAAGCATGCAGTTGATGTTTTGTTCATAGTTCATTATGATTCTTTAATGACTTTGCTAATATCCCCGAACCCCCGTAGGTACTACTAGTCCCTAATAATACACTGGTTGAGTAGGATGATATTGTCTGATTCAATCTGTAGTAGATTAAACATTCTGCAGATTTGGGTTAGTTTTTCATACATAATAGTTCATCATGCTCTAAGGACTGGACCTTGAATTGACCTTGTGATTCCTAGGACACGATATGGTTACGCTAGCTCTGATAACCCATACTGAGGATGATAGTTAGTTCAACCCAATATGTAGGGGAAGAATAAGTTTGCATTTTTTTGGCATTTTTTACATAATATTTATTATCGCCCCTTCCCCCCCCCCAAACGGCATTTGACCTAAAAACCATAAACATCCCATAGGTACCACGTGCTAGTCATGATAGCACTGACTTCATTGCAGTCTGCAGGAGAAAAGCATTCCAGTTTCCCACATTAAAAAAATATTCAATTATTCCGAAAAATTATCAAACTGGAGACCCCACATGTCACACTCAATACACTTATGAAATGCCACTATAAAAAACACTATAGTACATTTATTCTAGAATATTTCACAATCCCATTTCATCTGCCGAGAAGAGAAGAAGAGTGACAATTCAAAAGCCTACCTAATAATGTGGTTTTCTTCAAAAGGAGTACTCACCCCCATTAGATTCTGGTTGTTGTATTAATTACTGTTGTTCGTGTTATAGTCGACAAAAGTGACAAACCCACGCGGACACCACAGGCGACTAGCCAGGATAGCTGAAATGAATGAAGATGATTCCAGTAAAACTACGCCTACATGTAGCAAAACTCTTTCCAACTTCAAAACAATTAATGGGCAAGTTTCGTAGCTCGCAGATTCACAAACCGTAAAGCTCGCGGAATCTAATTGAGCATACCCAACTTAACATATTGCAACATTGCACGACCGGTTCAGCAACAGGAAATTTGGAGGAGGGGAACCGATCTCCGCGCCCCGCTGGAAGGCCTTGGAAACGACCGGTGTCAAACGGTACTGACTAGGCCAATTGCATGCAAACCAGCCGCGAAATCGACCTCCTGCAACGCCTGATCGGTACGAAAAGCGCTGAGTTTCACCGCGTCCGCGGTCCCATGGCCCTCGCAATTTACCGGTTCGGGAAAGAGGAGACCCCCAGCAGGTCCTCCCAATCCTGCTCCGCCAACCGTCCGAGAGGGTTCGTGTGTGGAAGGCCCTCAACGCGTCATGCGGTCACTCTCATACCGCTTCGAAACTATCCGCGTTCGACCGGCATGACTGTTCGAGGCTGCCCGGCGCCACCACACTAAGTGACAAGCAGGACTGCCGGCGCGAAGGCTCTGCCTGCTGGATAGGGCGGTGGTGGTGGATTCACATACTCCAAAACCCTCCATGTTACCTCCACTGCCCGCTCAAACGTCCCCGGTGTAATCTGCGTAGTTCATACCACGGAGGAGCCCCTTCGTTCTCGGAGAGCGACAAGGTCTGTCGGCCCGCCTCTGACACCCCTACCGGGCCGAGGGAAAGCCTGCTAGCCATTCCTACTGCCTCCATAGAGGCGTTCCCTTATTGAGGATGCTCAACAAGCTGCACATGGCGCTAAATTTCTAATGAAAGTTCTGGAACAACTCCTTGTCAAAACGTTGCAGAACAGCTTAGAAAGAAAGTATCTCCAGGGTACTCAATCGCTTGTCGGCATCAAAGGCTAGCAATTTTAGAGGAGGATGGGGTGGCCCGTTGGGCTTCTTCAAATATGCCTGGTGCTATTTTTTGTGGTAAATGGTGCAATGTTTGCCAATATGGGTAATTGAGTATGCGTAGTATATTAGAACATCCTCAAATGAGCGTGTTTCTCCTTTGACCATTAGCAGAAACCCTAAAAACAGTTGTTGTTAGTAATGCATGCAACAATACAATGTACCATATGTGCTCCTGAATTCGGGTGTACCATCTTCATTCGCATCGGACAAGTGAGAAGGCTAGTCACTACGTTTTGTTATCTGTTGTTATTGTTTGTTTTTTTTCAAGCATAAATAGTTCACTCTTTCTCCATATTCACATTCTTGCACTGGAAATTTGAAGACTTCAATTTCAAAAAGTTTTTGAAAGATTTAAATCCATTCTACTCCTGAACTTACCACCATTCCCAGCGGATGACGTCATCAGTCATCAACCTCATGTTGTTCCAGGAACAGCCTTGGAGACCAGTTCGTATAAACAACGGTCATTAAGTTAATTTCTCACTAGACTGCTGTAGAGGCGAACGCACCCTTCACCTCTAAAGGCTGTAGATAAAAGTGTCACAAAACCATAGGAATAAGAAGCTATGAAAAACAATTCTACAAGACAACCCCTGCGACTGGGGGCGAAAGAGCGGTTTGAATAACATATAGTCTACCTTAGGTATCCATCTGTTTTCTCATATATTTTGAAACAAGAGTAATCTCAGCAATTTAGATGTGACGCATTCACTTATGCGTACTCTACAGTGAAAGACCCATTGTTGCCACTCCGATTCTTCACATTTCATTACGCAGAGGTTTCACTTTTTGACGTCCTCCATGCAGTTATTTTCAAGTTCCTCTCTGAGACACTTTTTTATTGTTTTTTCAACAAGGTAAATACTTGTCACAACAATGTGATATCAGAAATACACATATGTAAATTTTCGCCTAAGTACTCCACACATTACTCTACGAACAGCCACCAGCACATTGTCTGTTTAGACTTGACGAAGGAAAATACTTTTCATTCTAAATAATGATCCAACAAGCGTTATCGTGAACCTCTTGGTAGCTGCGGGCAAATATGCCGTAGGTGTAGGATTTGTCGAACCGAATGTTTTAGCCCTAACATGCACTCCCATACCTCCCCACAAACCTTCTCTCTCCGCCCTGGAAAACTCACTTATGGTAATCCTGAAAATGAAACCATTGCAACAACAAGCAACTATTTA
Source organism: Sclerodactyla briareus (assembly GCA_026419785.1). NCBI lineage: Eukaryota > Metazoa > Echinodermata > Holothuroidea > Dendrochirotida > Sclerodactylidae > Sclerodactyla > Sclerodactyla briareus. The sequence goes on along the minus strand of JAODTK010005758.1, from coordinate 21,907 downwards.
TTGTAGACTGGAACCCAAAATGTGCAAAACACATCTTTCTCTTTGATTTTTTTTTTCATTATTTTTTTTTTCATAGCAACAGAAACTAGAGCGTTGTGTCTTGACAGACAAATCCCAGGCCCTTCAGCGTCAGGATGTGGGCAATGCATTTTACTGCGGAATAAAACCCATCATACGGGCACAAATCTAGGTCACCAATGGCTTGGAAACTCGGGCGAGATGTGTTGACAAATGAACGCCTTCTGGGAATGGTCTACTCTGTTGTTATAAGTAGGCAAATCTCGCTCACAGAAAGCTCAATGGAAATGGCTGTAGGAAGACTGATTGGGGTAATCAGTTGGATTTAATTGGAATCTAATCACACCATACAAACAAAAATGTAATCAGCCAACCGTGACAGCTCCCATCCACCCCACCAGTTTTGACCTGATCGGCTGTACTGCTTAAAGGTTATGAGTGAATGTGACTAACAGAACGAACGAACGAGCGAATGAAAGGACGAACGAACGAATGAATGAACAGACGGACGGAGAGACATGACGCTAAAAATACCTTGCACCTGAGTTTTGTTAATTTCACTATTTTTCGGAATTGCTAGTTTCCCTCCACTACATCACTACCAAAGTCTGAATTCCACTACAAATAGTGAGATGTCACTACGAATGGCAACGTGGGATAGAACCATGTATCCAACATCGGGACGCTTAGGGAGGCAAAGACGGAGAGGGTCAGTTGCCGAGTTCGTTATCATCTATTTGCCCTCACAAAAATATTGTCAGCAACTCCTTGGTCGTGACAGGTTTTCCTAGGTTGCCTTTGACAAGCCTGTCAGTATCAGCAAGGTTATTGACAAGGGACGAAGGTTGGTGACGGTGGTGTGCACCCTGCCGAGCCAACGTGGTCTAGTGGTATAGAGACCCCAAAGGTGACCCAATGGTGAATATCTATTGAAACAATGCAGTTAATATCTATAAAATATCTGTTGAGCGAAGTTCGATATGTAGCAGGCCATACGTCAATTTCATTTTTAAAGAGCGCGCCGGGGGCGGTGGGGGTGGGGGGGGGGGGGGGGGGGAGGACGGGAGGGGCCTGGGTTAGTACATACCAGAGAGAGAGAGCAGAGAGAATTTCGGGGTGGGCATGAGTCACCAGAAGCACAGACGTGCTAAATCAAGTCAGTGTGGCGATACGACGTACGGATGACGGATGCTCTGAATTTTTGTCTTGCCACCATCATAAGAAGCACCAAGATAGTCATTGGTACTGTAAAAACAAACCAGCCACAGTTGCGTCACTTTAGTAACAAATATTTGGGCAACTCACGATATACATGGATTTCACCCTTATTGTAGTCAATACGCCCTTGGAAACGTCTACCTACTCTGAAATGATGAGGATAAAGTGAAAAGGTTGTTGACGTAGGGGCCCCATCGGCCGAAGAACCGAAGTTGCGTCTCAAAAACGATTGCCATGATCGAAGAGTCGAAATCAAAATGAAAAAATATTTTTGGAAGAATTTGAAGAAATTCCAAATTCCAAAAGAGTCGTGTTGAGTTGGTCCCATCTGATGTGATGCTTGGAACAATGCAGAAAATTTGCGAAGTTGATCTCTAAACTATAGCGATATTCCAAAATGCCCGAATGCGAAAAAAACAGTTGTAATAGAATAAAAATCGAGATGAACGCCGTCTGCGCGGTGAGATACGCCCACTTCCGAGCCCGCGATCTGAGATATCACAATCTGCGACAATATGTGCAAAGTTCCCAATCAATCAGACAAGGTGTTGAAAAGTTTTGCGGATATTACACAAACAAGTGGATTTATCGGTCGAGAAAATCCAAGATGGCGTCGGTCAGAGGGGTTGTGGCGACGCCACTCAGCTGAACTCATCCAAGATTCTCACACATGCCGGAGTCGTGTATGCCTAAAACAAAATGTCCTCGAAGTGGATTAAGAGACGAATGAATCTTACTCCTCCGAGTTTTCAATATCAATTAGTCCAGATTATTAAGAGCTGTGGGTAGGTGTAGCGAGTATGAAACCGCACTGCATTGTTCCACTTTCAAAGCAGTAGTAGTAAGTAGTAACTTTAGGTCCCATGACTTGGTAGAGTGTCAGTTGTTTTAGCTTTACTCAGTGACAAACTGTAGCAGCCTTTGTTTGTTTTTTTACTGTTCAGCGGGTGTAGTGAAGCTATAGTAAAGGACTATTGTTTCCAATAACAGGCACAGATCAGGTGGTAAGTGTACGTGTATGTATGCATATTAGTACAATGCAAGCTAGATGAAATGGTTCCTTATTTTCGCATGGTTGGCTAAACTTGGATAAGAACTTCCTAATTGAATCAGTGCGTACAGTGTAATTTGTTCATAGGACATACTGGTGAAATTGGAGGAATTGAAACAGGAATGAAGGAAGGGGGGGGGGGGGGGGGGGGTGGTGGTAAGGAGGCAATTCTGTTAAAAGTAGAATAATATGCAAGATTGCATGTTTCGGCCCTCAAAAAATGGATGCTTTGATGGATGTGACCAAGTTGGAAACCGTATCGTTGACGGTCGGTGGTGGACCTTCGACCACCCACAAAGGTCACGGTCAAAGTGTCATTAAAAGGAGCTATATGGGCCATTGTGGTGAAAACTATGTACCTCTGCTTAAAATCAAGTTGGATTTTCAGGATGCCCATTCAAAATGTTCATCCTTGACCGTGGTTATACATGGGGCTGTTGGGCCATCCAGTGTGGCAAGAGTCAAACATCATGGGGGCTCGTTGATGGATAGTGGGAAAAAGTTGCCCACAATCTAAATGCTACTTCTGCTACGGATTTGAAATGGGATGCCATGGATGCTTCTTTGTAAGAGTAATCATTAAGAAAGTGCTACGGTGGGGCTTGCCAGGAATTAAGGTCAAAAGTTCATTAGGAGGGTCTGCGAGCTATTATATGTGAAATGGTAAAAGAGTAGAGAAGTTGCTTACAAAAGGCAAATATTATCATAATCGTTGGGCATTGCTGTTTGTCGGAACAAGAGTCTTTCAATTTCTCTGCACATGTGGAAATACTCCCATTTTAAGAGAGGCCCCCAGTCTGTGTGGACAGTGACCTGAGCTCTTCAAAGCACTGGACCAGTCGACCAAAGAGCGGCGATATGGGGGGGGGGGGCGGGAGGACGGGTCCCACCCCCCCAATATATCGGTTTTGAGGGGACCGCCATGCATCCCCCCCCCACAATGATTTGAGCCCGACTTACTATTTCTGACACTGTATCGACAGTTTCCAACAGCAACGTTGTGTTTAAACGAATGCGTAATGACCTGAAGATCAAGTGAATGAATCCTGCTGCTTCATTTCGATTGTTGCGCGCTACGCGCGCGGATATCTGAGTACCGTAGGTCAGACTATGATGGGCGTGTGCAGACATATAATGTTCCAAAAAAGTGATGTTCCAAAAGGCTGAAATTTAGTCCGGGTTGTTCTCAATATCAATAAAAGAAGGGTCTCTTCAAATCCATATCGTTTCCATAAAATTGACTTTACCGTGAGGCTTCGTGTCAATGGTTGTGTTGCTCTTCATGGCGTTTTCAATTTCTACTAGGGGACCATTCGTAAATAAACAAAACAAATATACAAAATCGCTCTATTTTTTGAGATGAAGGGGGTTGAGGCGGCGAGGGGTAGGAGTCTGACACATTGTGCAGTTTTTTAAATTTTATTTTCATGGTGATGGGTGCGACCACTGTTGAAAGGGTGGGTGCACAGTCCCGTACTATCCTATGAGGGCACACGGTGGGGCATCGAAAATGCACGGCCAGGGAAGGGGGAACGCCACAGAAATTGCGTTTTAAAAAAGAAATGACTCAGAAATCAAGGGGTGGAAAGGCTAAGGCCAACTATGCACTGTAAATTTACGAGGAATGGGAATGCCCAAAAGTGATAAATTCGCCTCGAATGCACTCAAAAGTGAACAAATTAGTGGTGGGATTGTTGTCCCGTTGCGTTGATCGCACGTCATCTCCACATGCTCTACGGGAAATTTCTGTCTCATTGGCTCCCTAACTTATACATATTTGTGCGGTGTAATCAGAAAACTACAATCAACCTCTTTTTGATAAATAAACCATTTCGCCCCGCGTCCGTTTCCTCCTCCCGCACCACACGCGCTTTCGAAATGCAGTAGCCTAGGATTGCTGCTAGGATTTTAACGAATTTTTTTCAAGAAATTGCTAACTCCCGGAAGGTTCCCTGCTCTTTCAGGCATGACGTCATATCATGGTTGTGATAGTGGAGCTAAAGCGAGCTAAGTCCCAAACTTCGGGTGGTGAGGAGTCCTGTTTGTCTTCTAGGGAAGCACAAAATGGTTGAATATTTGGCCAAGGAAGTTTAAAAGTCATAAGATGAGGTCTGGACAAAATGTTTAAATTTCCCAACGATTACAGAATTCGTGGATCACAAAATGCCGTAGATTTGACAGCTGGTACATGCAACCTACAACGCCCGTGGATGGAGGTCATTCCGGCAATCTGGGGGGCTTGCGCAACCAAAAATTTGCTGGTGCGCACCGCGCCAGGACCGAATGGTTGGCGCTCCGCTTGAGGTAGTGTTGTCGCGCTCCCCGAAAAAGTCTGTGCCCCCCCCCCCCCCTCCGCCTTCCTATGAAAATCTGGTGTCGCCACTGTTATGCAAATTTGAAAAAGAGTATTCAGCCATCAATTTATGACGACTACTGTTGAACGTTGGGTGCGATGCACAGTGCACATAAATCTAAAATTCGATTGGATATTCGGCCAGGGGAACGGTACAAAACCGTGCAAAGAAATTATTCAAAATTCAGTTGATGGATAAGTTTCATACCAAAGATTGCCTTAAAATTTTCGATGGGATGCCAAAAGTGAAAAACATAACTAAATAACCATTCCGTGCTCTCAACAATCCGCCAACAATTTTCAGAGAAGAATATGTGAAACAGTGGCGCCGTAACTACAGCACAACAAAGCTGTGATCCCCCAGGTGACCCCCTCCCAGAGAAAATTGGCCAAGCCTCTGAGAGTTTGATCACCAAACATCGTCCTTTCCAGGGACCAAGTACAGCGCCGCAGCCCTCAACCCTCGCAAGTTGTAATATATTTACCGGGGGCCCGAAGTGGGAGTAGAGGAACAGAGATTAGCTTCTGTTGGCTTAGGCCATTAGCGTTCATGAATTTTGAAGAAAATATGAAAACTTCATCGTTAGTAGCCAAACGTCCGAACGTCTATTGCCTCACTTGGCCATGTCCAATCAGCTGACGGGTCAGGCGCAGCCGTCGTACCGAGAGATTGTCTGGGGAAGGGGGGGGTGAGGTCGATACCCAAAGGGAGTGCGCCCTCATTAAAGGCCCCACCCTCCCTATCGCAAAAAGTACACATTATGCGAGCCCCTAGAAAACAGGTGCTGCAATGATTGTTTAGAAACAGCTACTAAGTACTTTTGACTGGAACAGGTTTGTGTTAACAAAATGTATGAGCACCTGGGTCATGGGGAGGTTCTGAACCCGCCCCCCCACCCCCCGGATGGCAGGGTTACTCCACTGGCTGACGACCTCACGTGTGGAGGATCGAAGCCGGCGGGCCCCGATGAATTTGGTGTATCGCTGTATTGGATCATCTTTATTACCGAGATGAAATAAGCGTTTAAACAACAGGCATGTGATAGGCCCTATACATTTCGTATCAGTCGCTCTTGAATCTATGAGAAAACCATGGAAGGTTTCGACCGCAAAGCCTACGAGGCCAACAGGGAAGACAATCAGTAGCAGGGTGCCGCGAGCGACAAAGTTCGAGAGGGATAGAGAAAAGTAGAATCGAAAAAATTAGGGTTAGGGGTAGGGTTAGGGTAGTGGTTTGGACGCATGAGGTTCCTAAGTTTCCAGGTGAGGCCGCGATAGTAATTGTGTAAATTTTCTGAAAACTACTGCCACCCAAAATGCAGCAATTCCAGGAGAATTCTAGCCACAGAAAGCTTCAGAATGCGGACCCCCCCGGTTTTTTTTTTCAATTGCTTCTGGACACCACCAAGGCTTGCCCTTCCGGCTTCTCGACACTCGGCGATCGCGCTGATGTCTACGAGATCAGATCGATCGGTCTCCTCTTTATTTTTTTCTCCTCCCCAAAAGTGTCGCCTGACCCATGGAACTTGCCCCCCCCCCGTTGCCGAGGCTGGCGCCGCCAATGCCAGTGCATTAGACTGCACTCAGTAGAAACGTATGTTACAACGCCGTGGAAATGGAAGCGCCAAGAAACCAACTCCTTCATTGTTAAGTTCGCCCACCGACGAATTGCGCATGGTACGCAGGAAGTTCGATTCTTGAAGAGGTGGGGGGGTGTCATTGCGGTATACAGAAACTCTATGGATCCTACAGAACACCGATCGCAGGAAATAGGCCGTTTGATGTACATTGAAACTGCTTAAATAATGGGGACCTCATGTTCTCGAAATATTAACTGATGAGAAATGTTTCCTGAGAAAATTATTTTTCTAAAAATCTGACGAAGAGGGATGACCACTGTTCGCGAACTTACTGCGAGGAAAATGTGTCACACCACAGGGAAAGTTTGTGACCCCCCGGTGCTTCCGGTCATCAGGGTCGAAAACTCCTGGCACGCCACTGATATTGAGAAACAAGAAACATTGAGCTCAGGATTTTTGGAGCTCTAATAAAGAGACGTTTGCAATTAAGCACTGTAGGGGTCCAACGAAGGAACTTGATCACTCACTGAAACTTTTCTTAGGAGATACTTCGGCAATATTCCAACACAGATGGACCAATAAATTGCGAACGAACGATGAATCTATGATTGAACTAAACAAATCCCTTCGTCATCCATTAGTGGGCAAATAGGATTCTAATCAGACACGTTACAGGACTCCGAGAGGAAGGATTGCTGTAAGCGTTGCATTGAGATACTGCTAAACCAGCGGGGAGATCGGAGTTACCATGTTGGAGAAAAATTATCCACTCAACAAGGACATCACATTAAACAGTTGCAAGGAAGTAATAAACGTTTGCACAAGATCGTGATACGTGGCGGATGTTGATCAGTGAGCATGTCGGATAGACGATCTCAACCAATACTACTCGTCAATCGAGAAAAAACAGGTTGGGACGGACTCGAGGCAGGCCTCGGCCCTCGAGCATTTTTTTTGCCTCGGGTCGCGGCCTAGGAGCAAAAGTCTCGGCCTCGGCCTTGGCTGTGGCTCCCGGCCTCGGCTTGGTAGAGGCCGTGGCCGATTGCCAGACAAATCTAATTCAAATTCGGTTACAAAATATTTACGAAAGGGGGACAGTTTGGTTTCAAGGAAGACACTGCCAGTTTGTGCCCAACGCTGATGATGAGCTTCGAACGCAAGCCTCCGAAAGAGATAGCCATCCCAGGGCAGTGTGGACTTCTGGGTTCAGGTGCTGGGTGTTCCTAAGCAATGCTGCAACTTCGGACAGCAACAAACAACGTATCCAATGTGTAAGTCTGAAGGGGTTATAATGGAATGAACAGCAAACTATGGACAGAGTGCCTATGGTTAAGTAGAAGTTTCAGCTGATTCAATATAAAAAGACTTATAGCCCAAGGGTATGTTCAAGAAAAGTGTATGAGGCATTATAGGAGGTTATGAATATTTGGGAAAGTGTTGTAACCTATTAATCACATGCTTATCTCATCAGTCACCTCACACATATCAAGAATGCGTAATACACTCATGTTGAGGTGGCGTTTATGGACTGTTAGGTTAGAAATACGTATGGCCTTCAATAAAGCGACCTAATTGGATGCCGTGTAAGGAGACACCATTACGTCTAATTAACAGGAGTAACAGTCTCCGGAGATGAGTTAAGCCACGCCACCATATGAAGCGCACAGCAATGTTTTCGTTGCACGTCGTCAATGTCCTGATAGCAGCAGCCAGTGATATGTGATGCAAAGAACACGCGAATACAAGCTCCCCAAAGTTGCATAGCGCATGTTTCTTCGGTCGTCGCGGAACTACTAACAGCTACCAGTCTGACTAAAAACGGCACCAGTTGTGCTTGCAACCTATTGCATTGATAAAAAAAAAAAGAGTAAGGTAGGGCCGAAGTGAATTGGAAGTGCACTGCATTGACTGTATGAATGTCAGATTGAAAGTGGTGGGTGATCATTTCTGCGGAAAAAACTTCTCCTAGGCTCAGTGGCTCATCGAAACAGTGGTGGCGCCAGATTTCCCCGACGGAGGGGGGTTCGATTATTATTATTATTATTATATTATTATTATTATTATTATTAGTTAATGAGGACAGGTGTTACAGAAGTTTGAAATCGTCACGAATAGGCAAGGAATCATACACAACGTTGTGTTCTTGAAACGATATCGTGATTTATTAACTCGAACCTATTTATGACAGTTATATCGCAATTGATGTGTAGATAGATTATTATTATTATAAACCTTAACTAATTACTACTATAGAATTAAGGTATTGCGAAACATTGAAAACATTCCCACATATCAGGTTCGGGTTTATGAAAAGGTTTGCGCGTAATTTCCGGTGATATTTTGGCATGTTTCTCTCGTATCAGTGGTATGGGGGTAACCGTTGCGTGATTTGTAGCGGCCGGGAAAGCATACGATGAATCAGTGATATTGTTTTAGTTAACATTCTTCCGTTTTAGTTGGCACTTATTACCATGGAGCATTATATTAACTGGAGAGACATCAAGAGTGGTATTACTGTGCCCAGTCAAATTTTCCGTCAGAGAACACAAACCCGTAGTCAGGAGGGCCCTATGTGTGGACACTCGTGAAACCACATTCAGGTTTTTTGTATCTCTATTTGCAAATTTCTTGACCAGAGGACCCCCGAAAATCCTTCGTTGCTTCATAGCAATAATATGAGGAATGTAATTAGTGCAATATTCTGAAACAACCTTAGTGAAGGTGCTCTGGTTCATGAGACACATAAACATTATACGCGAAACCGCGTGAGTTATTCGCAGTAGGTAATTCACTAAGAACGTACGTACGTTATGTGCAATTTTTATTCGATATGTTTAGGCGAGCTTGTTGTTAGCTCGGGTAGCCTGCTAAAGCAGACGATATGGAGTGCCGTTTCTAAAAATAGGGGGGCTATCGCACTTTAGTATATATGCCACGGTCAGCCACCAACAACCTATCACCAACATATCCAGACACGCAGGAATTCGTTGAAAAATCCAAAAAACTTGCGGATTTTGCTCATTACGATTCAGGTGACGTAGATGCTCAGGCATCAGTAGCACACGGGCGTCTGATAGGAATGGGAGCAACACTGGATAGATTCCGCGGAAAATCGCCCCATAATTTGGTCATTATATTTACAGAAGAATTTTAGAACCTTACAACACAAAAAGGTGAGGGGAATTTATCGAAGAATGATGCATTTGAAGCCCTAATTGACAGAAGCCCCTGTTTCGGCTATGCGCAAGGCATTTTGGGGTTTGTTTGGTATTCGCCGCGGAAGTTCGGAAAATGTGCATCCTTCAAATGGGGAAATAAAAAAGAATGTTCATATAAACGTTATGCCAAAACTGGTTGGGGTTGTCAAACAATTCAAATCCGACCAAGAGAGTAATCCAGCGGACAAGCCGTTTTATCGTAATATAGTGGGAAGAGAGAGAAGAATGTACGATTGCGGCAATCAACGTTGACGTTCCACCGCCCACTAGTACCGCCCTGATTCAGCTCGACACGACAGCGAGCCAGAACGAAGTCGCACAGGCGTTGTTAGACAAATCACCGATGGTTTAAAGGGTCATTCTGCACAAATGCGGGATGAGGCTGATACGAGTGAACCAAAGTCAACGATGTTTCAACAGGCTAGTTAATAGGTAGCTATGGCGAGACAGCCAAACTCCAAAGCATTGAAAGACTAAAACTGAGCGATAAATAACGTCATCCATGTTCTTGATGTTAGGCCACAACCATATGCCTCTTAGTGTGCTGATGTCGGCTTATAAAGCAGACTGAGGTACCGAGGAGCGCTGGAATATGGACGACATTTCACGGTGAGGAGTGTAATTATTCGGCCTGGAAGTTCATAGGCCTAGGCCATGTAGGGTGCATGGCACAACGACCACGCACCCGCTAGATGTCACAATTCATGAGACAAAACGCTAGCAAATGTCGTGAAATGTATTATGGTGACTATTTCTACCTTCGAGCAAATGAAAAATCAATATTCGCCATGATCAAGACACTATTGTAAGATATGAGGAATCCGGAGTCGAGGGGAAGGGATAACCAAAAAGACAAAAACATTTGATAAATTGTCATTGACAAACTCGAGTTGTGGCTATTTTATACGGTAGGTTTTAGGGAGGCCACCATGTTAGCACGTAGTGCAAACGCTGTAAGCCTAGCTTCCGCCCAACGACCGAGTTGGGGGGGGTTTGTTTTCGTATAATACGTAGCCTTTAGCATGTTGGAATTCCTCCCTGTGAATAATTTAGGAAGGGGTCAGAGGTCAGCAGAGGTCAAAAGTCTGAAATCTTGAAAACATGATGAGAGTACAGAATGCTTGGTCCACTCAAGCTGAAATTTTGAGTACAGCTTTTCTTCTGAGAGAGTACAGGAACCCTATTGTTTTTGGTTAGAGATGGGCCACGGCTTTTGGGGCAAAATTGGGAGATTATCCAGAAAAAACTGATATTTTGTTTTTTTGTTTCCCAATTTAGCTTGTAAAACACGATAACTCGATCAGGTCTGAGTTGATGAACCTCATACTTGTTTTTTTTGGACCAGAAATTTGGACAGAAACAAACTGAAAAGACTCTCTATGCTGGCTCATTGCCGGGAATACCAAGGTGTCCACTGACCCTAACTTTGTATGTGATGATAACCTGTCACTGTGTAGAAGTAAACAATGAGGGAGAATGGTATGTCACTTCCGGGGACTGATTCTAAATGAGAGCTAGTTGGGTCGTTTACCAGTAGGTTTATGTTGTTTAGTGTTTGGTATTAGATAAGATTTGGGATAACATTTGAACCTAACCTAGCCGCGTGCCTCGAGACTGTGTATTCCAGTACCCCACATGACACACGTGTAGTGAAAGTGAAACGGAACAGACTCAGCGAAAGTCAGTTGATTACCCTAACCACCCACCCCTAGGTCTGTCTCCAAAACAATTAAGTCTAGGTATCAGGATACACAGGGATTGGGCCGACATGGGATAGACCATGGTAATGAGTTACAGCTTTACTGTAGCTCCAGCGAGGGTTAAAGATACTTATATGTTCTTGGGACGGCTCATCGAAATATAGCAGCCGCCTACCGGTACAGCGACTACAACAAAGCTGTTGCATGCACTATGTGAGAGTGACTTAACCACTCTCAGCTGGAGGAAATCGAGCTTTAACCCCTTTCGCAATATTAATATTCAACTAGGCCTACCGAGCTTCAAAGCGGCTTTGTAACCCCGATCTGTTCTGTCACCAACTGCGTTGAGGATCTCAGGCTACCCTGAGGTGGAGAAGTGGCAGAGTTCAACTGTTTGTGGGAGTGACTCTTAACTACCCTCGCTGGAGAAGAAGGAGAAATTGAGCGTTACCCCTGCCGTAATATGAATATTCAACTACCCTGAGCTGGAGAATGCGCTGTACCCCCTGATCGTATATAGGCAACGTCGCGAAATTGTTTCGTTTTTTGGGGCAATTCGTGTTAGCAGTCAATGGAGGGAGGAGGAAGCCAGGAAAAATACTCATTGTGGTGTATTGCCACCCAAATTTGATATATTTTTCTGTATCCTTTCCCTGAAAGTTGCAGAAATTTGATGAGATTCGATTTTCTAACTTCAGGAACATTGACCAATATGCAGAAAAACACCAATTCCGAGAAAAGAAGATGGAAGGAAGACAACTTGTGACAGGCTGTTGCCACTAGTGTGTTAGCCACTTTATTGTGCTTCCTCCTGGGAGAGCGTTGAATTAATTAAATAAAAACTGCTCTGTAAGGAGGGTGAAGCCATCGGCCTCAGTCTCAAATCGCCACTCCAGTCTCAAATCGACACAGAAGATGTCCCCATTCACGGCAGCCACACTCCAGTAAACACTGACCTAGTGACGCAACCCACAGGCCTGGCAATCAACATTCTGTAAATAAAGTGTTCCCATCAAAACTAGTTATCGGCTACAATTCATATTTCACCAATTACCATTTTTACTCTTTAGTGCCTCATCCATGTGGCGGGGGTGAAAAGCCAATTGTGATTTGTGATCCATTTATCTGTAGGTAGGTCTGCTACTCCTGTAAAGTGATTGACGGATTATGGCGAAAGCAAGTCACAGTATCATCAAGTTAAAGGGGTCTGGGTAATCATAGGTAGCGAAAGTCGTGGCACAAAACCTTAATATGACAACCTTAAAGGAGTACAGAAGCTGCCATATTAAAAAGAAATTAGTAATTTATTGGATAATATCCACCAGGTGGTGAAATTGGGAAATTCAAAATTCTTGAGCAGTGTTGTACATCTATTCAATAATACCAAGACAGTATCGGATCTATGTTTTATAATGTTAAGGGAGAGTGTAGTAGTTTGTTATTGCCTGTAGTCTATTCAATACCCTCGTTCAAACCTTAACTCCCCCCCCCCCCCTAGACAGAGATTGGTTACGCAGCCTCATGGAATGTCATTCCTTGTTGAAACCTCTTGTATGAAGGCGCGGTTCACACTGTAACGTTAACAATAAACATCATTGCTCACACTCAAAACCGAAAAAAATTTTTTACCAACCACACAGGGAACCCTAACAAAAACAGTGGGGTGAAAATTTTGGTAGATGTAACTTTCCAAGGAACGTTGAGCAATGAATAAATATATGTTTTCATGCCACATAACAGCCTATTCAGTCCATGCTTGCTGTATTGCGGCATAGGTCTATAGTGTGACGCTTCAATTTATGTTATAGGTATGTGTTATCGTTATTGGCTGGATGCTGTGCCAATGGAAAACACATAAATCTTGCTTGTATGATGTGTTGTTTTCTCCTGGCAATTGTAACTATATATCTGAAAAATATTATGAATATAAATAATATAAAAATATATTCTAATACAGAAAGAAAGAATTACTGTCACCAAAATGATTGATTGGTCATTTAGAATGATGACCATTGGAAACTCTTATTCATAAAAGAGTATTATCTTTTTTTGGGGGGGGGGGCGGGGGCGGGTGTTTGAATAGCATATATATATGAGTTAGGTTAGTTACAAGGACATACATTCAATGATTATATGTATTACACCGTAGTTCCAAAACTAGATGTACAACAGTCTTTCTACATATAATCTGCTATAGAAGGATTCTAGTGTTTGGAATGTGATAGAATTTTGGTAAATGCCAGTATCAATTGCTTATAATTTAGTGGCGCTTCTGAATGACCAGATATTCCTGTTCTGCATTAGCACACCTCATTAGCGTGAACAGGAGGGGATCCAGAGCAGTACCAGAACCCTTGGTTTGATTTTGTTACAACTGAAAAAAATGTGCAGAGGTCTCATAGCAGTTGTGCCCTATCTCAGTGTTGTCATAGAACAACCATTGGCTTAATTAACATTGGGGTGCCACTGATGCCAGATGAAAAGTCCTCAGGCACTGTTGATGCAGGATGGAACAGGTCCGGTTAATGTGAATTACCGTGTTGTACTTTGTCAAGTTCCGTTAGGAAACACTCTGTCAGAAAAACAAAAACATTGACTACATATTGCCTGAAGTGGGTCATTCAAGTGGTAGCTGTCCTTCTGTACCTAATTAGGATGACAGTTCATTGCCAATTGCAGACTATGGGAAGGGGCTTTCCTGGTGATATGACGAGAAATGTTTTTTATATTCCACTTTGACAGAGTCAGGGAAATTTTGCAGTCATGTAGAGGTGTGTGTATGTGACACCGGCTCAACTCGACCACCTGGAATACCTGGATGGCTGAAGCTGCGTACTTGTAGTCTGGCAAAAAGTCCACCTAAGAAAAAATGGCCTTTCCGCTAATGAGGAGCTGTTTGTCCATGGCAGTCTATGCGCTTTTGATGATGGACAAACACGCTGGGAAACAATCTTGTAAAACAATGTTGTCCTTGGTGGTTGAGGACCTTGCGACTCTGCAGTCGTCCCGGGACCTATTCTGCGTTTAAAGTATTGTACCCTACGCGTCAAAAACCGAGGTTGGCCCGAAGTGTACAGAATGGGCATGATCATTATTTAAAGAATGTTTCTTGGAATAAAAAAATTCGGGAATTATTGATGATTTTAGGGTTGTTGCCATGTACTGCCTTAGACCCCAAGAGATGCCGTTTCCTGCAATCTGGCGGTCTGTAAAACTGCAAAATTCCCCTTGTTCGATACGCGCCAACCCATGGTGGCGCTGCCGCTTAGATGGTGCTGCCCTCATATGTCCCCGCAAAATTCAACACAGATCATTGCCCATGATCATTACCAACTGAAAGACGGTGAAAGTTAAAGTATTATTATCAAGTATCATATTGGCAAAAGCGGAAAACTCCCTTCCCTTATTACCCGCATGACGGCGGTCCATTGGGGACCTGAGTTAACTTTTCTCTCTACACCAGAAACTGGCTATTACGCCTGCTGTTCACGTTATTCCTTGCCCTCAGGCCGTTACTTGCCTAGTGCTCGTACATTTACCGCGGGTCATCAGAGTGTATATACGTCTTAACGGGAAAAAAAAATCAACGCGAATCACATTGGAAATAGCTAAAAAAAGTTATTAAAAAATTGCAAAAAGAAAAAATTCTGAAAAATTGAAAATTCAAAAATATAGGTTTTCCTGTAGTGGGGGTGGGGGTGAGTTGAGGTGTCTTTGTCAGGAAAGCTCAGCACCCCCAGTATAAAAAAAAATAGTTCGCAGGGGCCGGTGTAGCCGTAGCCAGAACAACACTCATCGCCAGTTGACGTAGTTTGTCATAAGCAAATGCAAATGTTGGTAATTCACATGGCGCCCTAACACTTACCGTCGTAAGAGGGCGCTTGTAAGTGGCATATCAAACGTACGCGCGGAATTCACTTCAGAATAGGCGCTTCAGTACAGAATGCCGGGGGCTTGATTATTACTTGCGAGGCTCGCGAAGCCACCCGGCTGAAGTTAGCCAGATATTCTGCTAGCAGAAATGCGGCCTGGAGTGAACTTGAAGTTAGCCGAATATTTGGTGGCAGTATATTCGGCGGCAGTAGATCACACTTCCCAATCTATGTGTGGGTACGGTGTGAGAAAGCGCGCTTGGAGCGACCCGGCTTTCAATCGGACATTGGAGTCTTTGGTAATCCCGCTTACGAATTGTGCTAGCATGTATTCGATCATCATCAAAACTTTTCACGGGGCATGAACGCCCGGATATGCGGAGGCTTGAGTAAAAGGGGAACATGTTTGTCTCCCTGTTCTTAGACAAAGCCCTATGATGCTGCAAACAACTGAACAAATCGATCGAGTAAGGTAAAGATGGGGAAAGACTTTTTCATAGGTTATTTGAGGTTACCGGTGACGTTAACTTAGCATGGGCGTAGGGCCGAGGCCCTAGGTAGGCCTATATTATTAGAAACAAACTTACAAATCATCCAGCTGGCCTAACTAGACCTAGGGGGCCTAGGCAGATCGAGGATAACACACCCAAGGGTGAATTAGGTGCAAAATTGGTATGGATTAGGAGTCCGTGCCTGGAATACCAAGGTGTCCACTGACCCTAAACCTTGTGATAATAACCTGTCACGGTGTCGAATGTAAACAATGAGGGAGAACGGTATGTCCCTTTCGGGCATGATTCTAAAAATAAGAGCCAGTTGGGGTGTTACCAGTTGGGTCAGTTTTGTATTCGTAAGATTTGGTGATACACATATGTTTAGTGGAATTGACTAACCTAGGCCTACCAAGTCGCTGACTCGCGACTGGATTCCCGTAGGTACACTACATGACACAAGTGTAGGGAAAGTGACACGGAACATACTCGGTCGCCAAGTCAGTGATTTACCTAACACCACACTAGGTTCTAATCTCCAAACACATTAA
Source organism: Sclerodactyla briareus (assembly GCA_026419785.1). Lineage (NCBI taxonomy): Eukaryota > Metazoa > Echinodermata > Holothuroidea > Dendrochirotida > Sclerodactylidae > Sclerodactyla > Sclerodactyla briareus. The sequence continues at coordinate 5,855 of JAODTK010005758.1, read as the reverse complement.
TTTCAAAGACATCAAGGTAGGTAACAGTGACATGGGACATGGGTTGTAGAACATGGTGGTTACAGCTTACGTTAGCTCCAAAGATGAGGGTAGATATAATTATTGTTATTGGGGCGGCTATCGAATATAGCGCACCGCCATACCGGTACAGAGACTTACAACAGGCCATTTGCACATACACTTTTGGGAGTGACTTAATACACTCAGCTGGAGGAAGAAAGAAATCGATGCGTTAACCCCTTTGTAATATAATATTCAAAACTATGACCTACCCTGGCTGGAAGAGCGGCTGTTGTAACCCTGATCCATTCTGTCAAACTTGATGGGACGGAGTAGGCTACCCTGAGGTGGCGAAGAGGAAGAGTTCATGGTTAGTGGGAGTGACTGAACTACCCTCAGCTTGGGTGAAATGAGCGTTTCCCCCTCCGTAATGGAATATCAAACACCCTGAGCTGGAGTGGAGAACGGCTGTGTCCCATGATAGTATGTAGGCAAACGTGCGAAAAAAATGTACGTGGAGGCATTCGTGGAGCAGTATGTAGGAGCCAGAAAAATCTGATATTTCACTCATTTGTGGAGCAATGCCACCAAATCTTGATATATTGTTCTTAGTATCCTTCTTGCACATAAAATTTGCAAAATTTCTGTTTGGATCCGATTTGTTCTAAAACTTCAGGAAAGCCCACTATGCAGTAAAAGCATTCCATTTGGTCCTTGATTAGAGATGAGGAGGAGACAAACTTTGTGGAACAGTGTGCTTCCAAATGGTTGTTAGCCCCTTTCTTGCGGCTCTCCTTGGGAGAGCGTGAATTAATGAAAACTGCTCTGTAAGGAGGTGGATTGCCATGGCTAGTCCAAAATCGCCACATGCCTATACAAGAAGATGTCCCCATTATTGGTCAGCCACACTCCAGTAAACCCTGACCTGGGGACCCTTAAACAGCGGCAATGGCAGCTAAACATCTCGAAGTGTCATCAAAAAACTAGTTTATAGGCTACAATTCATATTTCTCAGGACCATTTTAATTGTTAGCTTGCCTCACCATGGCAGGGTGAGCAGCAATTGCGATTGCATCACATTTATCGTCTGGTCGGTCTTCTGCGACTCCTTGTACAGTGATTGATGGATCATAGTGGAGCAAGTCACAGTTATATCAGTGAAGGGGGGACATCCGGGACATTCTGGGGATATTCATGGTTAGCGGAAGTCCTGGCCAAAACGGTTTATTACACCTAAAGAGTCAAGCTGCCGATATTGAAACAAAAAAAAATGGTAATTTATTGGGATAAATCGAAGGTTTAATGACATTGGATGACAAGAAGGGACCAGCATGATGGACGGTCTCCACCATGAATTGATTGACCCATCTGGGCCATAGGCCACACCCCCCCCACCCATGGTAGCGAGTCCTTGCAATGAACCATTGGTTACACTTAAAGGAGAGGTTAACAAAGCTGGTCAGTGTTGGAATAGAATAGTGATTTGTGTTTAAAGCGAAGGTTAATCGCCAGGATGACAATGGACTAATGGTATGCTGGGGCGGTCTGATACCATGACTTGATGGACCCATCCGAGTATATGCCCTATCACCCCCATTGTAACGAGTCCTGAGGAAAAACTGTTTTGGTACACTAAAGGGTACCAAAGTTGCAGGTATTGTAACTGAAATAGTAATTTTTTGGATTCAATTCAAGGGTCCAGCGCCAGGGATGGCAATGAATGAAGCCAATGACTAAGGGCGGTCGGTCTTAATACCATGGACTTGATAGCCCATGGGCTTACCCTATCACCACCATGTAGCGAGTCTGGCACCAAAACCGGTTTTGTTGCACTTGAAGGGGTACAACGCTTGCAGAATTGCAACTAAAATAGTAATAATTTGATAAATCGAGGTTCAACGCAATGGATTTGACAATGGACTGAGGGCGGTCTAACTCCATGACATGATGACCATTCGAAGCCTGTCACCCCCACATCATGGTCTTGAGTCCTGGCACAAAACCGTTGTTGCACTTTTGAAGGGGTACACGCTTGCCGAGATTGTAAACTAAATAGGAAATGAATGGGATGAAATCGAAAGTTCAACGGCCTAGAGACAATGACTGACGGCACTGTGAGGGCGGTCTAGCTACCATGACTTGATGAACCATCCAGATGCCCCATCACCCCAGGTGGTAGCAAATCCTGGCACAAAACCGTTTTGTACACTAAAGGGGGTTACACACGCTGCCGATATGCAACAAATAGTATATAATTTAAAATCGAGGTTGCAACGCCATGAATGAAAATGATGACACGGCACTGAGGCGGTGGGTCTAACTACCATGACCTTGAGACCCCATCCGTTGCCCTATCACCCCCATGGTAGCGAGTCCTAAGTCTTGGCACCAAACCGTTTGTGCACTAAAAGGGGTACAACGTGCCGGATATTGTAACGAATATTAGTAAGACATGGAAATATCGAAAGTTCAACGCCCTAGAGACAATGACTGACGGCACTGAGGGCGGTCCAACTACAATGACATGATATGACCCATCCGTGCCGATCATCCCATGGTAGCGGTTCTGGCACAAAAAACGTTGTTACACTTGAAGGCGGTTACAACGGCTGCCGATTATGGCAAACTAAAATAGTGATAATTGATAATCGAAGGTTAAACTCCCCCATGGATGACAAGGGTGACGGCACTGAGGGCGGTATAGCTACCATACTTGATGACCCATCGGTGCCCTATCACCCCCATGGGTAGAGTCCGGGCACCCCACAAACCCGTTTTGTTGCACTTATATGGTTAACACGCGCCGATATTGTAACTTAAAATAAGTAATGAAAGGGGATATATCGAAAGTTCCAACGCCTAGTATGACAATGACTGACGGCACTGGGGCGGTCTAATACAATGGACATGCATGACCAAATTCCGATGTCCTATCACCCCCATGGTAGCGACGAGTCTGGCACCAAACCGTTTTGGTGCCCCATCAAGGGAGTCAACGCTGCGAGATTGCAACTGAAAATAGTATAGAATTTGATAGAATCGGAGGTCAAACGCCATGAATGAAATGACTGGACTGCACTGAGTGAGAGCGGTCTCTAACTACCATGACTTGATGACCATCCGATGCATATCACTCCCATGTAGCGAAGATAGTACTTGGCACAGAACCGTTGTGTTACACTAAAGGGGTACAACGCTGCAGATAATGTAACTAAAATAGTGGTGAATTGGATAAATCGAAAGATCAACGCCCTAGATGACAAGGACTGACGGCACTTAGGGCAGTCTAACTACCATGACTGATGACCATCGATTGCCCTATACCCCCCATGGTAGCGAGTTCTGGCACAAAACCGTTTTTGTGCACTTAAAGGGGTACAAGATGCCGATATTGAAACTGAAATAGTATATAATTGATAAATCGAAGGTTTTCAACGCCATGAATGACAATGACTTGACGGTCGAGGGCGGTCTAACTACCAGACCTGATGACCATACGTTGCCCTATCACCCCAATGGTAGCGAGTCCTGTCAGAAAAACCGTTTTGTTGACTTCTTAAAGGGCTACACGCTGCGAATTGGGACTAAAATAGTAATGAATTGGATATATCGAAGGTTCAACGCGCTAGGACAATAACTGACGGCACTGAGAGCGATCTAACTACAAATGACATGATTGACCCATCCGTGCCCTATCTCCCCTATGGTAGCGAGTCTTGGCACAAACCCGTTTTGTTACACTTTAAAGGGTACACCCGCTGCCGGATATTGCAAGAATAATAGTATAAATTGTAAATCGAAGGTTTTCAAACTCCATGGTGACAAATGACTGACGGCACTTGAGGGCTGGTCTAACTACCATGACATGATGACCCATCCGATTGCCCTATCACCCCCATGGTAGCGAGAAAGTCCTGGCACAAAACCCGTTTTGTTGCACTTAAAGGGGTACAGCGCTGCCGATATTGTAACTAAAAGGAATGAATTGGATTATCGAAAGTTCAACGCCCCTAGATGGACAATTGACTGACGGCACTGAGCGGCGGTCTAGCTACCATGCCATGATGACCCATTCGATATTGCCCTATCTCCCACATGGTAGCGAGTCTTGGCACAAACCCGTTTTGTTGCAATTAAAGCGGTACAACGCTTGGCCGAATTGCAATGAAAGAGTATATTAATTGAGAAATCGAAGGTTCAACACAATTGATGACAATTACTGACGGAACTGAGGGCGGTCTAACTACCATGACTGATGACCCATCCGTTGCCCTATCACCCCATGGTAGCGATTCCTGGCACAAAACCGTTTTGTTGCACTTAAAGGGGTACAACGCTGCCGATCTGCAAATTAACATATAGAATAATTTGATAAATCGAAAGTTCAATCGCCCTTGAAGACAATGACTGCGACTGAGGGCGTTCCAACTACCATGACTTGATGACCCATCCGATGCCCTATCACGCCCGCCTATGGTAGCGAGTCCCGCTGGCACAAATCCGTTATTGTTGCACTCTAGAGGGTTACAACGCTTGCCGAGGTTACAACTAAAATAGTAATTATAATTTGATAAATCGAATGTTCAAGGGGGGGGGGGGGGGAAAATGTTGAAAATCGAAGGTTTCAACGTCATGGATGACACTGACTGAACGGCACTGAGGGCGGTCTAACTACCATACTTGAGACGTCATCATCGATGCCGCTACACCCCATGGTAGCGAGTCCTGCCAAAAACCCGTTTTGTTGAACTTAAACGGGTACAACGCCGCCGATTTTGTAACTAAAATAGTATGAATTGGATAAATCGACAGTTCAAAACGCCCTAGATGACACGGACTGACGGCACTGAGGCGGGTCAACGACCTCGATGCCCTATCCCCGTCACCCCCATGGTAGTGACTCCTGGCACAAAACCGTTTTGTTGGCACTACAGGGGTACAGACGCTGCCGATGTTAGCAACAACTAAAATAGTATATAATTTGACAATCGAAGGTTCAACGTCAAGGATGACAATGACTGCCGACACTGAGGCGGTCGAACACCATGACTTATGATCATCCGATGCCCTATCACCCCCATGGTAGCGAGTCCTGGCACAAAACCGTTTTGTTTCACTTAAAAGGGAACAGCGCTGCCGATATTGTAACTAGAATAGTATTGGAATTGGATAAATTGAAAGTTCAAAGCCCTAGATGACAGGGACTGACGGCACTGAGGGCGGTCTAACTACCATGACTTGATGACCCATCCGATGCCCTATCAGTCACCCCCATGGTAGCGATCCTTGCAGCAAAAACCGTTTGTTGCACTTAAAGGGGTACGATCCTGCCGATATTGCAACTAAAAGTAGAAATTTGATAAATCGAAAGTTCAACGCATAGATTGACATGACTGATGCGGCACTGAGGGCGGTCTAACTACTCATCTTGATGACCCATCCGATTCCCAATCACCCCCTCCATGGTAGCGAGTCTTGGCACAAACCCGTTTTGTTGCACTTAAAGGGTACAATTTGCTGATATTTGTAACTAAAATCTCAAATTATTTGGATTAAATCGAAGGTTCAAATCAAACGCCATGTATACAATGACTGACGGCACTGAGGGCTTCTAACTACCATGACTTTGTGACTCCTCCGATGCCCTATCACCCCCATGGTAGCGAGTCTGGCACAAAACCGTTTTGTGGCACTTAAGGGGTACAAACTCTGCCACTATTGTAACTAGAATAGTATGGAATGGGATAAATCTGAAAGTTCAAGGCCATAGATGACAATGACTGACGGCACTGAGGGCGGTCTACCACCAATGACTCGGTGCTCCATCCGATGCCCTATCATCCATCCCCATGGTA
>JAODTK010005757.1:0-148756 GCA_026419785.1 Sclerodactyla briareus | reverse complement strand
AGTAGGCGAGAGTTGAACCACATCTGGATATGATATCGAAACATTAAATAATGGACGAAAAAATATGAGCCCAATAAACATGTTGACACCGTGGCTGTGAAAATATCCTGAAACCAACGGATGAAATGCAACGAAAATTAATGCGAGACGTACATGTCAAATAGAAACAAACAAGCAGAATAATTAAAATTACCACCACACCAACACGTCCAGAATGTACTGTCAGTTGAGTTAAACGACATTCAAATAATATCTTGTGCTATTAGTCCTACTTCCCAGAAAGGTTAGGTTTGGTGTTTTATTACTTATGCGGAGGATGGAAATGGCAATCACAGTACACGGTGGGATATTATATGTATTATTCGAAAAGTTGGTTCACTCCAGGACCTTAAAACAAGATGGACAAAAGGGGATGACTCTCAATGTCCAATACCAAGCCACATATCGAGAAGGTACATGAAAAGTTGGGTAACTGGGTCCAGTGGTAGCCAAGCAGAAGAACAAAATTTTCTTTCACGCGCTCTTCCAAAATGCTTCAGTGACGAGAAGTCAATGTCGAGCATAACATTTATCAGTGATTTGAAGTGTTTCCACTCTTTTAAGAGCGGCACGATGGGAGAGACGTGTGTGATTAGAAGTGTTTTCGGACGTCAGTTGACTTGACTTATTGGTTCGCTGCAACATGACGAGTCGATTCGAACGAAGAACTGAATCGGAAGGTCACAAGGTCACCAGGTCAAATGCGGTGAAAAGTCAAGGAAGGTCAAAGTAGGTAACCACACAGACGAACAAAATTCTCATTACGCCAACCCTCTTAAAATGTTTGTTGCAAAACAAATGATATTTGAAATGTATCAGTGTTTGAGGTTGTTTTACATTTTACAGATGACACAAAGCTGGAGGAATATCGTGCGACGTAGAGTTGTTTTCAGTTCGTCAGTGCCATTGACCGTATTGCGGTCTGTTGCAACAGGACGAAGTCTGGTCGTCACAAAAAAAAAACGATAGTCACAAGGCAATCGGCCAAATGAGGGCAAAAGGTCGGACTGAGGTCATAATATGTCACAGTGTAGTGCACCCACCAGTGAACAAAAACTTTCCAATGCAACATTGCTCTGGAAATGTACGTTGCCAATCCCCCATAGGAGGATTTCTGTGTTGGACCGTCAATGACCTTGGCCTGGCCCCCAAAAAAAAAAAAGGGTTCATCCTCAAGGTATAGGCAACCCACATACCCAGAGCTTAACCCAAAATATATACTTGACTTGCCTTCATTGATACGTGCTGACAAAGGTTTTATGAACTGCCCTACGGACCTTGGATGGACCTTGAACTGGCACTCAATCAATAAGGTTTCATCCTCTCCACATTGGCAAGACAAACAGGCTAATTTGCACCTAATACCCATTTGCATCGATGGATATCGTGCTGACAAAGCATGACACACACACATCAGCACCAACACCTATACACACACGCACACACAACACACACCCCCACACACAGGCACTGTATGTATATATATATAATATATATATATATATTATATATAATACATATATATATATAATATATATCATATATATATATATATATATTATATCTATCATAATATTATATATATATATATATATCTATATCTTATATATATATATATATATATATATATATATATATATATATATACGCTCATACATGCACGCATAGATTCCTTTTGGCCATCCGGCGAGAAATAAACAGAAGTCAGATTTTGTCAACCTTTCGAATCGCAAATAACGTTACGATGCCTGTCTGATCCACTCAAATTTTATAATTCAGTGTTCCGCACGAGTTGATTTTGGGTAATGACGAAGTTTCCTTGTAAACCTGTGAAAACGCTAATTTTCCACTAATTTTTGCTTCTCGATTATCCCTTTCGTGGTTCATTTACTTTAGGAAAAGGTGTCAGCATGACTCCCCATTAATCACGTCGCCTTTTGGCTTCTGTTTGGCCTGTCTGAAATCTGCTATGATTATTGCGTTATTTAGTGTGTATCCTCAATAAGTGACTGGCGAGTGGATCCTGTACAGAGGGAGAGAGTGATTTAGTGATGAGTGAGAAGTGGTGATTTGGGTGAGTGTGGGTGAGTTGAAATCTCCATAAATATGCCAGTTTCTCAAATAGTTAATTCAACTGTTCGAATTACCATCAATGTGTGTTTTGCCCACAACATTCTGCTGCGTGTTCGGATGAAAATCGACAAGACAATCGCGTAAATCTGTATCTGGGCAAACTGTTGTTAGGCTTCGAATTTTAATTAGTTTGGAATCACTGCGAATTTTATATTAAAAATAGAGGTGAAATAGTCACTCCAACGTTACAGCATACATACTATGAATCCTACCCAGCAACACGTTTATTATGTCGAACGGCAATAATCTCTAACGAGTGTATCGTACACTAAAAAAAAATAAGCAACTGGAGAATATAGAATCTGCAATATTACGCGAATTCTTTCCGGGGTGACTTGTGTTATAATCATTTATTCATATGAAAAAAACAATTCTCATTTGGAAAATCGAGGATCATGGGCTGGTCACCCGGGACCGAGGACGCGTCCCCTCTTGGCTTTTCAAAGAGGGGGGGGGGGGGAATAATAACTTGCACTATCGTCACGCAACAGCTACTGTATGTAAAAACTCAACACAGAGGTGCTTTCCAAATCGGGTACAAAACTAATCACCTATCCTAACCTTTCAGTGGTATCTATCTTCAACTCCCTGTCATGTACGGTTTTTCTGCTCCCCGAGTCAACACCTCACTTTTTTTTCAATTATTAACATTTTATTATCAATTATTATTCGGATCGTAAATAACTGAAGGTAGGTTTTCGGAGGTTCAATTTCTCTATGATGTACTCTGTGTATGACTATAATGTATCAGCTAGTTTTTCTCTTCAAGTCCATCTAATTGATTGGCTACAAGTCCTGAATTCTTTTGGTGAGGCAAAATCTTTGTTGTGTCGAGGATCAACTTCGTTGATACTTTTTTCGAACGTTTGAGTGCCTTTTTTTCCTCAGAATCCGGCACAGCACATTACTGAGGCACTATATCATATAAGTCATCTTTGAGGTAATGGGGTTCTTTCGTTCACCGGACGGTAGGGCGACTGTGGGTAATTTGTCACTATCCCAGCCTCGTAGAATGGATTTTGGCCTTCTTAATCATTCAGAGAACTCATATTTTCTAGTGCATTCGTCATTCTGACGTCCAGTTTGATTTCCTGTAACACTTAGTATTTATGGGCAAGTTCGTGGGAGTTTGAATTTATGATGCCTTCTTAGTTTCTCATCGAATATCCGGTACACACAGACACAACAGCATGCACCATTGTAGGTTATGTAGGTGGGTCTTTTTGTGTCTGCGTTGTCTTCATAATTGGCACCAAGATAAGAGCTGCCCTAAATATCAGTAGTCTTATATTATACCTAGGACGCACAGGTTCCGACCTTTGTACAGGAGTTTGAACGAATGGGCGGAAAACTGGACTATTAAATAGGAGAACAAGTTGAATCACCGAACTTTGGTGCCGAATACCTGGATTTGACAACCAGCAGCTTGAATATTGCGCGCTCCGCTCGCAAGATCGCTTTCTTGCCTTCTTGCTCCAACATTGTCCCACTGCGCGCAATAAAGTAATGTCGTCGTTATTAGACCTACTGGGCCTTGAATTGCAAGGAAACTTACTTTTCCTTCCTGTACAGTTTTGAGATTGAAGCAATGCCAGTCTTCTGACCTGCCCAACCATTTTTGTTAAATGTCGAAATAATGGAGCTATGCCACTGCATCACTGGGGCTATTCCCACTGGATCAGCTCAGCTCCTTGAATGGGTCAGAGGAGTGCCATTTTTCCTGCCATCTGGAGGCCTAAATTGTGATGCGCCCTGCCGAGGGGTTAAGCAATAAACTCGTGTAGACAAGTCTCCTTATCACTCTGCCGGTCGCGAAAACACTCTAACGTTGGCGTTTGTTGACTTTGTTCACTAAAACCCTACTGGAATACTTTGATCAAATTTTCAACACTACTCAGCACTATTTTGTCCCTGCTTTTCAGTAAACTCAGCCTCAAAAACATAGGGTCTGCCCGAAGATACACAGAATCCCTCTGAAGTTGAGCCCCTTCTACTGCACACTCTTATTATTCCGTTTCTTACGTACTGCTCTTTACCCAACATAACAACCGTACTTGTAACGCGTCCCGTGACCCATGTGGAGCGAACCATGCCTATTTATTCAGCAATCTGCAATTGATTGGTGTCAGTATTTCGAGTTTTCGCATGATGGCATCTGTAAACTGATTTTTTGCTTTTTTACAGCAGCGAATTAGGAAATAATCAGCGCCCGTATTATCGAGGGCTCGTAGTCATCTTCCGTAGAGGGAACGAAAATCCGAACATGAGTGCTTGGGATTTGACATATTTATGATACACTTTTCTAAACGCTATTGATGATACGCTATGTTCTCGCTTTCATTTTTTTAGCTCGACGGTCCATAACCCTGGGTTTGCGTCCATTGTTTAAATCGTCTCGAGCCATTCTTTCATTAAATACTTATATAATTGTTGTCCGTAAAAAACAATCAGCCATCCAATACGCAATCTACATCTACATGATTGGGTTAGTATAGTAGTATTTCCAACTACATGACCTCTTCCCTTCCTCACCGCATGTGAAGAACATTTTAGGCTTCAGTGGAACTAGAAACTACCATAGAAATTATTCATTTACATTTAGACAGACTACAGTAAGAGAGTACATTATATACAATCGTATACTTACCCTGACAATGCCTATGATTCGCGTTCGTAGTAATGATGTTTCTTCCTCACAGGTAACCACCCGATTCTGTGAGTCCCTGCTTGTTTGGTTCAAACAGCTGCTATGTACAAACCAAAGCTGTAATTGCCTTATCTTCCATTGTCGACAGTTGCAGCATCAAGAAGACTTTGTACCAACACATCATTCACCGCACCTGAGGTTTTCAGTTTCAGCTTCGCCTTTTACGGTATTTACTGATGAATAATAACATACCTCGACTGTAACTTACATTCGTTGTTAAAGTGGTATGATCTCATTATATATATTGGGTTTCAACTGCTGTCTCAACGGAGACGGAGAGGCCTTGTTGCAAAAATGTTAATCAGATGTATATGCCATCATTACATCTTAATTGCTTCATGCAATTGTATTTTTATTGCTAGCACGAGCGAACATTATTGGGGGATTATGAACAACACGATGTAATGGTCTATACAGTTTGACGTCATCAAAGTTCGCGCGGAGCGTAGGGCTAGCAAGTGTTCGTACCCTCACATTACTTGCATTTGGTTCCCGAATTCATTTTTGCTGATATCTACAATGTTTGAGGTTGACAGTTAGGCGCTGTTAAAAAGATGGGTTTGATTACCCACATAAAACGGAATGTTCCTTTGGTGCCATATAAGCGGTTGAATCAGGTCTCGATTTATATGTTTGCCGATTAGTACTTTACGTTTTTGTGATCGCTGCCACAGTCATATTTTAACACAGCCCAGTCTTATTGCTTCAATTGCAATTGTGTATTTTTATTGCTAGCAACGAGCGAACAATATATTGGGGAATTACTTAACAAAAAAGATGGTAAAGTCTCTCGTTGCCGGTCATCAAAGGTCTGTGCGCGGAGCGTAGGCCTACAAGTGTTCGTACACTCACTTACTGCTTTGTCGGAATTCATTGTGCTGAGAGCTACAATAGGTTGAGGTTGACATTGGGAGCGCTGGGAAAAAGAATGGGTTTATTACCATATAATCCTGGAAATGTTCACTTTGGGCATAGAAATGAACCAATCGAATGTATATTTTTGCCCGATGAGTATTTTACTTTTGTGAGCCTTCCACACATCATATTTAACACAGCCCAGTCTTATTGCTATTCAGTGTGCCATTGTATTTTTATTGCTAGCAACGAGCGAACAATATATATTGGGGGAATTCATTACACACAGATTTAATGTCTATCAGTTTGACGTCATCAAAGGGTGGCGCGGGCGTAGGCCTACAAGTGTTCGTACACGCACATTACTGCATTTGTCGGAATAATTGTGCTGAGAGGCTACATAGGTTGAGGTGACATTTAGCGCTGGCAAATAAGATGGGGTTGATACCAATATAATATGGACATGTTCACTTTGGGGCCATAAAACTGAAAAAAAATCGAGGTATATTTTGCCCGCTGAGTAATTTCCGTTTTGTGAGCCGGCCACACATCAGATTTAACTACAGCCATCTCCGTGGTAATTGGTGAGTCAGCGTCGAGCGGTGAAGCAAACAATGGTGTCGTGCAGTATCACATTAAGGACGTGTTTGTTGTACTGTTAGGTAATTGAGAGGGAATAGCTGATCAAACCACGCACACTTGGGCTATTGGTCGCCCACCTCAGCACATGTTGGACTTACATGTAATTACTTGTTAAAATAATTGTACATCTTCGTGGTAGTTATTCTCAAGTCGCGAAAAGCATGAAGAAAAATGTCCTGGTTACGCATATATCATCACATGGACACGAAACTTTCATGCAATCCAGAAAAATGACAAAGGCCGTCGCCTATTTGTCCAAGTATTTTCCATTAGTATTTATCGAGTAAACTTTGAAAGATTACAATCTGTCACACATATGTTCATATCGTGGTTAATTACGCGGACACGCCAAAAACTACGAGTTGGCGATGGGAAGGTACGGTAGAAAAAAAATCTCGTTTTGAACTTTTCCAGATCATCGAAGGTCACTAATGGACGAGATTATCAATTCGATCATTTGGGGGGGATGTAGTCTCGTGCCAACGTTTAGTCCGTCGTTTGCATGACGTAACGTAGTTGCGTTGTGAGAATTTGGTTCGAGGTTACAAAGAAGGATGGAAGAGGTGTAAACCCAACATTAAGACATGGTGAAACAGTTCAAAATGGACTGGGAATCAAAGTTCCCTTTTGAAAAAAGGCCGTTGAAGAGAAAACAATAACGCAACTATGCGTTGTGATTCTTGCTAAATGTCCAACGTTTGCAATAACGAGAGATTTTCAAAAATGTGAAATTTTCTGCTAAGCAGGCAAGTTGCATGAAATTCACTTACGACATGCACACGACCGGATTGGTTGTCAAGTTGGTTTCAAGTAACGCTCCCCTTCCTTTGATCCTTAACTAATGCAAATAATTACCTTGTGCTTATAACCCAACTTGCCCGACACGGTAGCGGTTTCTATTGCCCCATTGCTGGTATGTGAAATCACACTACACTGTTAGATATTATTATTCTTCGAATCACTTGAGTTCACTCTTGGATCAAGGTAGTAGCCACACATACGGACAGAACTTACTTTACGAGATTACTATGAGATGAACTCCAGGGACGGAAGTATTTCAAAGATGTTTCCTATTTACGAGGACATAACTGGGAGTAGCGGTGATAGAAGTGTTTCAGTACGTGTAATTGACTTATTGGTTCGCAACAAGACGAGTCTGTTCGTTGCGAAGAACAGCCAAGAAGGTCCCAAACATCTTTAGGTCAAATGAGGTAACCCCCCCCCCCCCCAGGTTCAAAACGAAGCAAAGTAGGTGACCAGATGTAATTCACCAGACGAACAGAGCTCTTCCATTACACATTGCTCTGAAATGTTTCGTTGGCAAGATATAGAAGGATTGCCCTATGATGGTGACCTTCAATGACGAGGCCTGACATTAAAGACAACAGGGTCAGGCCACCACATGGGCCAAACCAATACCTGTATGAACTTTAAGAGATACTTGCCTCAATTAGATAGTGTGACAATGTTTTTTAAACGTGCCCTGTCGTGAACTTGCTACATCGAAACTGGCATTCAGAACAAAATGGTCATTCTCTCCACATAGCAACCCACGTGCCTAATTCGGACTGATGCATGTTTTTGCGTGCGTTAGAGACGCGCATTACAAGGGGTGTCAACGCACACACGCACACACCACAACCCGCACCGCCACACACACACAAGGCTGATACATGACGGCGTATATTTATTTGCCTTCGGCAAGGAAGCAAAAATGGTCACGAATATTTTCTCATACGTGTCCTTGATTTCACGCCGCGGCAGGTCCCTCCTCCCTTGCGTAGGAAATGGGTAACTTGGTTAAAAATATGCAAAAGCACCACTTCGCGTTGAATTCGCCTACATAAAGCCGCACGAGATTATTTTTTCTATATTAATTTATGGAGAGTAAGTTTGGTAAGTAGTAGTTTCGTATTCCCCGGATCATTGGCATTTAGTACATTTGGTGCAAGAATGAAACAGCGACGTCCATTACGGCATATGGTCGGATTCGTCGTCCGTCACACACCATTGGATGACCCCCGTCGCATCTGGCCGCGGTCTTTGCGCGGTAGACCACAATCGTTGAGGCGAAGCGTACAAGAAAGTCTACCAGATGAGGTTGCACTTTGGGTTGAGAACCATTTAACTCCAAATGATCGTTCAGTTCAGATCGTTTGGAAGAGTGTCACTCGTCACAATATCATGTACAATTTACCTGCATCTCGACTCATAAAATCATTGCCTTTTATATATTGTAATTTCACGCCGTGGCCTCGCTGTCAGGGTAACGCGAGGGTTTTTGTAGTAAATTTGGGAATTTACCTCATTTCTGGGTACCTTCACTTCGAACCTAAAATTAAACAAAATTGTTGTGTGATGACTATTATTTATAGTATACACAGTGATTATGTTATTTCTACACAAACCCGGGATAGGTGTGCTAGTTCCACAAACATTTTAAAGAGTAACCATGTTAGCATACCATGTTTGGCATAATCAAGAGTGGACAGGCCCGAGGATGAACAGAGCAGGCAGGATGTATGATGGCGAGAATTTAAAAACTCCACCACTATCCTGAATAGATGAATCCACGGACTGTTGAGACGGGTTATTATAGTCAGTGGAGTAGCCTCGTTTGGCCCTTTTGCACGTAATTCGGCAGGGCAGCATGCGCAGTTATATGGTTGCGAACAGTTTGACTAAAAAAACAAAGGGACGATAAAATTTGTTCGAACGGATATTTATTTGTCTGAAAATAATCAATTATATGATTTTCGTTGTTGCCAAAATATGAATTCAACAACGTGGGCAGCAAAGGCGTTAATGACGATAAAAGTTGAGATCGCGTCATACTCTTACAAATGACGGGATACCACTGAATAAGATCAGAGTGATATTACAGAACGTTGCAGGAGCCCCGGCAAACCATTTTTTTTAAGAAACCGGAACGACAAAGATCAGTGCCTCTGTATGTGAGACCTTATGACGAAATAGGGAAAACTATCTAAAACCACTCCAAATTGCCCTCCCCTTAATTCAAACGATTCAAATTTCAATGCTGATCTACTGATTCCATGTCAGACGACATCGGCAAAATTAAGCACACGGGCAAAATAAGCTACTGTTCCCACAGTGAACAGTGTATATGGTACGGGTGCCGAGTCCGTCAGTAATCGAGCTCGCATCTCTCCCGACATTTATTTCATCCCCTCAATTGCAGTGCATTCTTTAGGTAGAAATTTAATAAGACGAGAATGCATGGAGAATAAGGGTAGTTCCTGTCTGATTGAAGAAACTATAGCGACATTTTCTAAGCACTATTGCACCCAACGAAAAACTGACGGAATTTCGAAACAATTGGATAATAAAATAAACCCATTCATCGTATGGTAACATTGTGATGGTTTACAAGCGCGCATGAACAAGGGCCAAACGTTCTCCGCGCACTTCGGCCCTAGCTAACTTTTATGTCCAAGCGAAGGGGAAAGTGCTGCTGGACAACCTGTTCCAGCGCCATCGCCAGGTGGAGGGGCCGGAGAAACACCATAGCCAGAATCAACAAGCGCGACGATCAGTGCTTAGATTATCGGGTACTCGGCAGCCGATGAGATATTCTAGTCGGGAAAGAAACCCACAACATGGATTGAAGCATAGTCACCAGACCAATAGACCAAGTGGTAGACGTAATGAGCTGCAATGAAAATTCATGGCCACTGTTAGGAATTGTCCGGTGCTCCAAATCGGATATGTCACGTTTGGATGATTGGGATGCCGAACTATTTATCATCGTATATCAGGTCCATACTATATTCTTGCTCCACTTCTTTCCTTCCCTCTGTTAGCCACCTTTCTTCCCTCCGGGAGGACACTGCTCCAACCTACTTAGCCTGTTGAAACAGGCGGTTGATTTGGGCACCCGTATCAGCCTCATTCACTTCATTGCGCAGGATCGCGCTTTAACCAATCGGTGATTTGCGATATGTTGGTATTTCGACCATGGTATATACTAAAGAGTGATAGCCCCACTTTTAGGAACGGCTCCTATGTAGTCGCGGTCGGAGGCTACAACGAAAACTCGGCCATATATGGTACTGCGCCAGAAGTGTAGTAGGTGGGATATCTGTGAGTGTTGGTCAAGAAGGAGAAACAGATGGAGGATTGAGGTTGACAATTTCCTACAACAGTTAGGAATAAGCACATCTATGTTTTTTTTAATACAACCACTGAAAACACGAAACAGAGATAGACGTGTTGGATAGACAAGCGAATAAGAGGTTGCAAGATAAACGATACGAACGAAATGGGAATCATTCAAGCGACGCCACCATAAGTGGTGCAGACAAGCTGAAACGTGGTTAACAGAAAATAGGAACACTTAAGCATAGTAATTACGTTCAAATTTTATTGAATGCAATCACAATAATCACTGAATAGGCAGAACGCCCCATCTCAGTTTTAACTTTGAACACTATTCTTAAAGAGGTAACTATTATTATCGGAACAACTCTTCAGCTCAAATGTTACTTTTACCTGTAGGCAGGTGTTCAGGTTCACAATTCATGGTTTCAATGTATCATTTCAACGTTCCGGAACATAGGCTCTCGACCCATTTTAATGGCCTCTGTCAGAAACCACACAATTCCAATATTTTATAACAAAATGCGAGGGTATACTACACAGAAAAAAAAAAAAATGTAGCTCATGATTCACTTAAAGCAATTCAAGGCTTGAGTTGCAGAAAAAGTCCCGGCGATAAAAATTACTTTCACCCCCTTGCGGTTAGAGGGACAACAGTCTCACAAATTCTGCGGGGTGGGGTTTGATGCAATGAGACCAACCTTTAGGGTCAATGGACAATAGAATCAAATTGACTTACAAAACGCGTACACTCATGGTCTCACACTTTTATGAACAGCCGTTGAAATAACATCTCATTTCAATATTATGTACCAGTCAACAGATAAATGAGGTAGAAATGTTGGTAGGTCCCTAATACATAATTCGTAGTAGGGGATGAATGTTTTTAAAGCACGAAAGTGTACGACAATTTCCCTGGTACCTGGGCAACTGCGAAATGGTGTGGCGTCGCAAGTCAACAGAAGGGTTGAACGATAGGGCGTTGACTACTATTCTATGCAACTAATTCTAGCTCCAGCTCTGTTCCACTACCAATTGAAAATAGCGTTTCCTGACATAGATAAGACACGGCCAATAAGCTAACCATACAAAATATCACATAAAAAGGGAGGGACGTAATGGCTGTTATATTTTGAGTGGGAGCTGAAAAAAATGATTGAAAACATGTTGTCAAGAGGGTCCAACAAGTGAAGGTTGTGAAGGCCAATGATCTTACGTACGAGCTAGCATGGTATGAATATCTAACTAAACCATGACTGCATGGGTAAATCTGTTGGAACCAACCCTACAAACGTTGGTCTAAATTAATTGGCGTCAGTAGTGTCAGCAGGCACGAAGACCCCTGTTCATTAATAATCACTAATTGAACAGACTCTTGACGGCGTGTGGGATAACCAGGTCAGCAATAGCGAATATCGATCCGAGAGGGTAGTCCTGGAGGTATTCCTTCGTAATTTCTTGCTTGATTAGATTCCGATTACAGAAGTTCCAGCCTCATGGTACTACTTCCTTACGGTAATTATGCAACTTTTGTTCCACTGTAATTGTCACCAAATTAACATTATTGGGGCGACAGCAAAAGTGAATACAGGCAAAATGACCAATAACTACACTATCTCATCCTTTCCTCCAGAGCTGATAGGAAGATAAAGTGAGTCGCCCTCCTCGAATTGTGACCCTCTCAATTTTGGTACAGGTCCAGAACTTGCGGAAATTGTAAATAGGAAACCAGTGGATTCAGTTTCCTACATTAATTTCATGATGGCAACAGAAAATGTCACGCCTCAGAATGATCCTTGTGGCATCCTTCTCCCAGCAATCGTTTTACACGAAATCGTCCAAACAATCACACGTATGAAGGAAAAAGGAGGGAAAAAGATTTTGGGAACGAACATCAGCCCTAACGACACTGACCCTGACCTCTGGGTGGATGGAGTCAGTCTAATTAAAATGCAGGATTGGACTGTCATGTTCGACCCAATAAGGTTGCTTATAATGGGCCCATGTGAGTGAAGTGCGGGCGGAGGTACATGGGGCCCATTAAAGTTTGTCACATCGGGGCAACTTAAGCATCGCGGACAATATATTCACGGGGTGATGGGTGCCCATGTGGGGACTCCACAGCGGCCCAGGTGTTTGCCTCAGAAGGGGTATTTGATGGAGTCACGATGCGATGCAGACCAATTTAGGGTTAGTGGTATCAGTGGGATTCAGGATGGGGCCCGTTAAAGTGTCACGTGGGCCCACACATCAGCTCATGGGCTGGCCCAGTAGTTGAATGTTTGACGAGTCCTAATTTAATCAATCAATTCTTGGATAGTGGGTTCTCAGTTTCGTGAGTTTGTTCACATGGCGCTGTAACAGGGATATTGTCCGCGGTGTACGGTTCATCCACTTGAAATTGGCGAACAATAAAGTATGAGGGAAGCGGAATAACGACGGATATTAAACGGTCGTCTAGAATAACATTAGGGCTAAAAATTGGAATATTGACCCCTCGTGACCATTTCTGTTAAACTGGTGACGGCCAATCCGGTTTGTATGAATTGAATTTGAATTTGAATATTTGACTTTCATTCATCTTGCAGCGGGAAGTGAATTTGCATGAATAATACAATGAAAAGAAAAATTAATATGACAAATGACTTAAAATCACATACAATTATACAAGACTCGTCCCAAAATGAACACCTGCAGCAGAGGCAAGATCGGGCAAACACCTGATTGAGGCACTGGTAAGAAAGGGGATTGACCTATTGTACCGCCTGCTGCGGTCTCAATAGGTTATCATATCTGCGATTGTTGCGTAATGACATACATGCGGCCCCCGGTTAGCATCAAACCAAAGCAGGAATACCGACAGAGCTCTTGCAAGAAGAAGCAAACTTGGCACAGATTTCGTTTCTGCGATCCTCAGTAATATTTACTGATAGGGTTTCCATAGCCTGGGGGTATCCTTCATAGTCGGCACCAAGATGATACGGAAAGCACGCTTTTGGATATTCCCAGAGCCTTGCGATAATTTATGTCAGACCAGGCTGCCACACGGGAGAGCATATTACACTTGCAGGGCGACATAAGACTTTTTACTTTTTTTTAAACCAGTAAGAAATTACAGGTGGTAGCCTGCACTTTTTTTAACCTAAAGCATATGGAGGCGCTGTTTGCTCTCTTACGATTTAATTGACATGTATCCCACTGAGCTCATCTTGACACCAAGACTCCGAGTATTTTCGTTGTGTTAACAGCTTTTCATTGGAAACCCTTAATTGAGAGATCAGAAGTCGGGTTTATCACGCCAAAACAAATTTGAAGCTGTTTGCATTTTGAGGGTTGAGGTGCGACGTAGTTTTCTCTGCCCAATAAGCGAGTCCCTGACATCATCTGCGATATACCGATTTCAACTGCCGGCTCCCCAAAGCTCATATCATCGACATACTTGGCACAATTTGAGTGTGCAGATGTACCGGCACGTTGAGTTGTTCAAGAGGAAACCCCCGGAGAAACTTTGTCGCCTGAGGTACACCACAAGTAAGAGTTCCCAATTAGATAATGCATTGGGATAAACTGACCTTGCCGAAGAGAGGATTAAACAGTCAACAATCCACGGAATATGTCACGGGTAGGATGTATGGATGTATGTATGTATGTATGATGTCTGTATGTATGTAATGTATGTATGTCATGTATGTATGATGTATGTATGAATGTGTGTATGTATGTATGTTCGTCAAACTTGCGGAAGTACTGCGTCTTACTCGTACTCGAGTCAGTAAACTCGAGTACAGTTTAGGTACTCTTTCATACTCATGGCTCTGTACTCGTACTCTACTCGGACTCATCTTTTGGAAAAACTGTGTACTCGTAATCCTAATCGTATTAGTCGTGTACACTCATGGTGATTACTCGCACTCGACTCGTACTCGGAAAAAATTCAAAAATAAGCTGTGTAGAGTACTCACTGTATTAGGTACTTATATAGTAATAGTCGAGTGCATGCTCGAATTATTTTGGGACCCGTACTATCATATGTATTCGATATGTGGTTACTTCAGCGCGGCTGCTTTGGCAGTGATGGCCAGCAATTGCTCCCACCTTGCCCAGCCTTAGGGACGGAGCAGAATGCGCGACAGTTGATACCAAACTCCGGTCAGATGAGGACGTGACATACATCGCAGTCATGGATCTTAACAACCTGGACGCGGGATCGTTCGAGCACTCGTTTGAAATATGGAGGCCGAGTTATTGATGGTATCATACAATCAGCCCCATTTTTGGGGGGGGAGCGGGTTTTTCTTTGTTGAGCAATTGAGCCGGAACCCATAGTCTCAGTATTTATTATTATATTATTAGTACATGATGGTCGAAGAATTGTACTCAGTAGTGTTTGTGACTCGTACTCTACTAGTGTGTTGTGTACTCGTACGGTACTCATGAGCTCTGTACTGTAATCGGACTCAGCTTTTGGAAAACTGTGTACTCGTACTCAATTACTCGTACTCATGGGTTTGGTACTCGTATCGTAATCGTTCTCATAGTGATGTACTCGGTTATCGTAACTCGGAGGTCAAGTACTAACACACAAGTCTGAGGTATGTAGTTACTAACAAGGCGATTGCGGGCCTCGGTGCGCTCGGCAGCACCGAGGGTCGAAACTTATCCGCAGTCCTCTGAAACGTCCTTAATAGGACGTCACGCTTATGTGGGACGTCAGCTAAGTGCGCGACCATCTCTAACGAAGGGCTCTGCCGCACAGCTCCGATACGTCACTGGGGTGGACAACTCCGTTGGGCTGGACGTTGCTGACGGTATAGAAAGTCCACGGCTTGAGTCGGTTGAAATTTATTTTTTTTATGTTTAGTGTTGATCATGAATACATGATTCCTACTGATATGGTCTGCAGTGGGGTAATTTTGATCAAGATGCGATCCCTGGATTTAGTGATATAAAACAATATCAGAATGCGCGTGGCTTAAATAGTGAAATCTCCCGTGAACAAAATACAGGAAAGGAGGGCACCCGGTGTTTCATTATCTCCTCGGCTCACTGAACATTCACGGTCATTGTTAACACCGACTGGTACGACGGGTACCGACTTTGTAAGTCCGCTGCGATGGAGTTTCCTTTAAAAAAAAAAAAAAAAAAAGAAAAAAAAACCTAAAAAAAAAAAAAAAAACAGAAGTGCAGCTTCAGATAATTATACTGCAAGGAAATCGCCTAGGTAGCCCCGTCTAAAATGCAGTTGGTGCACGTAAGTGGCAGTGGCAGGAGACAGTCCAAGATTCTGTGAGTTTTCTTTCCAAGTCTTTTCCGGTTCGATTTTGTTTAGTTTAAAATTGAAGTCTTTCAGGTTTTCAGGCTCATTCAGATCGGCGTGGGAAAGATTCCATTTCCTTCCGGGATAGTGAATGCTGGTCAGCGAATATTTTGTAGCAGTCACTCTCCAAATATTTTGCAGATATCATTCTGCTCACTTCGAGGGAAGGGTGGGGGGTCGGCTGACCTTATGACTTTATGAGGCTTCTTAAATGCAGCTTCCCCGTACCCTGACTATACCCGCCATAACCCTCAATGCATTTTGGCACCACCAAGTTTTCGAGATTATTCCCAACCTCACTGGATTTTTTTCGAGGCAAGTTCCATTGTTTTTCGTCTTGCTGTTTTCCCCCCTTCCCGGGCCGCTTGCCATTTCCCGTCCTGACCTCTTATCTTCCTCCGTACTGTACTAATCAATTCGCCTGTGCTCTCGATGGTTACCCTGTAATAAGGCAGCACACCCCTTTACCCACCTATGTACATCCGGCCAAGTGTCCACCTTAAAAAAATAGACCCAATTTTCTCTCTTGGGCCAAATGGTTGATTAACCCTCGTTAGCTGGATTCATGCTGCCCTTATAAGGAAGAACGAATTCGTCTGTGCATTTGTATACATGTACTGAATCTTGCTGTATGTTTCGCTATCCAAATAGTTCCCTGTCATTATGATTGACTTCCAACATGTGACAGTATGTCAAACGTGTCTGCTAACTTTAAGCAGCCATCAGCGCAGCGCGTAACATCGTTGTTCAGCACTCCAAGTTGAGAGATGCCAGCTGGGTTGCGTGGTTAGCTTCAAAAGGTGGAGGGAGTATACCTGACAATAACTTTCTCTGGGCCGAGGAAGGAGGCCGTGAAGCTGACGTTACGGTGCCATTTTTGTCCAATACAGTATTTATTCTGATAAGAGGTAGGGCTATAACACTCAGTGAGAAGTTCGACTAGCTTGGGCTAGCCTTGACTACGTTCGCTATGGCCTATCTGTTTAATACAAAGATGAATTCCACACTAGCTGTAACATACAGCCCATGATAGGCCTGAATTGTCATGATGTAATAGATATGTGCAGCCGTGTCTACCATGAATGCATTGCATCAATGTTAGTTTTATAGGGTGGAGTAGGTTCGATTCCATTTCCAGATGTATACCCCCAAATCTTACGTTACCACACCTACACCAACCCTTGATCTCACTAACCCCTTCGCACCACGTGCTGGACACCCGACCCCATGGACACCCCCCTATTGTACCCTCCCCAAAATGATAGTTTTCCTAGTACCACTATTGTTACCATAGCAACATTTGATACGGCACCATCAACAGTATATATATATGTAAATGGTACACTGACTACAATCTCTCCTCTGGCCCTTCGGGACTGGTCTAGTCCAGTGCCAGGTGGGGTATTAACTGATTTCTTCTCACCCAGTTTCCCATTATAAAAAAAATAACATAAAAAAGTGAATAGTTAATCTGTATTCCTGGGACTTTTCGGTTTCATTACAATTCACTCTGAACTATTCAGTCAGTCCAACGCCAGCTATTTCTAAGAACAACTTCACATTTTGCCCGAAATGTGTGTGTCTCTCTAAAATAGTCATATTTTTGTTCCTTCCTACCTCGTCGAGGAATCTCAAATTATTCTGGTATCGTTTCGAATCCCCGAACATCTTGAACAACAGTTAGAAATGGTCCGAAAATGTTTTTTTCCCAGAATGGCCAAACTTTTTTCTTACTGCACTTCATGATTTTGTGAGAAATGTGTCCAATCTGGAGAGTGACGCACACCATGGTCGTCAACAGGTGGGGTACGGGGGACTGCCCCCCCCCACTTTGAAAGTGGGGGATATCATATCGTTTGTCCACCCCCCCCACTTTCCCGGACCTCAATAATAACAAATAATAGGCACATGCCCGATGTTGTATCTCTCTAAACTGACTCAATTTTTTTCTAACCAAACATAATCGCGTTGAAATCGGCTTAGGCCACTAATTCCAGGTGCGGACCCAGGTGAAGATATGGACCCGACTAGAGCCGAATTCAAAGGATTACCCATGTTACAAACCGAGTTCAAGAATTTTAAATCGCATGGCCAAAAGTGCAACATTTTTTCAATTGTTTTCGTGCGTATGGCGTTTTTCTTCTTAGCGTTGTATTCTAATATGCGATGTAATGCTTAAAATCATTTCATTCACGCGGCCGTAGTTTTCCAATGTCTGACTTATAAAATTCGGGTACAATTTGTGGCTCCAAATGGATGGTCCGATCTTTTTCCCTTCGATCCCACATAGACCATTCGGTAGACACCTGAATCTCACGCAAACAGAGCCGAGTTAGAGTGTAATAAAAAATACCATTTTGATACTCGGTAAATTCCTTCTTAGTATGCACAATGACACTTTCGTCTGTACTGTCCTTTTACTCAAATCACACATTGATGGGTCGCTATTGAGCCTGGCAAGTGCCGCATCAGTCGATCTGGAGGGTTATGAAAATCTGAAATTTCTCTGCTACACTCCGGCCAACCGATTGTGGCGCTCCGCTTAGATGGTCATTGCATTCGATGTTCCCCCTTTTTTTCGAACGCTCGACGCCCCTAACGCAAACACACACAACCGGACAGCCTTTGCGAAGCACAACATTGCTGGACCACCCGACCCCCATGAACAGCCCCCACCGTAGCGTACCCATCTTTGTGGTAGATCCTATCTTCCACTATTGTAACCAAAGCAGCCGTTGCTATGGCAACCATCAACAATAAATTTAGGTGAAATTGCAAACTGGCTACAATTCTCGCATCCGGCCTTCCGGACCGACGAGATATGACGAGAAGAGGTTTCCATTCTCCCTTACCCCTGTTGTGGAAGCCCCATAGAGTTAGATGATCCTATTTTTTGGAGCGTGGATTAAATTCATATCTATGGCGGCGAGGCTTAGATGCCAAATCATGATATTTCTCGTCGAACTTGTTTTGTTTTCCAACAGAGGACCGTGGGCATATGTTCCGGTATCGCATGTTGAGCCTCGTTGTCATTGATCGGGAACGAGGCTAAAGTAGTAGTTGTATATTGATGTCAAACCCGGTGAAGGTGAGAAAAGGGGATTAGTTTATCAGCTTTTCATCACGATATTAAATTTAAAACGCACAATACAAAAGTACGAGCACAGAAACGACATTGTTACTCTCCATCTTTCAATTGGTTCAAATATTTATTAGGTTCTATCCACTTGGCCATAATTTTGAAAATAAGTCTAATTGTTGACTTTGTTTGCACCGTTAGTTGAGCTAATCAATTCAACGAACCTACTCAAATCCCGACCGGAAGTTGGGATTTGATTGCATTTTGTTCTTGACATCCTTATCATGTTTTATGTGTCAGGTTTACGTATGGTTAATGAGATTTGAGAAATGAATTTGTGGCATTGACTTTGCAGTGAGCAGGTATTTTTCTTCTCCCGTAATGAATCCAATACCTTTCGCAATGGTAGGTTCGTATCTTTTTCATTGCATATTAACTTCAGACGAGCTGTGGGTAACGTATACACTCTTCGGTAACCGGAGTGCTGCGAATGGAGTCGTCAAGAATAATTAACCGCTGTCAACAGTCCAACATGCGTGTCCATGCCTACTAAGAATATGATAACGAGACTGGAATCACAATAGAGAACAAAAACACGGGCTCTTCTTCGACGGCCCGCCCAGCCCACCATCCAGTGATTTAATGACTCCATACCAGTTCAAAGCGTCTTCTGACCTCGGCTCGTGGCAGTAGGGTCACTGATGGCACGTGAGGCAAACTACTACTTGGTAACCTCCACGTCCTCCTCGCCCCAACCCGGGCAGACCCAGCAGCACTGCCGAGATTCACGAAAAGACGGATCTCAGTCCGGATTTGCTTGTGTTCCAAGGGCATCAACCAGACAATCACAATGCAGCCTCTGCGAAGTCCAGTCATAAGCCCTGGGGGCTTCACCGAATGAAACCCGCAGTCGGTACTATTCGCAACCTGTCCAAAATCCAGTCCATACAAGTTTTGAAAAGTGTTGGAGACATCGACACCCCTGTCTCACACCGTGGACAACGGGAAAGCGATTGAAGTCCCGAGTGAGCACCCTTCTCTTCCAGATTGGAAATATAAGTCCCCTTTTCCAATCAGTTGGGATATTAATAATAATAATAATAGTACAATGGGTCTCATAGCGCGCCAAAAAAATACGAAACGTAATTCTCGTGGCTCTTAACAGCAAGAAACAACTACAACTTATATGCCTTTTCAGAAACGACTTTTGACAGCTTTTTTATTTTATTTTAGCTATTGCAGACTGCACATTTTCATGTTTAGGGAGAAAAAGATTCCAAGAAATGGTGCATTATAAGAAACATCTGAATCCATAAGTACGAGTCTTGATCCTGGGGTATCCCCCCCTCAGTCGAATCTATATTGACTCGTTCACGAATCGGCATCGATGAAGCTCATCCTTGAGTGACATGGTCGTATTTGCCAATTATCGACACGAGACGTGCAAGCTGTGTTCAGTACACCTTGTAATCTGTCAAGTCTGCAATCTGGAAGTCCATGCAACACACTTTTTAAACAGTTCTCAAGCTTCGCGTGACAAAAGGCTGGGATGAGCTTCAAGCAAGAGTCCCTGTCAAGGTACTTCCTTATCCTCTTGGCCACGTAACGGATACTGTCAAGGTGCACCTACGGCAGACTTGACGGATAAGGTGAGCACGTTCTATGGTTATGAAATAATGAACTCCAAATTTTTTTGGAGTTGCTTAGAGTACTCGATACCAGTATACCGACAGAGACACATTGTGGACTCTGTGTTTGTCTGAACGGACGACATGTGCATCACCTCGTTTTTTTCTCTCATTCAGTTGTAACTTGTTTGCCAGCATCCAATCCCTTATGTCAGACAAACAGTTATCAGACGCAATAGATCTGAGGATGCACCATCATCGAAACTAATCAGCTTACTGTCGTCATCGTAACACATGTACAAAGTTCGTGCTGCTGAAAGACATCACCAAGTGACCCCATGTACAAACTGAATAGCGTAGGACACAAAACAGAACCGTGGGGTACACCCCACTGCAGTGCACATATGTCAGACTATCATCACCATAGGTTGACAGCAGGATTCTTCCATTGAGGACCTGTTACTAGGTGCCTTTTCACGTACTCCAGAGACGCTGGACCCCTCTTCACGTTAGCTTCGCAGTGTCCTTGGTGCCAAGCTCCCTAGCAAGCTGAGTCTTAACGAACAGGCCTGGCCTGGCGGCTCGGCTCGGTGGCTCCGACTGATTCTCTAAAATGCCCTGATGGACCTCCTGGGACGCTCCAGGATCCTCTCTTGCTTTCTTGGGAATTATGCTTTTAACATTTGCCCATCTCATGCTGGGCCCACAGTGCTACCAACCCCTAATCGACGGCCTAAGCTTGTCATTAACTACTGTAAGCTACTTTCGGATCTTTCAGTTGGCTCACGTCAACTTTCTTGAAGGCCGACGCAGCGTAATGACCAGCAACCTGTGGTCAGTTGTGGAGAACTGGGCACTTCTAAGGCCCTCCAGTATGAGCATCCTCCATCTCTTGTGCATGAGTACATGGTCGATCTCCTCACTATCACCGGGAAGTAACCAAGTTTCAGCGTCTCGCATCATATTTTTGTAACCAAGAACCAGCCATTCTAAGGCTCCGACTTCTAGCAAAGTCAAGTTGCCGAAGACTGCCTATTACCTGCTGTCAGATCCCTGCGGACCACGATATTACCCTAGCCATCCCTACTGAACCCAGTAGCTTGAAATTCATCACCCAGAATTCCTTTTCGTTTATAAGGGATAGCAGCATCGCATACCGAACTGAGCTGAGCTAGAACTCTCTCATCAGTCATTGCTTATCCCAGTCGGAGCATACACTGCGACAATGGATGAAAATTCCAGCGTGGGTGATCCGCAGTCGCATTATACGCTCGTTGGATCGGTTTTACCTGTGGGTTCACAAGGGACCAAGTTGCTTAGCCGCGTTAAGACAGATTAACTGTTCATTCTTATACCCTGTATAAGTGAATGTTAGCTTTGTGCCCTGTCATGTAGTGAAAGCGACCCTGTTTATTTGGTACCTGACAGGATCATCAAAGGTTAATCAGGGGCTAAAAATTAAAATATGTAAAAGAGCTAATACTTCCACGGCAATGTTCCTACTACATGGTTGATGCTTTTGGACTAGCTCGATGTTTTCTGGAGCCTCTCCGACCAATAACTTTCATGTTATTCTCATGTCTGCCAAGACTGGACATGCGCCATTGCGTTTCCAATCGTTAACCCCGCCATCTGTGTAAAACTTTGTTCTCATTTGACCACTTGCGACCATACCAGTCGGTTTTGCTGTATTGAATTTTAATGGCTATTTCATGATGACAGAGGTTCCTTCCATTGGGACTGTCAATGTCTCAATCTATGGTTGCCTTGGAACGCGATCAGATCAGTCAATTGCTCTAGGAGCCATCCGAAAAACCTGACATTTGTTACAACGAATTGTTTGCATGGTGTGTTAAGGAAGACATTCATTGCTCCGGTGGTGTGGTGACGATGCCAATGATCCAGAAGGATAAAATGTTTTAGTATGTCAATTGAACTTATGTTCGTTGCAACACGACGGTCTGGCCGTTACCGGAAGAACTGCCCAAGTAGGTCGTGCTTCGAATGAGGTTCAAAAGATCGAAGGAGTCAATTTAGTGTGTATCATAGGTATGGTAGTTTGTCACAGACTAACAAGATTGCCCATAACGCTAAACCCCCTGAATGTTATCGTTGCGAAGATGTATTAAAAAAAAAGAATGAATCATCAGTGTTTTACAGGGCAATTTTACCCTTTACAAAGGACATAGCTAGATGCGGGTGATAGAGTATATAGTAGTCAGTGCAATTGACCTATTGGTTCGTTGCAACAAACATTGGCACCGAAGTCACAGTCCTTAGTCATGCGGTCGATGGCCCATGAAGTCAAGCAGGTCACCAGATGCGTTTAACAATACGACAGATGATCTATACGCAACCCTCTTTATATATATGAACAAACACATGGTTTGGACCATCACCAAGGCAACCCACACAATGTTAGTGATATAAGGCTTATAACTTTGCCAGTA
The DNA here is from genome assembly GCA_026419785.1 of Sclerodactyla briareus. Taxonomy (NCBI): domain Eukaryota; kingdom Metazoa; phylum Echinodermata; class Holothuroidea; order Dendrochirotida; family Sclerodactylidae; genus Sclerodactyla; species Sclerodactyla briareus. Next base: position 125,787 of record JAODTK010005757.1, on the reverse strand, counting down.
TTGTGCTCCCGCAATCTCCATTTACCCATCAAATTGGACGGCATTAAAACGATTATTTCCCAACGCCCAAGTCAAAACAGCAATTAACTACGTGGATTGAAGCAATCGTTATGAAAAAAAAACACAGTTCTCCTCTTGAACAGCGGATATCAGTACGACACACAGTTTAATGGACTAATGAAAAACAGTGCTGTTTTGCACAGATGCCATTTTGCAACTCGTGCTGTGAGATTGAAGGAGTGACAACCGCAAGATTTCACTATATGTTTACGCGAATGACACGTTTGCTTTCCTAATTACTTGGCGAAACCAGAGGAAGCTATGCGTCAGTCGGCTGGTGTGTATTGACCCTTGAACCGGCTTGGTTCCTAAAGACCCCAGCATGTGTCACGTTCATTGTTGGAAGGTAGGTGTCCCCCGATAGGGGAAAACTCCACTGTGTCTGGTACCATTGAAGGTCAGCAATGTGCGGTGTCAATCTTCAAAGAGCGTTTCCGCTCGATAGACTGGAACGAAGCAGATTTTAAACTTGAATATAGATAACTTGTGTGTGATTTTGCTATTCGAGAGGGAGATTCTGTTTCTGCTGGTGACAGATCGAGGTCACTCAATGTCAATTGGGGGGAAGAGTAGATATGTCCTCCGCAACATTTCAGGGTGGGGTAATGAAGACTATTCCTGCAAACTACATGCCTTACTTTGACCTCAATTTACATTTTGAACTCATTTGACCTAACGACCCTGTGCGACTATGGGGGCTTTTCTGTGGTCTCAGGCTTGTCGTGTTCCACCACCAATTGTCACCCACCAAAAGTCCAATTGCACTCGACGTACTAAACACTTCTACTACCACCCTCTATTCCCAGTTATTCCCGTAGAGGTGATGCAGCTCAAAATCCACAACGAAATTTGTAGGTGGTTGGTGTATGATAATTCGTTTGTCTATGCAACGACGTCTGATAACCTACTTTGAACTCATTTGCCCTTTTGATCTCATTTCACCTTGTAACCTTTGAGTCTTTTTTTGTTAAGACCATACTAATCTTGTTTCACGAACCAATGGGTCAATTGCCCGACTTTACTTAGAACGAACGCTATTCTCCAGCTATGTTCTCCTGTATAAGGTGGGAACAGCCTCTGCTGAGAGTGTCTCCAATGCAAAGATATAGATGCTCATACTTGCCACCTGTTCGCAAAATGAAATTTGGTGGATTGGATAAATAATAGTTTGAGCTGTAAATTTTTCTAGATCTGATTGCTTGGATGTTAAATTCGCATTATTGAAAATTCGATTGCTCGTAGGTAATTTCCTTCTCTCGAACAGGTATATACTATAGGAAAATGTAATAGATCCAGCGGACTGTCTTTCCCACACCCTTCATTTTTCAAACTTCTCCCATTCTTCCCACCCCCTCCCTTCCCGCTATTAGGGTATGGTTAGTATTTCTCTGTTGGTACCTGTTGCAGGACTGTCTATAAAATATTTCCTTTACCCCTGCCTTATTGAATAGATCGCAATTGAACGTCTCATCACCATATGGAGGGGTAGGTTTCGAACACGCATAAAAGAATTGGTTTTGTATAAAACAAAAGGGAATAAATTACGTCGACTTTTTCGCGGAACACTAGTCAGAAACAGCTCGGATAGGTGGGGGGGGCCCAAAAAACATTTTTTTTTTATATTACATGTTATACCAAACAAATCGGAATAGAAAATGAAATCATATTTCGAAGCAGATTCAAGAGTTGACATACTGAATTCAAACTCGAACTATGCATCAGTCTTCATATATATAAGTGACGGAATTCAGTGTTGCCTCCCAGTCAGACAGTGCATTGACATGTCAATGTGCGTGTGTGTGTGTGGGGGGGGGGGGGGGGGTGATGTGCGTTTGGCTTTGGAATACGATATTCGACCCCCCTGTGATGAATTTGAGCTAGTACTTGGTATTTGAGCTCGTCAGGGGGGGACGATTATAGCATGAACCTAATTGTTTAGGACAGGGTTAAGGTCATCCAGGCCCAGTCATGGGTCAAAGTCGGAAAGCCTCGTAAACACGAAAAGTCCGGTGTTTTATGGGGCAGCGGCAAAAGCTTGAAAAACCGTTTGACGAGGCCCGCTTAAAGAAGGGATGAAAAAGCTATGAAAGAGTGGTGAGAGACAGCTTGTCGATTCTAGTCTTTGGGAAAAAAAGAATTTGGTTGTAGAAGGGAAGCAGACAGATGGAAATCAATCCGGAATACAAGAGGTTCTGACGACGATCGCGGAGGAATGAGAAACAGAGCGGGCTGCGGTAAATGTCAAACAATACCGGTGCAAGCTGCTTGTCAGCCGAGTTATCCGGGATGGATGAAGGTGGGGAATAATAGTGGCCACCTCGGAGGCCCACAGACTGTCGATAGACAAGCGAGAGAGCTGCTACACTCTATGGTGCGCAAGACTTTGGCAGGAAGAAGTCAACGAATCATCTCCAATAGTCGATAGCCTTGACACTGATGTTATCGATGATCAATTACTATCGAGGGCTCCTCCCGCAGACGTGGGAACCAAACTTTATCTGGGGGAGAACCTGTCCCTTTATGAATCTGCAACAGACAACAGCTAAGTATTTCTAGAGCGGACAAAGAAACCAATTTTCTGGGAGTCCCTCTTGCAATGTCTTCATATCTGGGATTTTCCCTGTGATTACGGAGTCAGACGCATGCCCCGAAGAACTATATACTCCTAAACCCAAGTTCGGACACTTCGAAAATGGTCTGGTCTATCAAATGAATGTTTGGTCGAGTGAACAGTCGTTCGTGGTGATCGGGGGTTGGAAAATTGTAAGATTTTTGGGGTGGGGTGGGGGAACCCTGCTGAAACGACGTCCCATTGTCACCACCCCCCACCCCCCCCCCCCTCATCGATGCCGCACATGCTTCCTCCATTTCACGGCCATCCGTGTTCAAATCTAGAATTTTCGTCCACTCAATCGAACATTCGTATGCCACTCCTTTAGGGAGAGACGAGAATCATGTTATTTTATGTAAATTATTTCACAAAAATGACTCTGATCTACATCAGATCATTTGGTGAAATGAATTAATGATATCCGGAACCTAGATGTTTTTGACCATTCTGGCTTTTTGCACGATACTCGACCCACCCGAATGGATCAATCTCCTACATGTGTATAGAATTTCCCATACTTAGCATGGACCTATTGTTGGGGGTCAGGCGTCAGGTGCTCTGAGGCCCAACAATAAGTTGAAAATTATGAACACCTCATGAACAAGACAAGTCTTAGATTGTCTATCGTCCAGGACTCACTAACCTTCTGTGTCTCTGGTTGTTATAGGACTGGGGCTACACATTTCGTGAATGACCATGGCGAAGCCATGATTCGGTGAACACTCTAAACAGTGGAATGTAAGTAAATGTTGCTTTTATATGAAGTGAAATTATTGGACCATTGTCCTGTTAATTCGATCGGAAGCCTGGAACAGCGTTGTTTATTCGTGACGAAGTCAGGGGAGTTCATTGTCATACAGTGGGTATGCCTGTATGTGAAACCGCGTTGGGAACAAGTAATCGGCTCCACCTGGTAGGACGCTTTCCCACCAATCGTCATGGACCTCCAGGTTGGGTATACAATATGCAGCTTTCTAGAGGACAATGTGGTAAACGTTGTCATTTCGTGAAAAATAGGAAAATAGTGCAAAGTTGAGGTTTGTTTAATATCGCTGATCTGAAACACGGGAATCAAACTCACTGGACGGAATCGAATCCAGACGGTCACGGTTCGGTGTCCTCACAGTTTGTGTTTTATATGATGAATTAAAAAAATACAACAGAAGTCGTGTTATGTAGACAGGGGGACTATTTTGGTGAAAAAATAGGAATGCTGTAAAAAGAAGATAATGGGATAGGGAAAAACATTTTAGGCCTGCGGACTTCGAGCTTAATTTTTGTGATCGACTCACGACATGAATGCATTGATCCCTATTTTGTATCGTATGGGATTTATCCAGAGTACCTGAGTCGAGGACGGAAAACCTTTGAAACAAGTTCAGGAATGCTCATCGCCCACCCAAGCAATCAAAACGCACAACTACGTTCTGGTAGAATATGTTAGTCGCTTATCTTGACGTCAAAAATGATAAAAGGTGTCCATATGAAATATGCAAAAACATTGCGTCTGCGCATTGCGTGTACACTCACGTGTGGTTAAGAAAAGACAACAAGCTCCACTGGCCAAATCGACATGTCCAAATAACTACAGAACTATTATTATTTATTACTCCGCTTTACCTCAATCGGCGAACGTTAGAACATCATCGTGGTGACATTCCTTTGCGGTAGGATAGTATGCATCCACAAGTACGTCTACCCTAGTTAGGGAAAGACAGCCTCTGCTGTCTTATTGCTGTAGTCATTCTAGCTCCCACACGACATTTGTTAAGCCCCGATGAGGGTCGAGAAGTGCTTGTAACCAGACGTGCTTGGAGCGCATGCTGTGCAGCTAGCTTAGTCAGTGGATTGATAAAGACGACGAATACAAGTACACAACTCCAGTAAGAATAGTCAAAAATTGTCTTGTCATCGACATGTGAGTCAATCAGTTCTGGGGATAGCACTCAGTGTATTTAGGCTGGTCTGTGATCAGTGAGGGGAATACAATGAAGATTGAAACGGTCCGACAAATAATCGAACCAGTTATGCTGGACGTAGTATGTGTGACGTCTTACAGGCCCGGGGGTCCGTGAATGAATATGGGGTGAGGTGGAACTATTGTCTGTTTGTTTCTGTGTCTCCTTGTGGGGACTATTCTTCGTCCAGGATTCTAAATCGGCCTCCATTCTTTTATCAGGTATCATGTCGTAAAATGAATGGTGAGTGATCGGTGGTGGATCAGCATATTCAGATGGTTTCGCAATTGTCAACTGTTAAATTGCTGGACCCACGCTGTGGCCTGCAGTTATGGATGTCACTTTATACGACCCGATGACAACGCTAAACCAGTGGTAACTCTAGGCATCTCTGGTAATGTCTCAAAAACGTCCCGTCCGCGATTCCCAATCCCGGGCAATGGTTCTCTCTAACGAGCGTGCTATTACATGGAATTTACAGTCAATCAAGTAATACTACTAGGGCGGAGGATTTTATTTTAAGAGTGTAAAACAATTAATTGCTGACAACCTGCACTTCCTGTTAACACTTAACAAAGACGTTGAAATATTAGCGATGCCTCAACAACATGATCAGAATATATGAAGCATGCATGTTGCAGGCGACTGGCCTTTAGGCGCTTGTTCATTACCTGCACGTGTCTGGACAGGCACAGGGTTATTCCAAGTAAGTCACTAGCGGGTATGACTAAACATTGAATTTACGGCTAGGTATGTTATTAGGAACAAGCCTGGCTGCAGGAGGGGAGCTTATTGGACCACCATTTACCACATGTTGCGCAAAAGACAACAGAAATCAGTTGCCGTACTAAGGCAGGACCTATGGAAAAATAGCTTGCCTCACCTCCCCCTGAAACAATTCCGCTCTCCCTCCCTTTAGATCCGAAAAGAGAGTAAGCGATTAACCGAGATGTGAACGCCCATTGTTTTAAATTATAACTACGGATGCGAATACAGCGCAACACAACTTTGTAATATCTTCATTTTAGTGAGGAGATGGCCAAATACCTGAGAGGGGGTAGGGAAGTGTTGATCACGTTCAGATGGGAACAGCAGGAACTTTGAGGTCCGGGTGTGTCAGTCTGTACCGCGAGGTTCAAATCCCGGTCGGATCATCCAAAGATGTCAAAAATGATACTGGCATTTTTGTTGATCGCTCAGCACTCGAGAATTGGGCAGGGACAAAAACACTCCAGGGTGGACAATGTGCGCGTTGCGTCTGCGCAAGAACCATTCCCCCGATTGAGTACACTGCCGAAGATACAATTTCGTATCCAAGAACCTAGTAGAATATTGTGCAGCTACGAAAAATGCAATATCCAGGTCCTGCATATTACCGTGACCTAGGCAGATTCGATTCTTTGCTCGTTTAGTGTACGGCACATATTCAAACAGGCCGTCAGGGGTTAAGAGAGTCGATCGATGGGATACAACTTCTCCTCAAGATCGGCAGCTCTGTTGATTGCTGGCTTATATTATAACACACCAAGTATACCCTACAAAATAAACGTTAATTAGGCGTCACATGCAGTAACTGTACATCCAGTCCCGGTAGAGCCGAAGTACTCAATTCCACTCAAAATACCCGTTTAGTTTGAATGAAAAAGATAGTGATGACATAGCACGTCCACACCAGCCAATACAATCAAAATACGAACGGACTAGAAGAGTTTGTAGGCATATGGTAGCCCGTCCGTATATTTATTATATTTTTAGGCAGGAATCCAGATGATCACGGAATAGGCTACGAGACGGTCGGTTAAACTATGGACAAACAGGGCCTCAATGTTAGCGGAGATGGAAATTAGCCAAACAGGCATTCTTCGGAAAGATAAACTGGTTACCGGCATTCAGACGACAATGGAAAACAAAACGAGCTAATCAACAGCAACGAATCGCTGATTAAAGTTAGAGGATCGCATCAAAACAGTTAATCTCTACAATGCACTTGAGGCTGTAGCCAATCGTGAGTGTAAGTGATACATGTTTAATATCGGAACCGCATTTTCAATAATGATAATTGTGTTTTTATGTTTGCGAGAAAAGTTTGAATGGACATGCGTACAAAGTAGGTTTGGTACGTAGGATAAACGTCGGTTCATGTATTCAAAGGTTATATCCGGCCGACATGTCGTGCCCAGTGGGTGGAGTAGATGTCTCATAGTGCAATATCATATCGATATTAATTACTGTAAAACGATAAGATAAGAATTACTGGTACTATTCACTCCGGAAGAAACAACAACAGAGTGGTTAGTTGGAATGTTTCCCCACAGTCTTCCCCCCCACTTGAAATCCTGAGCGACTTGTGACTGAGAACAATGGACAAAGTTATGATGTGGGTCCAACTAAGAAAACGATACATCCTTCAACTTACATACACCTAAGCCTTAAATTAATGTGCATACATATTTTCGTGTTGAACTTCCCGATATTACCAATTGACAGCCGAGATCAATTACTCGTTTGTGGTTCTAACCGTGTCTTCGTTTAATTATGCTACAGGAAGGATAACGAGCGGAAGACTCTCAGCAACCAGATGTTAATAATAATGTTTCTCACATAGGGACTTAATGCAAAATTTCGATCATCAAGGTGAATGCATGACTTAGATGCTTAGTTTCAGTAGAGCATATTCCAAATGAGTGAAATTGGAAGTGTCTGAGACAGAACAGAAAGCAGAAAGGTCTATATGATATATGATGTTATTCAAAGTACGTTGGGTTTCACAGTGACAACCTGATAAGTATGCTAATGAATGGGAAGATCGCAATATTGACTGGTAGTTACATACATGTGAAATGTTACAGTCATACGGATGAGATGTGATAATGGAGAGTCATGTTCTAATGCTCCCCCCCTATCTTGTTAGAAACAAACAATGTCCAGTTATACCCCATGACCCTGACGCGAGGGCATATGCAAAGGCAAGAACAAAAACAACAATACACAACAACGACAGCATCATATTCATTTCTATCTGTCGTAAAATAACGGAGATACGCGTTACATATACAGTGTACTCATTCACGGATGCCGGTACATCAAGTCGAATACAAGTACAAAAAGACAAACCAGTGGCTTCACGAAATGGAATTGTAATTCTTGGACCTGTATTCCTAAAAAAATATATAAATCATTTTAATTCAGCAAAAAACAACAACAGACATTCGTTCGATACCAGTGCTGGGATTTATCCGATGAACTCGACATCTTTTTCTTAACGAACAGTTATAAGAGTCCTTATATTTACCATGGCTGCTTGCGGTTTCAACTGAGAAACAGATTATCTACCATACTACCATATATACCAACTAGACGATCAGAATCGAGAACGTAGTTGCCGAGGACGAGGACATACTCACTCAATCACCACTCACTAATATGAGGAGCACAATGCCTGGAAGGCAACACGCCGCATTCACCCGCCGCTTCCAAATCGCAGAGAACACTTCGAAGCTGTGCCAACCATGAGCTACGTGGACGCGTCCGCGATCGGCCCCAATAGACGGTGGCGGTGGTCTGATTCCGCTTGTTGTATGCCCTCCCAAGAGGGGCTCGATATTTTTGGCATTGTGAATGTATGTGTAGTTTTAGGATTGTCATCCAAAGTGTTTCACAAGCTCAACTCTGTACAGGAATGAATTTTAAGGTTTAAACTCTCGTTTCTTTCATAAATGTTCTGATGTTCCACCGAAACTTTCAACTCAATCAGTGGGCGTTTATAAGGTCAGCTGAACTTTTGACCAATCACGAGCCGATTAACCTCACAACACTCATACAAATGGCGACCTTTCCATTGACACAATACTCCTGTTTTTGGGCATTGTTTTTTTGTGCATTTCTTGAAGAAGTACTTTCACTACGAGTGTTTACAACCAGGTTCACAGACATGCAAGATCAACGGGCAACAGAGAATCGGAAGACAAGTGGAGGCCTTGTGAACCTGGTGAAAATCGATTTCTAACGACGCTTCGATTGTGTCCGCTGTGTTTGATGGTACTTATTTAGCGCGAAAGGACCAAACCGTTTCTTCGCGTGGTTCGAATCTCGCCTCTTCGGTAGAGGCTTCTTTTTCTACTTGTTCACTCTTTGCCATTTGTGGACCAAGTAAGTGGGCTATTTTACCGCATAGTTAACAGTGTAAGTGATACAACTTTTATGATGGTGCTGGAGGAAGAACTGTTAGTTTTTACTAATTTTCTCTTGCTGTGACATCTTTATGTTAGGGCCTAGGATTCTTGTTTAAATCATGTTTTGTTGCGTCAGTATTAATATTGGGGAATTCCCCATTTCACTTATTTTTTTTCACCCTTTTATTTTTTACCTCTTCACTGCCATGGGACCCCCCCCCCCATTCATTGGCTCTTTGCCCCCAACTTTCGTGCGCTAGCCATCTCGAATGTTCAAGGTGTATCTCGCTTCTCGCTCCCCCGTCTGCCATCATGCGCCTACTACATTTTAATCCACACTTCAACGGCATGTATTCCCCTCAAATCCTTTGATTGGTTCTTGTTCTTCTGAATTGAAAAAGTGTTGTATTGGCCTTCTGTAACGCAAGTGGCCAATGCCCCATGACATTTGCCGGCATATGCAAGACGTCGAAGCCTGGTGCAAGGTAGAGCCAATATTCTTGTGAGATGGGGGGGCACTCAGGATGGCGACCCTCACCCTAATAGGTTGGTGGCTGAGCGTATTTTTTTTTAAGAACTACTGGGCCCCCAATAATGGGGAAAACCTTTCCACTGCAAACGGAGGTAAGTCTGTCTTTCTTTGGAACATTCAGCGAAATTGTGAACCCCTGTGATTTCTGCAGAACCGCTACCCAGGCCCGGTATAAAGCATGTGCAATTGGACCTTTCCGCCAGAGCTCCACAATTACAGTGTGGTACAGTTGTGGGCCCCGAATTCCCCCTGTCCACATTCTCGGCGGCCCCCCTGAGCAATGCCCACTCCAAGTTGAATATAAAGACTGAACCATTGCTTGGGCAGTATCTATTCTGAAAATACATTGCTGTTATTATCTCAATGAGATACTTAGCCTACTTAATACGAGCACTCGAATCAGTACGAGGGTAACAAGATTCCGGGTACAAACATGTGTCCCGTACGCTTATTGTCAGCTGCGAATAATTCACTCACACACCACTGGGCATATCCTTTGATTACCAAATAGAATAGCCCCAACGTGTATGAGTGGTTAATTTTACGTAACGACAACGGATACCAGCTTCCCGCTTCTTGTTTTTGACGACACATCACATAGTTCACATTTTACTTTTGCCGTTGGCACCCATATACTACTGCCTCGTAGTTCTATTACAGACAGCCATTAAACTGGGCTTCGCTGTTAGCCTCATCCATATGGATGGATACCTGAAGCCTCACATTGAAACATGGCGGCTGCGAACCATTTTTTAACGAATCCAGTAGTCTATTTACAAGGTGGTGGAAGGAGGGGGGGGGGGGGGGGGGGGGGGGAGGCACTGGGCCTAGGTAGTGTTTGTAGCCCCCATGTCACTATTTCATCGTGGTAGTAAAAACAAAACAGAAAAACTATTCGTTCAATATCCACCTTGCCAAAGTTCCATCCACAAGAGGAACCGTTTGGATGAGACTTCCCTCCAGTGGAAAAAACGGAAGGACTAAGTCTTGTATTGCACATCTCCAACTATCACATGATCTACATGTGTTTACGAGATGTTTCCCGTTCCGCTCATTCGCAAAAAGGGGAAAGGAGCCGTTTGTTAGATGACGACAATTAAGGCAGCTAACCTAAAACAAGCTGCGAGGATACATGGAAAAACGAGGGACCGACTGCTGGTCGAACATGAGGCCCTAGGTTAGTGGGTCACGAGATTAAATTTGTAGGTGGTCAAGAGACCAATCTGCGCCCTTCCCCATTGGGCTGGACTATCACTGTTTTAGATCTTTCTTGACATCAACTGACGGAGGGAAATAAGGTTGGCGGAGGGTGCCACTGACGGCTACAGAAACGTGCTACCTGTACCTAGTATGGTAGCTCACCCCACCTTACATTATTCTTACATTCCTATTCCATCATCTCGCGTTTTAACCTTCTTCATTCTCCGCTTTAGGGGCTAAATAATAGTAGGACGTGTCTTTAGGTCTTACATTGGGCACCAACTGACCTGTCTACTTCAGTAATAGGCGGACCAAAACGTCCACGTAGTGCCCTCAAGAACGTGTCAATCATGCTGTCACATGCTTCAATAACTTCTAGAATGTTCACGTTCAATACTTGATGTGGCCAAGTTGTTGAGCCGATCCTGGAACATTGTGTGACAGAAGGACATTTTGAGGTTAGGGTGAGCTTAGGTTGTGGAATGGACTTGCAGCTCGCAGTCCCGCAGGTCCACAATGTCATGACGAAGGAGGCCGTCCTCGAAATCACAGTTTTAAATTGTGCAATGTTTTATGATTCATAGTTAAGTTTCAAGTTCCAAGATTAGGTTCAAATAGGCCCTTCTATATCAGAGCCAACGTAAAATCCAAGTAAAAACTATCAAGTTGGGTCTTGATAAAAAGGTGCGTGGTTTCAGTTGTGGTATACTTTAAAAAAGAAAAAAAATAAGTTGCCGGTACCATAGAAAGTAAAACCATAATATGTTCCCGAGGCTGGGTGTAGCTGCTTGCATGGTAATAATTGTGATCTACGGTGAATAACTGTATCATTCCGCAAGAGGTCGGCCTTTCAGGCGAGCTTAACTGAAGTAAACTGAAAGGGGTTGGGGAGGGTATAGGGTGAATCGTGTGCCGTCTTCTGTGGAGGCAACAAACCTGACTATAACATGTTCACCGTCGTTCGTTTGTTGTTCTTTCACAATAAAAAAAAAACCGGACGGGCCTACCTTCTTTTGGCGCTCCTACTTCTGTAGCGGGGGGTGGGGGGGGGTTGTCCTCCTCACCCCTCCATTTCTGACGCCACTACCTAGGTGGGATGCAATGGATGGCATGGTGTGTTCCCCCTGTCAGAATCCGGTCGTGATTGTCAAGGTGAGACTGTCCAGTATGGAATCCTGCAAAGTTGTTATTTCCAATGTCCGTCTCCAAACCCCTAACCTCTACCCACTGCCCCATCCATTTTATATTTTCAGTTACCCATTCCCGTATAGGCACTAAATACCAGTAGGTATTTAGATAGTATTTGTTAGGTTTTCAATGACGAGTATATAATGTCCGCTTATCGTACAAATTGTACTCGTATTGCACTTAGTGGGACCATTGATCCACCTGACCCCCCCTCCAGGGTCCCTCTGGTTTCAATCTGGCCGTCATACCCCTCCTATGATATGTAGAAAACTGGTTGGTAGTGCCCCTATATGATTTCAACTTATGGAGTTTTTGGGCTGGGGTTAAAAATGTTAGCTACCACAAAAAATAAACTGCACATGTTCAAATTTCACTCGTCCAAACCCTTATTGAAAAAAAGGCACTTTTCAACGCCCAGCAACACGCTCATGCACCGAGCTGTGCTTGTTAACTGTGTATATTGTTCCTGACATTATTATCTGTCATTTCATACCAGCTCGTTGTGTCCCTTTTGAGAGGGGGGGGGGGTGTTCAATTCAACCTAAATTTCGAGCTAATTCAAGGCTTCGGCCCATCGCCTACCACCGTTCACACGGGACCAAGGTGGGGAAAGGATTGTCCGCTGAGAAAGCGCGCTATACACCGAAAAGAGCGGGTTGGCGATCGACGAATCAGGCACCGCTAACCTCACCATCCCATAAAAGAAATACAATCGCCGTCTCAGCGCAACTGCGAGGCGTCCAGGTTTCGCCAGATATAGCAAGACTGGAAACACACTAGAGCCAAAACACGGAAGCTTGTTTTTCGTAGGGAATCGGCGACCGCCCCGACACCGCAGCCAGCAGCACGATCTAAGGTGTTACTAAAAGGTAAAAGACTGGGTCCTAGATTAGGTCTATGACAAGACGGCCCCCACGGATATTGCATCCCGACAAGAGTTGCACCACGGGCATTAACCAGAGCATCCACAAATTCGGCGAGTAATGCAGCGTCATCTGCAAAGTGCAGGTCAGAAACCTGATTCCTGAATTAGACCCTCACTCGGTCCTATTCCTAATAACTCTCTCCATAGGTCAGTACATACAAGTGTTGAACAGTGTATGTACACCCCTGTCTCAACCTGTGGCACAAAATGTCAGAGACTCCGCCAGCACACTTACGCAATATCATTTCCAGACTACAGAGAGGATATCAGACGCACAAGACGGGTGCACACCACGATGTCGAGAATTCTCATGAGAGCCCCATACACCAGAGTCGAAAGCAGAGGACAAATCGGTATAGGCCACAAGGGAAGCCGAATTCTTGCATTCGTCAGAAAAAAAAGAAGAGCCAAGATGCGATCCGGTGAACTTCTGGGAGTGAATCCCGATTTCTGAGACTTCGTTCAGGATAATATTAGCAAAGCTTCCCACGGGTACTGAGAGGAGGTAAACTCTCTATATTGCGAGTATCACCCGTTCCTTTCCAGTCGGAACGATAAGTGCCTCTTCCAGTCAATTGGGATGACACCCAGGGCTCCGAAAGAGAGTAGAGGCCCTTCCTTTTTTTTTTTTCAGAAATAAGGGCAGCCGCTTCCAGCCAGATCAAATCTGGACGTTGTCACATACCCCGGCGCTTGCCGGCTCGTCAACTACTCCAGTGTCACAGACTACAGGTGATTCGGCCACTAGGGTTGCAAATCATTCATCGGAATACCCAGGAGGGGGCTTGGCCTTGTACAAATTCTCAGAATACGATTGAAGACTCATCTGCAATGGCAGCTGGGTACCGCACCACATAGGCCGAGTTGCGGGGTCTCTGAATCGCTCTCAAGCCGAGCGAGGCACACGTTGACAGGAGCACTCCACGACTCAAGAGGACGCGGACACGCCTCATTGTCGAGTTCCGCAGAACAATGTCCTCAGCGCAGTGCGATCAAGGATGCACTCCTGATGTACCATACATGTAGATACTTTTCGTTACCTTCAGTGGTTCCAATCAACCTCTCGAAGGCTGACGCAGCTTTTTTTCTTTTTTTTCAAGTAGGCCTGAGTATAATGACCAGCAAATGTGATAAGTGGTCAAGAACTGGGCGACTCCGAAGACCCTTCAGTTCATGAGCATCTCCATTCTCCCATCTATGGAGAACATTGGTCATTCTCTTGTACAGTGCACAGTCTTGGAGTATCAAGTCTAGCCCTCGATCATATCTTTGGAACCAAGTACCAGCGATTCTAAAGCCCCGACTTCCAGAGAGGTCAAGTAGCCGAGACTGCTATCATCAACGCTTCCATATCCACGCAGGCCAAGACATGACTCCTATCCTCCCTATTTACAATAACCATTGTAGGTATGAACTCTCCTCCCCAGACTTACTTTTGAGTCAGGGGTGGGAACAAGCATCCCACCCTGTCGAACGGAGTTGGATGCAAATAACGCTCTTTCACTTCTTTCACACATTCACCAATTCATCGCTTACCCCAACGGAACGTACACTGCAACGATGGATGAAACACCCACTGTGTGGTATCCTCTGTAGCATATACGGTCAGTTGATCAGTGTGTGACCTACAATATCACAGGTGTAGGTCACAAGCAAAGCCCACCCCCTGGGGCGTACTCCCGACTATCGTGAACGAAGTTAGTTTCAAATCAATGTCCAATCACACTCCTAACTGTTTCAACACTCGTAATGAATCCTAATACAAATTCTCAACATTTGTAGCGGACGGACACTCTATTGAACACATTTCGCAATGTTTAAACCATTGACCGTGGTCAATTTTATGCTAATTAATCTCCAAAACCTGGCAATTGTGAAGTTTAATTGTATCATTATTTGGAGTTTTAAATCGCTATCGTTGACATTTAGAACAATAGTTCTAAGAATCTAACCGGTGTTTGGGTTAAACAACTATTGGGCCCAGCGTCCGGTCGTTGAGATAATAATATAACTAATAATATAATAATAATAACAATAATCACGAGAATAATAGTAATAATGATATCACAATAAATGACGAAATAAGAGTAGCGACAACGTTTCTTATATAGTCGCAATACATACTATAAAGGTGAAGAAGTGCGTGATTTCGAGAAATGCCCCCCCCCCCCCCGCCGCGCGTGCAATGAAACTGGTCACTCGCGTTGTCCGCGTTCCCGCCCGCCCGCCCGCGTGCAATGGAAACGCCGCTTAAGGGAGGTTAGCATACACCGAAGCACGTTCCCAAATTCCCATTAGTATATGCAAATTTGATTGCCGATCTATCTAACCATTTTGCTGGCAGCATTACAAAAATACACATTAAACCCATTGAAACGAGTGCTAAACTGTGTAGATTTATTACCATATTAATCCTTCCGTAAGTGTAGGCCTACGTTCATGTTGACAACACATTTCTCTACTATCTGCTTGGAAAATATTCCGACGAAAACAATGTAGTTGGCCATGAAAACTTCCGGGATAATTGGAACACATGGATATATTCTAAACTGATGGCAAATGTCACACGGTAAGCTATGGAATCAACATGAAACACCTACCTGTGCACTGTCCACCGCCTGTTACACACACAGGAGGGGGGGGGGGGGGGCACAATATGCATTTTGTTTCTTCTTAATCTTCAAAACTATCCGACTAAACTAATCAATATCAATAAGTCTTTGGTTGTTGCGACATCGCTACATATTGATTTGTTCCAATTACGCAAGCCGCATCGAAATTGGTTTAGACGTGATGAGCCAGATTGTTAATTCGAGTTTGCATTCATTGATTGGGTATGAATGCAAGTAACCACCGTTGTTTCTCTTCGTTTTTTTTTTCATTGATTTACATAGAAAATGAATACCGGGCCATGAATAAATCCTCATGGGGGACAAAGGGGGTATTTTGAGGCCTGAGAGGTCACAAACAGCTTATTTGACTACATTCAATCATTTTATCACATTTAAATTATTATTGAAATTTAATTGTAGTCATTTTACCGCACTATTTTAGCCAAAATTGTACTCGTCACATTTCCGTGATTTAATAGTGCACAATTATTTTAAGGTAAATTTTTGTAAATAAATAGGGACATTGGCAAGAAAACGCGTAGTGCCTGGCGAGCTCACACCGAGTGGGAACGCAGCTCCGGATCACTCCGATTATTCTCATCGATATTACCAAGACGACAAAGTGCTTGTATTACAATTAGCTCTATTTCAAATCGCGAGAGTGGCCAAACTAGGTACCCTTACTATGAGGTCCTACACAAACGCATACCATTCTTTTGCGCTTGATGTTCTATCTACCTTGTAGCATATTTTAATTCTACCCACAGGTTCAGTATTTGGTAATATTACTTGGACTACACTGATTATTTTCTCGATTGATCAAAATTTACATTTACATATAATAATAATGAAAGCAATCGTATACGGCATTGCATTAATTAATATACGCCAGCTCCAATATTCGGACGGCACACAGTATTGTGATGTTATTCGTTAACTGATTGCTTGTATTTATGATGGTCAACGTCTACTGTCCTCCCAGTAACGTTCCCGGCTTTCAGCCATTTTTACTAATTTCCATTTCCCTAGGTCTCCTACTAGTGCCAGTGCATTTTGGATAATATCCGCCATCCGCTTACCAAATGTATGTGGATGTTTAGTCGAAGCCTCGATTGTCAGTTCGAAATCTGAGAATGGATCACTGGTACGTACGTTTGTTTTGATTGTTTTTGTGTTTTCATTTCCTCCACATTAGTAATGCCTATGTGTATCCTGTTTTGCTTAGTTCTATTGGCGCTTGCGGGAAATAACAAATTGAGATGGCCTATGAAGAGGGAGAGAGGAAACCTGCAAAATAATTACTAGTGACCTAGTGCGTTTGAATATTTTCTGCACTAATTAGATAACATCCCCGTTATTTATGCTCCGAGGACTGATATCGACATGTCACAGGAACAAATAGGACCTTGTGATAATGCTATTTATTTTCTTGGAAGTGGGTACAAAGAATAGCCATTGAAAGTCATACTTTGGACAGCACTCCATCCCAGTTTCAGAACTAGTCTAGCGGCAACTCGTAGGAGAGAGATATGTCCATGTTAGCCGCACAAAGTTCTGCCTTTGTCCTGCATTGACTTGGAATTAAGTGGAGATTCTAGATAACCATTCTAATTTGAAATTTACCCGGAGCGGCGGGCGTTATTTATCATTTCGTCTAGTCCACCCTTTCATATTGACAAGTAAGAAAGCATGGTCTGTCATTTATGCCCTATCTGGTCTTGTCCTATGCTCAGTAGATTGAGTCTGCCTACCTGATATAAGTGATTCATTGAAACAAAGAGTCCATAGCCACACGAAACAACATACACATACACACTAACAGTTACCAGGACTAACTGTTAACCCACGCATGATGAAATTATGGCACTAATACGCATGTCACCAGTTATATTGATCGCCCCCAAACGCACAGTTACGTCCATCACAACCATATTCATTCCCGTTGTTTGCATACTATGGCTATGCCCTTTACCATCACACCTTGTTCGCACAATCGCACTGAATTTTATCGAACGTCGAGTTCCCTCTATCAAATCGACTGGATTACGGTTACGGGTGATAAGATTGCCTGCTGAGTCCATGTTCTACTAGTGATAATGAACATGAGGTTGCTGAACAGCACCTCGTCGTAAACCATATCAAACTGGTCTCGCTAAGCTTCGACGGAATCTCAGAATCTCAAGACTGTACGATCTACCAAGAATCGTTTCACCAACGATGTGATTCCTTCATACGGCAACGGTATATGAATGATATGACATGACGTATCGTTGCTACGATTCGTACGAAGCCGTCGACTGCACTACAGATGTTTCAGAACATGGTGCGTAGCGTTACGAACAGGTACGTTAAGTAATTCAGTCGGACCAACTGCTCGGCCCATATTATAAATATATCGAAGCTCCATGGTAAGGAGTAGATCCAAGCGTCCACTCGAGGTCAACAGAGGTCAAAATCTAGTGTGAGCATGAAAAGTTTTCGGAGAAATGAAGGGTCGCTATTTGGAAGTAGGATGATCCTTATCATTTTGGGGCAGTTGAAGAGAACATATAAGATACAGTGAGGCCAATTCAGCAGCTCTGGTGAACACGGTAACATTAACCAAAATATGCGGAATAAGGAGGGACGTTAACGGCCTTCCTTACTATAACGATTACTTCCATCAAATATTTTTCAGCAGTGCTTTTCTATAAGCTATCGTTTAATTTTGGGGAAACATCAGTCACATTCCTGAAAACCATCCTTGGCCGGGTATCCCAAGTGTCAATTTTATTCGTGCCCCCTGGATGATTTAGTGGCGGGAATTTAGGCCTAATCATTAGGAATACTACTAAAGAACCTATAAAAGTGGGGGATACTGCTCTCGGGTGCTATCCGCACCAGCATATGAATAGAATCTAAGCCCACAACTCGCGAAGCTGTGGGCGCTAGATTTAGCCCTACCAGCAGACTGTGGAAGTCGATAATGGAAGCGTGGGACCACTCCTACCAGCTGAACAATTTGCACCTGTGTTTGCATTTTCAAAAGCCTATAGTTCGCGCTCTTCAGCGATTGGTCAAGATCGAGCCCTCCAACTACCCCAGTGATGTGTGTCCCCGACTAGTTCGCTAGGATTTGGTAGGGAAAAGCCCACTGGGGCGTGGTGCGGAGAGACTTTCCGAGTCGAAGTCCACGCAAATTTGAAAGTCCCATATAAAGGCACCCTGGGTGGTATGCGTTTGTACAGGTCCTAATAATGCCGCTGAACGCACCATTCAAACAACCCACTAACTACACAGCTAAGTAACAAATACAAGTATGCAACACGATGTACAGTATTTGGAAACGCAAAATACTTACGCAGCAGCTCATCACAGAGTTTTCGGAACTAGGATTCGGAGCCATGTGTTGCGCCTCGATCGATGGGGTATATACGTGAAATATAATAGATGATATTCGGGAAGTAATGTACTTCAGGTACGTAGTTGTGCCTTGTAATGTACCTGGAACACAGGGGACGTTGTTGTTGCGGAGCAAGGATGATGCGGCTAAATAACATATCTCAGTTGTAGAGGAAAGAAAGGCGTCAATTAGACCAGAGTATTCTGTAACATGAATCACTTAGTTTTGCAAACAATCTCATCCCTGACAAAAAGAAAACTGGTAAAATAAGCTAAGGTGGCCGTCTATCTACAGCGTGTGAGATGTGGACCATGGATGTTACTGGTGAATATCATAGGGGTATCCGTTATCAAGTATCTTTAGCACCTGTTTGAAATGGCTTCACCATATGATGGAATAAGATTTAGTGTCCGAGTCCTTTCAGGAGTCCACACCTCAAGAGTTCTTGCAAGTGATACCTCACAGTTACGCACGCTGTGGAGAAGTTATGAGGCCTCTAACGGTCATTGGCCCGGACTGAAAATTGGGACAAACATGGGCTGGATCGAGCACCGACCCAGCGCAAAATGAAATCCTTGAAGACGGTGTATTTCGGCTGCGAGGCCGGAGGCAGAGAGCTGATCAAACGTCGGATTGAACGTGTCCTCTCGAGGTACAATCACAGGCTCTAACCGGGGGACCCTGCGGTGTAATGCAACGACTGGTTCTTCGCTAAGGAAGCCGGGTGTATAGAGGCAGAAGCCGTCGGACCAGGTGTCGTCCTAACCCGGCGCAGTAGTGGGCGCGTGATACAACTATTGCAGTTGATGCATCGCGACAAAAAGACAGTTTATGGGAAGAAGCTCCGTGGTTCCTGTTCCTGTTGCTTGTACCGCGACCCCGCGAGTACGCGATGGCACCAGTGGAGACCACGTTGCAGCCCCGCGCAGCATCGTGGGACGCTTGTTGAACATCCCCCGCAAGAACTGCGTATGGCGTCACATTGTCACCAAGGAACGCCCATTCGGAAACGCGATGGTGCCGCCACGATGGCGAACCGTAATTCCGATCGACACCTGCTACCCCTGTAGAAGAGGGTCAGCCATTCACGGAGCATCCATGGATTACATTCGTGAACGGCGTCCACGTACGGAACTTAAAAGTCGGAATCGAGCGAATCAAGCGTGGACTGCCTGGCGTAAGTATGTGGCAACTCCCGCACTCTTTCCTTAAATCCGCTTGCCTCGGAAGCGCTTGGCGATATTAGTCACCGGCGCAAAGAGACACAGGGCATGCTTTGCCGTAGGTAGCCGTTCGGCCTTCTGAGTGAGCGGAGGAGGTGGCGGCCAGCAGGGGCGTGGCGTCGCACTCCCATGAAGCCTCGGTAAGAACCCGACTGACGAAGCAAGGGAAGGGAACGATCCCGCGTGGAGCCCGTCCCGACGAGGAGAGGGGCATCGACTTCCACGCCACCGCGTGAAACGCCTGGCACAGAAGGTCGTGACCGCGCATTGCTGGCCGTTGCAGAGAGAGTTGACGCGCATGCAACCACCGCCATCCATCGTCATTGTCGCCTGGTGCGATAGTCGCAAAAGGGGCGGGGAACTTTGTCCTACCCAGGACAGACTCAGTGCTTGTGAACTGGATTGACTGAGTGGGTCCTAGTGAGGACTTCCCCCGTGTCGGCCCGCGATCATAAGAGGGGGTAAACGTGGTCGCCAGCAGCGTTTCCGTGACCCGTTATTGAAGCTATGCGTCGCGCTCGTCCTAAAGCCCGCGGCGTTTGCTGTAAGCAGCCACCTGTTCTCAGGGAAAGGTCGAACTGGGGCATCGGATGTGACCTTCGATACCCCCGGTGACACCCGAACCCACGCCCTCCGGATCGATTTCTCCTCAGGCCGTTGCGAACCTGTGTAGTCCCCCCCCCCCCTCTGCCGGCGGCGGACCATTCCTATGGCCGAGCGAAACCCGTTCTTTGTTCTAAGTGAAACACTCGAAAATCCGACAAAAGTCTGGAGAAGCATAGTGGAGTGGTGCATGGTCGATAAGGGGTATTTGAACTGGGGAATAGATTCATTGGCAACCAGCGGACATGCTCTGCAAACAAAATCCGTCCACGCCGTATGTGCGGTTGGCCAACGAGAGAAATGTTGTGCAACGGCCCACCTTTGTTGGTGGTAGGCGTCTCTGTTTGCTCAGTCCGCCCACCTTACGTTAACAGATGTAGTGCCGTTGGAGTGTAATCTGGACCATGATAAATAAACTGGAAATGGCAATTTACCATTTCCACCCTCCTTTTTGGTACCTGTACAACAAGGAGATGCTCCAAGTGTTCACCTTTTCGCAAACCTGTCAAACAGGGCCGTTTTGGCCGACCCGCTATGGCTGACTGGCCATCAGCCGTCTGTGAAGGCTGATTGAAGAACAGTAACGCTTCCGTCTCTCATCAGTATATATGCACCATTGGATATATTCACGATCATTGGATGGTTTTTGTCTTGGCTTGGTGTATAGCTTTACATCACATCACATTGCAAATGATTCCTATATGTGATCTTTTTCTTGCCGATTCCGTTTAGGCCTCTCAAATGTCTGCAGATGTTACGGGTTGCCCTAACGTTGGGTTTGAGGTTAATATTTGGCAGTTAATGTTAGTAACACATTCATACAACATTGGAGGAAAAACGTTTTGGGTCTGGAAATTATTCCCAGATTAGCAAAATTTCCGGCTAATTCCTGACCCAGGTCCGGCCCACCTGAATACAGTATTTTGTAAGTCATTCTTATTTGATGCCTTACCCAGCGAATAGGCAATCTTGTAACTTCGAATCCATGTTGGACGACTTCATCTCCGTATACTTGTGAGTAGTTGTTGTCCTCATTTGGGGATTCTGGGTCACTTTTTAAGTAGGGTGTGGTTTCCCCTTTTGTTGTGTGTGTGAATTTAGGGTTTTAAATATGACTTACAGGTCGGTATGTGATGAGTCGGCAATGACGCCTTTAACTAATTCCCCCTAGGTTGAACATTTCGACTAGTTGTGTGAGAGCAGTGGATAGCGCAATGGTTAAAATGTAATTGTTCCCCCCTAAGCCCTCAATTGTAATTAACTTTGCATTTATTCAAAGTTGTGAAATTTCCGCCGTGTATATGTGTGATGTGTGCATGTGTGTGTTTCGTATGTGTAATTTGAATATTTTCGTGGCACAAGTAGTGCATACTTAAGACAGTATTTTGTAATTCATTGTGGTGGTCGAAGGGAACTCACGATTGACGGATTACGTTCTGAGTAGAGGCCGGATTGCCGCATTCGACAAAGGGGGCGATTACGTTTAGCGGTAGATTAGACTTATTTATCGCCAACCTGTTTTTTAATATGCTTTGTCACTGACAGTCGGTTTGAAATGTATGGTTTCGTTAAGGCTATGTACACGGTCAGTTTGAACTGTATGGTTTCCGTGTTAAAAAGGGCTAATAAGTATACACAGTTGCATTCCTATTGGTCAGTGGAGAAATGTGTTTTGGATGGTCCACCGTGCACTATGGTATATGGTATATTTGTTATAGGGGAAATTAGACATTACCAGTTTTTTTTGAGGGGGGGGGGTAGGAAATAGCAGGTTCCCGGTTCTCAGAGTCTGGTGTACGGGGGTAGTTGTCAGAAAAATAGGTCATAAACGATCAAGTTACGGGGCAAACAGTGCTTGTATCCTCGACTAAGGGGCCATTAGATGGTACTTGTAGCTTGTATTCGCCTGTGGAAACGAGTTTTCTCTTTCCACAGGCACTTCGAGACATTGGTGCATGGAAAAATCCTATCTATTACCTCATTATTGGTGGCGTTTACAGGCTTGGGATGTTCGGGCTGATCGCCAGCGCTTCGATGGCCTCGCTTAAGCAGCCTAAACGAAATGTGCGCAAAAAACCGCGCTATTTCCTGGGTCGATATCTCAACGCGTTGCTGTTATGCGTATAGGGAAGAGTGCAGACAGGGCATCCTGGATTTTCGCCGGTAAAACCTTTTTTTGTCGTAAGAGAGAACTGTTCGTATCCAATGGCTATACTGAAGGAATATGGTCGGGAAGGCAGTTAGGAGTGACGAACGCGAAACAAGACAACATACATTCCCCTTGACCTGAAGGAGCGCCTAGGAGCACGTTATAGCGTGCAAAGTCAAGAATTACAGAGATTGACCGATCTCCCTGGGAAATACTACAACGGCCCTCGAGGGATCGGAATTTCGAGGTTTGGGGGCGATGAGTATTCGCTCCCATCCTCCCAACTGATATCCGCAACAAACTGTTCCGTACTCCTAAGTGGGTACCATGAACTATTGTCATAATCTTGGCATAGTCAGAACACCTTCCATGCGGAATATGCTTAAAGCGCTCACGGGCCGTGAAACACCGACCAAACGTGTCACCTCGGTTGTAGAGGAGACTACGTTTCGTATCTGAACCTCTAAAGCGCGATGGGTTTGATGCAACTCGATTACACCCACCCGGCCTGTGAAGAGACCGTGCATGATGTAAACATCAGCATGCCGCTGACGAATCAACAAACGTCCGAATATTCCGGCGAATTATCTGTTGCGTTTTAATGTGTGTTGACAGATGTACCGGAATGCACACCCTAGGAAAAGCCACGATGTCCACTATGTGAACAACCCTCCGTTGTCGGGTTATGAGGAGTCGAGGACCCTGGTTCATATCGTTGGGTATAGGACATTGAAACCAAATGCGCGAAGTCCGATCTTCTCCGAAACTCGTGCGACCTGAACTAATACCCAACTATCGACTATCGTTTCATAAGGACTTGTAATTACCACCTTGGGGCTCAGCCTACTTTCGCTGTCGCTGGAATTACCCGTGCCTCTTACGAACTCACACGCAAAAACGACCGGACTACTAGACCCCCTGGCTGTCACTGTTGGGACAGTCAGAGGCACGAGCTTTCAATACGCTCAAAAGCATGTTGCCGGATCTGAAACGTTCTGTCTAAGAACTGACGCGTCATACGTATGCATTGGTGCGATATTGTTGCGAGAATTCGACGGTGTGCTTCTTCTCCGTCGCGTACGCGATTGAGAACGCACTAACCGCGCGATGCGTGCCTTATGCCGTATAAAACGAGAATGGCCGTGCTATCGTCTGGCGATAATGAAGTTTGAACCATTCTTATAACAGGAGGTAATTCAATGGTGGAGAGGATCATCAGTCAGTGAGGTAATATGCAAAGGCGCTGAAGGTCACCAAACGCGCAGCCGCAACCATAGAAGTTCAGGATAGAGGTAATTAATGGTTCGCGGCAATGTGGTGCAGAATACCTTAGTGGGTTCCTGAACTGGTAAGAAGTGTGGAAATGTGGTACATTCTTAGAGGGGAGTGGATTGTCGGTGACTCCTTTTGACCTCATCGGGAGGAAGCAGGAAAGTTGCCTTGGCGCGTGCCATAGCGCGAACCTACTGGTGATAGGGACAATCGGGCGATTATAGTAGTAGTGTGTCAAGAGTACAACGGATTAGCCGATGACCATGTAGCGTGGGGAGACAAAGGATTGTGCCATTTGAGTAGGGGTCGGGGGTTTAAAGGATGAATGACACTATGGCCCAGGGGTCGTGAGAGGAAAGTTTCTAAAGAGTGATCGTACTTGTACAGCTCCCGCTGTGTATGTACTGTGGAGGACTGGGCTTCTTGGCAATACAGCCATGACCACTCCCGTGTAATTCTTAGAACGGAGAAGGAGGAAATTACGGCACAAACTGTCATTACAGTAGTTGTATGGATCGTCATCATTATTTGATGCATTAACCTAATCAACGAAAATGGGCAATCTTATTATAACATCCGATTATCAATGTTGGGGACTTCAGTCCGTATAAGTGGAGTGTTTGTTTCCTCATTTGGAATTAGGGTCCAATTTTTGTAAGTAGGGTTTTGTAGTATCCCCAATTGTGGTTCCTTTTGAATAAATGTTCAAAAATAGGACTAAGGGTTGGTATGGATGAATGGGCCATGTCGCCTAATTAATTCTGATTGGTGAGCATTTTGAGTAGTTATGTGAGGACTGTGGAATAGAGCAATGGTAGAATTGTTAATTGTCAGACTCTCAAGTGTAATTAGCGCTGTTTATCAAATTTGGGAATTCCCCCGTGTATATGTGTGTGGGTGTATGGGTGTGCTTGATGGGTAATTTGACATTTTAGGGCACGAGTAGTGCAATACTCAAGACGAGTATTTTGTATATCCATTGTAAGATGGTCGAGGGGACGCCACGATTTGAGGGTACGGTCTGAGAGAGGCAGACCTTTTCCACGGCGGAGGCCGCAGTCCACTTGCAGGGGCGAATTTACGTTTAGCGGAGATTGAACACCCGTTTTAGTATTGACATGACAGTCAATTGAAAGTATAGTTCGTTACGGCTATGTAAGATCAGGTTGAAATGTATGGTTTCGTTAATGCTGTGTGAAGGTATTATACAGTCGCAATTCACTATTGGCCAGTGAGATGTGTTTGGTATGGTCTTCTAGTGCACGGGGGTAGTTTTGGATTTTGTTATAAGAATGTGACATAATTCAGGCTGATATGTTCAAACAACAAAATATATTGTTTTACGTCAATGGCATGATTTGTGTCGTAAAAGTCATTTGAACATGTGACACTAGGGAGGAGGGATGAGTCGAACGAACTTAGATTTGTAAAAAGCATGCAGGAATGACCAATGTTCAAGAGAGCGCTATCAAGGCAACTACTTCACGCGCTGCTAATATTCAATGATCGAGAGAAAAAATCGAGGAGCAATCCTTGCTGAAACAAGTCCTCTTGCACACATCGCTATAGTACGGAATGAAAAACTGAATAAATTCCAAAAATGAGGAATGGATGATCTGTTTGATGGAGGTGCTGTCAGAAATGCGATGGAGTCACTTAAAATAGGTAAGAACAGCGCAGAAAAATCGATGAGTGTCATGCAAAACAGAAGAATTGCGGCTCCAAGGACATTTTAAAATTGTTTGCAACAAACGGACAGTACAGGAAAATATCCGAAGAAGAAAAGAACTAGAGAGAGAATCGCCACAAATTCCATGCAGGACGGGTCGGGAAACCTGAGACCAATCACCGTACTGCAATGATGGGAATATAATAGGCAAATGTATAACAGACCAAGCAGAAAAAAAAAATACATACCAATCGAAAGAGGTCACATGCGGGGAAGAACAAACACAGAGTTGGTTCACAACTAGTGAACGTTGTAGGAAGATATTTCACTTCGAAACACATACCAAATAGTTAAACCAGGTTCAAATAGTCAAAGCATCCGCACTGAATAGAACACTTAGATTAATAGCACAAAACCAAAATTATGAGAGAAGCGACGGCAGAGAAGGCAGTGTTGCTACAGTTATAAAATAGAAAGCCCATTGAGAACAGGGAGAGAGAGTTAACAACAGCGACCGAGGCAATGTACTACAACAAAATAAAAAAACTGAATAGGAAGGTTGGACGACTAGATTAGCGGGGTACAGAATCAAAAAGAAAAGACGGAGGAGGAAAACAAAGCTTGCGGAGGAGACAGTAATCGGTGAAAACAACGACTAAAAGACATTAAAACACCTATATGTCCGTAATCAACAGACGAATCCAACCACTGTGAACCAACTAAGGTAGTTGGTGGAAAGTGGCAGACCACAGTAAGTAGAAGGCGCAGGGGCAGAGAGCCCAATTAGAGGAAGCGTGTAAACAATATGAATCGATTGTTTGTGTGTAGATCATTATCATGGTGGCGCGCGCGAACTCTAGATCGTTATTTATAATCTCATTTTCTTACACGTTGCGTGTTACCCTTTAAGCTATTAAGCGCTTCTAGTAGAATTGAAGAAGAATTACAGCGCGCATCCCGTATTTACTTGGTGGTTGTTTTTTGTAATCATGTACGGCCAGGGAACCTAGCAAAATTCTGCCAAATCATTTCACCGGCTACCACACCATAGTGTCCACGGTCCGTATGCCATCGGCACACATAACACGCACATGCCGTATTTCACACTAGATTTTTCAGTTCACAGGAAGTATCATGAAAGGCGACTGATAGTTTTAATAATATAGAATTATTAGGTTGTAATGGAAATGATTTCTTTGGAATGGTCCCCTGCCGAAGCTGTTCACTGCTGGTGGTAGCCAAACATTCAACTGCTCGAACCAATGTCCGGCGGAGTGCAGTCAGTGTCACACAACTACCTCTCACTCCTCTTGGTCACAGCATCCCCACGGAAGAGAATCGCATTGTGTTTATGTTTTCTTCCTTTTCATGCATATTATGAACTATTTACGTTATTGTTCAAAAAAATCACCACTCAGTCTAGGGGTAGGTGCTTTCTCCAGGCAAAAAATTCCACTGTAGTGTGGGCTGACTCACTCGAACTCGCCAATTAGATAACGCTCCGTGGATCTGGCCCATCTAATACACAGTTCATTGCGAAACGAAAAACAAACAACAGTGACGAACCATTCCCACTAGTCCGCAAAACACAGTGGATTGAGCTGCAAGAATGGATAATACCAAATGATCGAAGATCGCGGCATTCGAGCGCGATTTTAGTGGTACTCCCAAGTGGACACTGAGATCCAAACGGGGTCATCAAATAGCTCGCAAGTCGCTTGGAAAGTGGGCTTCGTAGAGAATCCATGCACTAAACGGTTCCATACATTTATTTATGTGAGGTAATGTATCGTCTATATGTCGCGAATTTAATTTGAAGTTTGATAATATCATCACGTGAAGCGACAGTTTCAAACTTCTCCTTGTTTAAAAAGTTGTAATTTCAGGATCTCTGAAAAGATACATAAGAATGTGGTTCCAGAACCCTCTCACGGAGACGCAGTACTATGTAAGTAGTAGTGCAGAAGCCCAGAGTAAAATCAGAAGGTTCACTACATCAGTACCAATTACATGAAACCGCATGATCACGTTTTTTTTTCAAGTTTCATGCCGATGGCATTCACACTCACAACATCATGTCCAGCGGGTCGATTCCTAACCGAATTCTCATGACTGATTTGCTGATTAACTTTCTTGAAAATAAGTTTGCGACGTGTACTAGATTACAGTGCTGTTTCAGTTTGCGATAGGAGGCCCTACTTAACTGAGGGCGGATATTTGGAGTGGGTGCTCATACGGGATATTGAAACTAATATTGTACCCTTCAATATTGTTTTAATATACTATCATGTTTATATAACGGCCTGTACAAACCGTACCTATCACATATGTAACCCAGAACTTGGTTATCACACTACTCTCATTGTGAAATATCTTTGGTGGACTAAATGATGGTACATATTACTTTATCTAGTTCCCACAGAGATTCCAATCAGAATCGGCTCATTCCACGAACCGGAAATACCTACGGTTTGTACCGTTTCTGTTCCGCATTCATTTTGCTTTTGTTTTTATCCTCCACACCATGAGGAATAAAATCAAATTTTGTCAATTTTCAGCCAGTGTTGGACGCGAATTTATTTGTAATAATGAAGTGACATGACAAGACAAAGCCGAATTCATTGCCTTCCGGTTTTTTTTTTCTGTTTTTCTCTCGTTAACATTGCGTATGCTACGAACTTCAAAGGTTTTGCGATTTGGGGTCACTAAGACCCAGTTTCAATTTGGACTCCTTGTTTTCTCTTGAACGACAATCAGAAAGAGCCATGGTTTCGTGTGTTGGGCAAACTCGATCTGATTATGAGATTCTGGTAAAACAAAACCTTGATGAGCCCCGACTTTTTCGGTTACAATTAAGATCAAATCAATATAAACATAGGAGGTAAGCAAAGACCCGCCTGCCTGGGTTTGGAGTCAATGGCGGTCAGAACTATGAGCTCACATCGAAAGGAGACAGCGCTTAGCAGTTGAGAGAAAGGAATACGTCTCCCGGGGGCATAAATGATCAGTTTTTACAGGAGAACAGGATCGTCAGCAGAAAATTTTGGGTTCTAAGAAGGAATCCTATGTTTTGGTCTGAGGTCACCAAGGCCAAGAGTGGCCAAAACTTAAAACCCTATAATTACAGTAAAGGTAGAACAAAAGAGTGTTGTGTGGCTCGTATTGGGTATGTGGTTCCCCATATTGGAGTAGAGAGCCATAATTTTTCTTATGTGAGTCTCAGGGTCACCTGAGGTCAAGTTTGAAGCTTGAGAACTTGTTAACACGATAACGGTGCTATCGAGCACCTGAAGTCACCTTGAGGGTTAGCAGCAGTCGATGTCCCGGAAACCTTGTAACTGCGTAGTCATTTCTCGCACAATAGTGCGCTACTTCTTCCAAAGACAATATTATCGTCCGTCATTTGCTAGAACTCCTCACAGCCCAAGATGTTAAATATGGGAACAGTTATTGGGTTAACAAGTATCGCGAGTAAGGACTTTCATTGACGAACGGTTGGTTCAACGATAGAGATGCGTAATGGATATGCAAAACTCAATTAACAGTGCTCTCACACATGCGCTAGGAACGTTTTTCAGTGACTATTCAGTACCAACAAACACAATTTGTCAACTATCCCGATATATCTTTTGTGTTACCGTCATGTGCGAACGCAAATATCCTATTGCTACATGGAATACACGAAATTAAACAATGTTATCCTCAGCAGTATCGAGACTAGTACCGCAGCAGGATAGCTATGTGGGAACAAATAAACACTCTAATGACGTACATCTAAGTATTAGAATGTGATGAGAACTTGAGACTTCGACCAGGAACACGCACACAAACCGATTATTATTAAACAATCTTAGATTTCGTTCCTGAGCTAAAAACTCCAAACCAGGAACTTATAATTACAACGGAGGTATACCGGAATGAACTTAACCAAATTGCGTAGCCCCACAATAAACCTGTTGACTATGTACTATTGATAATACAGTTTGCGAGGTTCGCGTTTGGACACTCTTAACTTTGCAGTCGGTGCATATTCTATATATGCGTTCATTTTTTGTTGCCGTAACCTTTCATATTTTTACAATTCATTAAGAAGAATATTATAATCAACCTCAAAGTATTTCAGTGAATTTCATTGTAGCCTTCTTTGCTCGGGACACGATTCTAATTTGCGAAATGACGTAACGCAGGCTACGTTGCAGCCCACATGTCTGAAAAGAAAGAAAGCTCACATTATCGGGTTGAAAGGGACCTATATATTGCCCTTTGTTTGTGTGATGCCCGGATGGGGAATATACAATCAGGATGGGGGTGAATATTGGTATATAACTTAATTCTGGCGTAGGTGGATCTGTAGGGGTACTGCAACTGACTCCTCGATATGTGTGTCGTCTATTCCCTACAGCAGGATTCTCCCAAACTCTACACAATCCCGGCTCATAGGACTAATTATTTTCCGAAATGAAATTATGTCTAGATGTTATCAAGAAGCCCAAAACAGAGTACACACCAATCGTATGATATGAGTGGGAGAATCATATCCATTATGCGTGAATGCACATGTACACATTTCAGGCGCCCTGAATGTGAAGTAGTCATGAAACCTTTTTTCCTCAGCATTTCATTTGCAATTCGTAACCGACCTGCAGTAATATTCAAAATGGAGAGTAGCATACTACAGTAATGGAGATACCTAAACATACAACAAATGTTAAATGGTGAATTGTGCAGCATGGACACGTTGAACACATTATCATTGAAATATACAGTAAGTTTTGTTACGCATTGACCAATATGCAATACGAAAAAGTTAAAACATGGACTTATTTCTCCAGTCAAAATTCAAGGTATTCAGTATTCGTTTAGGAGCGGAAAAAAAATGTATACGAAGAATATATGCTTATATTCAAGGAAAGCTGGTAACAATGAGCAGTGGCCTAGTGATTTATTCGAATAAAAGATTGAATCCGTACCATTAATTTTGAACAAACATCCTACTGGTTGTGTAGAAAGCAAAGTGCTATATGATATTCATTTATATGCCAACTAAGTTGTTCTAAGCACACATTTAAGTTCTTATTCAGCTATACAGTCCTCCATTAAGGTTCTGGAGGACATTCTGCCAATGATTCACAACCTTCTAGTATCTACATCTTTTCTAAATATCTAGAAATCTACTCCTGAAACTATAGAAAAGTAGGTTCATCGTCA
Source organism: Sclerodactyla briareus (assembly GCA_026419785.1). Taxonomy (NCBI): domain Eukaryota; kingdom Metazoa; phylum Echinodermata; class Holothuroidea; order Dendrochirotida; family Sclerodactylidae; genus Sclerodactyla; species Sclerodactyla briareus. The sequence goes on along the minus strand of JAODTK010005757.1, from coordinate 95,023 downwards.
TCACCAAACTTGGCAGTATTAGGTAGTAAGATACGATTTTCGAAATAGCCAGGATAGGAATATATGAGCAATATTGTTGACTATATGAACGGGAATTAACGTGACCTAACATGGGCGATGCCGCCAGAATAAGGGACGTTCCCGTCCACCAACAACTTAAATTCGGTTCCTTATAATTATATGGGCATGTCAGTACTACAACATCACATTTACTTCTAAATCCCTCATACATTTCACAGCGGGTGGATACCGAGGTCGACTACGAAGAATATTGACAACGCGAGGAAGCCAACTAGGAACTGTTTTCGCGTGGATGTGCGCCGGCATGTCAAACTTGGTGAAGGTATGGATACCGTGGAATTTGGGAGTTAAATGCGTTGGTCTTCCCAAGCCTCCGTTTTTATATAGAATCGGAGTCACGCTCGAGAAACCCAGGCTGACACTGGGGCATGGCCGCGCGCCCAGTGCGTCGTGTTTGTTTCATAGTGAGACCTAGCCACCGGGATCGGCTCTGCCTTAGATGGTAATCATAGGTGCGGATGCTGGAACCGATATACAACAACGAACAACATATTTACGATTTACATGAACAGTCTCTACACCATTGGGCGAGAGGTTTCGCAAGATCAGACAAGTATATTTTAACGAGGACTGAGAAGGCGAAAGTTTACATGTTATCAATGCGGCATTAATACCGCAATACCGTCCTCTTGAAGCAATTCAACGTCCTTATCCATGAATCATGCAGTTTGCTAAAATATCCATGTACTTTGCACATCAATATACAATTTTATTTCTTTCTAAATAGCACGCTCTCTCGAAAAATCCTTGTTCACATTCATGTTATACAGACCACGTCCTCATCTTTCGAATGTTTCAGGCATCGTGCTCCATATCAGTAGGGCAAAAACACTGCTGTTGATACGATAACGGAATATATTAGTAAAACATGCTTGTGCCCCATGACAAAATAGTTGACCATTACTGCAAAAGCTTTGAATATGCTTGGTATGTGTTGGTGTGCTTAGTAGAGTTAGGTGAAACGTTTCTCGGCTCCCAAAAAATCTTAGATATACGTAGGCGTCTGTCGTTGGTTTCAACTTGTATTGCAGACATCACAGCAACGACCACATGACTGTCAACTTCCTTTTTTTAAAAACCAACCTCTCCCGCAAACTTATGATAAACAGTCTACTTCACACACGTCCGCATCGTTTAATGTATGCCATGGCATCGGCTTTATTGTCGTACGAGCCAAACAATGGCTGGTTGATACGGATCACGATTATTTTAGTAAAATCATCTTGAAGTTTATGACCAAAATGAGTTGACAATTCTAGAAGTCCGATTATGCTTGCATGTGTGTTCTGATGCTTAGAACGATTGGTGAAACTTTTCTTGGCTCCTAGGTGAAGAGAAACATCTTAGGTATACTAGGCGTCAGCGCCTAATCCTTTTGTAGGTTGTTCAGTTCAAACACGTAGTACATCGCAGCTAAGAACCACATGATCTGATTGTATGGGATGCTGTTTTCGCGATGTTCAGATGAAGATTGCTCTCCACCACGGTACGAACCGCAAGCAGGTCATCTTATACCTGAGAAAGAATATTTCGTTTTGTTCCACAGGAGAGAGATCCACGGATGGGACGTACTAACAGTTGACCACGCTCATTTGGGAATACTACCACATATTCGGGAGAATAAAAACAATACGGTCTACACTGATGTCATCGTGACACGGGAAGATGCGTGCTGACATATCTGCTGAATCACTCTTAAACTGCTGGACTGGGAGCTATAGGGGGAAATGTTAGGGGCGATGACCCAGAATAATTGAAGAATAGAATAATTAGTCGTATTGACGTATTTACGAGTTGCTGAATTGGTCCTTTGACGAATATTGCGTGCTATTATGTTGTAGAGGAATACATATAGAGTGCGTACATCATCTCGGTTGCGGATTGCATTCATTGTCCACACGTAATGTTCGAAAACACGGAACATGATCTCACTATTGCACGATTGAAGTTATTGATGCTTGGATTCGTACAACGATCTTTGAAAAATTGCTAAGTTTTCCCGTATTATAGGTCTACGTCCAGGCTAGGCTATTAATGCCGAATATAAAGAGAACAAGGGTACTAAGGATTTGTAACATATGTTACAAAGAGGATAGCCTTGCATGGTGTATTTCAATCGTAGGCGATGCTAAGGTCAGTTACCAGATACGGGTGGAAGCGTAACAGGTTTCAATGATGGGAGCTATTTTACTTTATTTGTTATGTGGAGGATGAAGTGTTTGATGTAATCATTATATCTGCTTTTCTTTTGAAAACGTTGTAAAACGTTTTCGAATAAAACTGTAGAACGAAGCAATAGCAATGTAAATGTAGATCTCAAGCAACCTGAATTTGCATACGAACAAGAATCCAATAATGTTGGAGTAATACTTTATTGCAGGTATGAGCATCAGTTTGGGGAAATAAAAAAAGATTTCGAAAGAAAGTTCGAAGTAAAAAACAACAACTGTAATATATCATCAATCGTCTTCCATGGCCTCTCAGGATCCATATATCAAATCCAATAATATATAGCTCTTTTCTACTCTCTTTCGCCTGTCTAACCCTGGATTATGGTTGTTTTTTAATACAAGACACGTTGCTCCTTAGCCCACTTTATTAGAATCCTTGAGACAAGAGTATTGGCGAATAAACAGAGAGGACCGAGGAACCTCAAGAAAAATCATGAGAGTAACAATAATAATAATAAAAAGAAAATAATAAATCACATTTGTATCATGCTGAACAAAAGAGAAAACAAACCCAAATGTCCAAGTGTTCCTAATTAACAAAGGAATAGGGAGAAAGTACCGAAATGTAGGGTATATATTGACAATGTGAGGAAAGGACAAGAGACGCCTAGTAAGCGATTTAGTGGCGTGTCACACCACCTGACAGTGCTGAGACCTACTGCAGTAACCCTACACCCAGTCGAGGTCCATGGAACGGGGCAGCTCACCTTTTTTAAAGATACATTTAATCTTGCATCGTCAGTGGTATTCATTCAGTGGGGATTAAAAAGGGAAAACAATAGTGGAAACTGGATGAATTAACCACTGCAGTTTAGTATTCCGGAAGAAGCCGTATAATGAAGCACTGAAGGCAAATGATGTCTTGCCCGAATAGCCCGCTGTTTTCTATCTATTAACCACACGACCAACCATAGTTATTCAAGCCACAACATATGGCTGTACAGATAGTTGGACATAACATGTAACGGGAGAAAGCAATCAAAGGGGTCAAGACATTATTACTGTTAGGAATAGTAACGACGAGATAAACCAGGATAGACTCTCCACTGTAATTTAACATAAAACTATCAAAATAAGTAGGTGGCAGAGGTCGATGAAAACACAGCAGGAAACTCCACGAAACGGAGTGTCAAAATACATCTGGGACTGGAAGAACAGATAAACTATACAATCGAGTAGACGATAGTCCATCTGGAGTTGAACTAATGCAAAGGGAAAACAATGTAGACTGTGAACGAAGATGAATAGTAGTTAGGTCATCAGAAAATCGGTTCACTCAACAAAGAATCGGAGAGCTGTTCGAGAAGTGTGTCGCTACAACAGCGTTTCCAGGTCAAGGATCGATGATGCGGGCCAACCGAGTGGAGGAAATAAACTTGTCGCTGAAGGGAGGTGTATCTAGCCACGGTAGCTTGACTATCGCAAATCGCGTGAAAAGACAGTAACACTCGTTGACCAATGGTGATAGATAATATTTATTTTGCTTTTCTGTGAGGAATAAAACCTTAAGTGTGGACGACGAGCATAAAGTATGCAATGCTCCCGCGGTCGAGCACCAATGGGTCAACTGAAAGAACTATCTCTGTTAAACATGGATTAGCTCAATCGATGGGCGAGTACAGAGGAAATCATATAAAATGAACAGTTTTCTTCCGACAGAGTGACGACCTGGAACGACCTGGTCGGCTAAAAATCGAGGGCGCCAGTCAACCACAGATCACGAGTTGAAGCCTTTGAGAAAATGGACATGTCGCAATGCCTGAGAACATTGAGTTTCGAGACCTAACCGGAAACATCGGCTCAGCGAGGGAAGAATCAGAAAGAGAAACATCGTCTCAAAAAGGGTTGGGTCCGCCGCCGACAAACTCCGCCACTTGTATGTCATGGACCAGCCAGCACAACAACAAGATCCTCCATGAGAAATACCAAATCGCCGAGACTCTCCAATATACCCACGGGATCGAGATCGCGTATCAATGAACCACCACTAAAAAGCCGCTTCCATCACAGTGAGGACTCAAGCTGGATTCCCAAACAAGAGGCCGTGTAGGTCTTAAAACGACGACGAAGAGCGAACGCGGACAGCGTGAGCAAGCAAGTGTTGGGACAAAGAAGACGCTCTCGAACCATGAGCGGACGAAGCAGTCAACTGCTCGTTCGACGTGATCCAGGCACTGCGATGGTGGAGAAATTAGTGAGTCAGTGGTGCTGAGGATTCTAAACACCCTGTATAGAGGTAATGTAACCCGCAGCATAATGAGAACCCGTCGGGCGTATAACCGGTGAACCGAGGAAGGAGTCCATCAAAACCTTCAATGGATAACGAGTAATCGATAATCGATGTACATTCACCATGGCAGAGGGAACACATGCGCCCACGAAAAAAAAAAAAAAAAAAAAACAAAAAAAAAGGGAAAACAGACCAATCTTTCATCGACAGAACCTCGAACCATCCGTCACGCATATTGAAAATATATATATGTATCCGCGCGGCCAACAACGCCTATCGGCGCTCTTCGTGACGAGGAAACCTTGCTGTTCTCCTCATCGTTCAAGTGAAGCTCTTATGACAGGAATACAAAACCATACTTGAAGATACGAGGACAACCACAGGAATAGCAGCGATCAGGTGGACGAGTGTAGTATCTCGCTTATCATGGTCCACAATGAATCTGTAATTTCACGTTTATATTCCAATACTATGACTCGACTAAAACTAAATTACAGATCAAACTTACCCACCCTGCGTCTCACCCTCTTGAAAAATATGTTCCAGTTTCAGAGCCACTCACAAATACCGATACCACTTAATGACACCGTTCCCACACACGCGTCGTGTGAATGGCGCAAAAGAATCCGATGGCATTTGAACATCTCACGTTCCCTGTGGTCATAGGGGCTGTGGTGAACATGATAATGGTTGCGAAACGAAGAACTTTATGGTTTGAGGGGTTAACCGTCAGATATATTAAAGAATACCAACTACCATTTTGATTTGTGATGTTTCCTTTGAAACAAGAAAAATTGTCGTCTTTACTGCCTGATCTGATACATTGAACCCAGCAAACCCTTATGATTTAGAGAGAAGTATATATATCGCAATCAGTGTCGGTATAGTAGTGGTGGGTTGTAATTTACGCCCGCCTGGTCAAGAATTAATCCATCTCCAATAATTCAAACCCGGCCAAACAGCAGATCATTGGTTAGTAGTGACTGCCATGACAATCCAATTTGGAGGGAGATTTGAGGTTGCAGAGTTTGAAGTGTAGCAATAACAGGACACTAGTGGATATTTCAGATCCCCCCCCCCCCTAGTCAGAATCCGAGTACCCAACAAACAATATTCGCAAGTATTGAGACAAAACGACGTGTACCTGCTGGCGAATGCATTGAAGGGAGTACTTAGTAAGGAATTATGTGAAAAATTGTAGAAACGTGATTTCACTCAGGCTGACAAGAAAAAAAGTACATCAGAAAGTGCCTGGATAACGCTTGTTTGTGTAAAAACTATAATATTCCGTTTCGATTCACATTGTTGGATATATTCTGTGGAGGACGCAAGCTCGCGGTGGGTAACTGTTTGATAGTGTTATTTTATTAGTGTTTTAATGAATCTATGCATTAAAAATTCTGGACCAGCTGACTTTTGACTCCGCCACAAAATCCCCACGAAGTGCTTGTCTAGATTTTTTTTCCGCACAAATATTTGCTTACATTACATAGCCAGAGGGACAATGTTAGAGACGGCTGAGATATCTCTTACGTTTCTTTTTGGTTAAATCCTTTCGAAAGCCTATGTTTAAAGGGAGCCCGAAATTCATGATGATGGTTAAAATCGGTTCCATGACCAGACAATGTGTGAAGTAACCAGGGGAGGAGGGTAATAACATTGAAAATACCGCCGCCGAAAAGTAGTAATTTCTAAAGGCAAGCAAAAGTGGCGGCAGCAAAGTATTGGGATGATTGCATAATAAACCAAACTATCAATTTCCAAAGTTATGGCAGTCTGAGCAGACTTTGTAGCAGGTTCTCCACGAGGTATTTGGCTGCGTGCTCATTGCTGTTGTGGCCAATGGCTAGCGTTTGAGGGAGGCGAGGGAGGGGGGTTGCTTTTCTATTGGGACTAGTGTTCGCTTGCTTTTTATTAGTCACAGTTTATCAGGGGGTCTACTTGTACGAGCTTCTGCTTTTATAGACCTCCTCTAGTTGAATTCCGTATATTTTAACATGTATTGCCTGGCTCGTTCGTGGAACTAAAAAAACTGTGAAGTGGAGGTTCACCATATCCAGTACCAGGAGTAACAACTCAATTCTAACCTATAATATTCAGGCCATCGGAATGAATCCATAGAACATGACGAAGTAGTAGAATATTAGCACGACGGACGTGTTACCACGGGTCGTTCAGACATAGTCTGCATCCTCACACCTAAATCCAACAAAGATTTGGAGTGTACCAGCTAAAAACCACTTTTAGCAGTTACATGATTCTCCTGAGTGCGTTGATGAAAACGAATGCCTCGAGGAGATGGGTAACTACGCCGTGGGCAGTCTTGGACCCATGTCAAGTTTCTGTAGGTTTGTTGCCCAATTAGCTTATACCTTTTGGCAATTCCACCAATTTGTATCAGCAGAGAATACGCTCAAGGGGAAGCCGTGGAACAATGAAACAGAGTCCATGACCCGTTTGGACTAGCAATACATCCTGAATGAGAGGAGAACAGGTATAAAAGAGCCACACATCAATGAGTGTCAGTTCGATTCAGGCACGGATACTTCAGTATAGCAAAACATGAGCAGGCTGCGTTCTTGCCAAAAATAACAAACACGTGTGGTTACGTGAACTAGAGTCTTTAATATATTAGATGGGGACTGTTTCCCGAATCACATAACAATACAGTTCACCACGTACCTGTCCTCCGAGGTGGGATAATGAGAAATGGGGTCCCCGTTCTAGAAAGGCCTGTATGCGAGGGGTCGCTACTCTGAACTGAGCTCGGGTTCGTACCCGGAAAGGTTGTAACACGTTATAACATTGATTGTTTGTTTGTGAATGGCACTGGGGAACTGCCTTCATAAGTACCTTAAATGATTCTCCACGCAAATCACTCTTTCGCGCCATATCGTGCAACAATTTGCCGAAAAGTTCTCAAGCCAACATGTCAGTATGTCGCATATAGGGAAACAGATCACTTAGAGAAATAGGCAGACGGTAAACGTAATGCCTCAGTAATAACTGAAACCTGCAGGGTCAAACTGAAGACGGGGTTAATGATACATCGACTGCATTGCCATCTGAGTTACCCAGTGACGTCATTTTCCTATGAGCTTTCCATTCCCGACAGAAAGTAGCCCCAGATAGAAAACAAATAATCTCATAGACAACTGTAGAAAGTAAATAAAACTATTCTATGTGAATAGGAAGGCACATTTGAGCATCGATCCTAATCCGGCACTGCTGGAGGCCCACAGACGAGGATTAGGATTAATTCCTAGAGGGTCATGATATTCAGGGATTTTGTGGTTAATAGGTCAAGTTGATTGGTCTGATCAAGTTGAAATTCGGTGCATGACAGCTGCTACTTTTAGGAAAGTACCAGAGGTTTCATTGTTGGGACGATCCCCGGTTTTGAACACGATAAGTGCATCCCACCTAGATGGGATCCAGCTCATACCTGGGGCCAGGTTCACCACAATGAGTACACGGTCTCTGTCGTACTCTATGTGTTTCTATGTGGTCAGCGTCAAAGGTCATCCATAGTCACCAGAGGTCAACAGTATATAAACCATGTGAACAAGACATTTCTGAAATACTCCAAATCAGTCTCGGAATCCAAGTCCTCCTTTAACCAAACTAAATGGTTCACTCCTTACAATGGGCCCGATGAAAGTTAACCGCTGTATTACGAGTCACTCTGAGACATTGGCGTTGGGTAGAAACAATACTGGGTGGCAGACGGGATACTTATAGACCGTAAAACAATTCCACGAAAAACTCATGGCACCTCATAATAGTACAATTGACCCATGATAGCAACACCACATGTTATGATGCTCTCATTTATTCTGAATGGAAAACGTTTTTTAACGGGCATGAGACCCACCCTCTCGCCCCCCACCCCCCCCCCCCCTCCCCATCCCCGCAAGCAAAGAATGCTGGAATAAATGGGTCCTAGATGCGGGTGTGCCTTACACCGTGGGAAAGAGGGTGTCGAAGCCCAGGTTCGAGTCATACCAAAGACTGGAAAAATTCCCTCTCCCCCCCTCTTGCCCTTTCACTAGGAGCTCAGCACAATTAAACTGGGGCAGGGTACAAAACTACCTCTCAGCAGCATGGTCCGTCGTTGACATTCAAAGAAGGTGAGATCGGAGGTGAGCGTCGGGGTCATTAACCACCGCGATTTAAAGCTCTTGTCGCACTCCCCCCCCCCCGCCAATATGAAAACTAGATGACGAGTACCTCAGATCCAAAACCCCCCCCCCGACCCAGATACCATGTGCTGAAGTTCAATTAAGGCATTAGCCTCCCTCGTACTCAATAGAAGGAGGGAATTAGCACTTTTTCGCACAATTGTTTATAGGTTAATCAACAATAGCTATAATGTATCTGTTTGTATGTCTGGTGGGCAACAAGAGCACACTGTCATCAAATATAAGTTCCAGGCTCCAATCAGGATACATGAACGTCAAGTCTGACAATGCCTTTTTTTATACGCGTTACTGTTGTGTCTCTGAAAACGTTAGATGGACCCGTACCAATCGTTCGTGAAAAGCGGAAAGAGCACTGCCTCAAGATATATAGCACGATTTAAACACAATGGTCAATAAACCACTTGAGACATCTGACCTTCACCTCTAATAAACTAAAAAACAAAGGTCTTCACCCGTTTTCAACATCCGGAAAACCTCAGCAAAGTCAAAGCTTCCATTTCTCTGGGAGAAGTTCCCTAACAATGTTTCAGAAATGTGTGAGAAAATATTAAAATATAATATTAATGAAGCACTACGCACCTACATGATGGCAATTTCAGAGAAAGGATAAGTACTCGTTGAGAGATGCAGTTTTTTAATTTTCCGCCACAATAACTCATGATGCTCGTTCTATCATGTCGGACTATCAAGTGGTCGGACGATAACTAGAGGTCCACTTGACATGCTGTCCAAACAAATTGACGGTGATAGGCAGATCGATAGCATGCGGGTTTGACCAGCGAAATCGCACTTCACTGCACAGGACTTTCAATGTAGACATCAATCAAAACAGGTATACATGTCTGAGTGATGAAGCTAACAACAACTTGCATTAGTTTGCCAGTATAACATGGCGATGCAAAAAATGGAAAATGATGGGAGGATAATAATAATATATTAACGACCAGCACCCATGTTAGATATTTACTTTCGGTCTGTATATTATCGAGGGGTGCGAGTGAAGATGAACCTCTACTTCAAAAAGTGTTGTCAGGGGTACGGGTCCATTCTCATACATGATAGTGTTGAAAAAAACGGTTTTGTTAACTATTATCGATGGAGCACGTGAAGAGAACACAAGCTGTAACACAAAACACTTCGAACTTTGTTCTAGTACACTTCAAAAAACAATTGAACTCTGGGCACTACGAGGGGAAGACGACTACAGCCATAAATCACGGGAAGGGCCTATGATTGATATGCATTTCAGTTTTGTAATAGACCACACCCATAATCGAGGAGTATTTAACTATGACAAACCTGGGTCATTAATGCTCTAATCCGTGGACCCAAAATTGCAAATACCGATCACGTACGCCTGGGTTACATTGGATTAGCCAATGCCAAGATGAGATCCGAGGATTCATCACTCGATCGGAGACGACACTGATTGGTAGAGTGGTAATATGATACGAGAGACAAGACAAATTTGGAGTGTTAGATAGTAAAACATTTGCTAGAAATAGGTTCGGACTTTCTAGTCGAAAACGCATGATGCCGTTTAGAAGATATTACACTCTGTTCTCGACAGCGACCTCCACCCACAAACTACATTAAAGTGGTGAAATGATCTCCATGATTCTTAGCAATTTTGCTTAACAACCGCTATTGTTCTAGCTCTCACGCAGATATTCTTCCAGAAGCAATTAAGGACTTTACTTTTGCCTTGACTCACATTTATTTGTACAATACGATGCGCTTCCGAAGTGATTCAGCTTGCTGTTGCTATTCTTACATGCTATGGTAATGAGACTGTGGGTTTTCTCTTTCTTTTTTTCCGCGCAAACTGTTTGGACAATGCCAGTGTGTACTATAAAGCTATGGAAAAATCAACATGGTCACACAACAAATCTTCTATGAGGACGGTACCTGTGCTGAAGGTGTTTGCTTGTAACATGATTAACAAACAGAACACGACTCCCATTTTTGTGTTCACCCCAAACTCAGGGCCATGAACACAGAATCCGTGGTCCACGTTGGAGACGGTTTCAATGATTTGAGGATGATGTGGAAAAGCAAATAGGGGCGTTCTAGTCACAATCAATTAGGGCCCGAATGAAAGTATAGGAATGGCAGGATTTAGCGACATGTGGTCGAAAAAAATAGGTACAGAGTACAGGAAGGGGATATTGCTGACATCGCCTGTGCAGAGAGGGGAAACACTCCTTCAACTTATCTACATGCTTTCGAGAGGAATGGCTTACCGTTTGCTGGACACTCTTCCACAGTACATAGAAAACGGCCACAAATTGACGCGGATTTCTCAAATTGAATATCCAGGGTTGTAGGGAAAACACAGCCAATTGTTGCCTTTTTAGAGATGTTATTATTTTCATTGTACGGGGGAATCCGAACAACGCAAAAGAGTAGTTGAGATCCCTAAAACAAAGTGTTGCGGGAATACGTAGATGGGCTCAACGACAAATCTATAGGTTTAAAAGGCGGGAGGGGGGCTTAAAAAGATGTGAAGCAAGTTACGATCAATAGTTTTCATAATATTAGCGACCATTAATGCAGACGCCTTCTGTCTTTCTTTTATTATAATACTCACCTACGGTTGGCTTTTGTTGGCAATATATCGAACTTTAAACCTGCCAGGACTTATTTAGTGAAGTGAAAACAATCGCCCAAAGGTTGATACGCTTCATTGAACTTCCATTTCTATATATCGACACCTATCATGTTATTCTTTCATCCCCTTGACGAATATTACAATCCTTGTCAGTTACTTATCGCGAGGATGCCCTAAAAACAAAATAGAGAAGTGTGGTATCAAAAAATGAGTGCAGGCTTAGTAATTCTTCCTTTCTATAAAATCAGTGTGGTTTCGTGGGCAAAGCTTTGAAGTGGTGCAAATCTTTCCCCCACCCGTCTAATACATCAGATTCTTATAAAACGCTGTTCACGCTTGTGCGATACGATGGCGATGCGATACATCCGAAATTTTATGCGGAAAGGCGTGTTCACCTAGTGAAATAACCAATCCCAATACGATCCGGTTGCCAGAACATGCCTGGGAAACGTTATACACGGCTAAACCACTCAACATAATTACCAAACATGACTACATCATCACTGGACCGACAAGACATGTTTTTTCTTAGTTGGCTCATTATTATCTCACCCATAGACCTTATCGCTATTGCCCTTCCAGTTACCTGGCTTCCCATCAATTTTGTACTCTTATATTTCCGTCAGGGCAATAGTAGTATAAATCATCATAGATTTTGTTGGAAGGCTAGGCAGGACAGAATTCTGTCACCGCTTCATCCCCACCCAATCCCTTCTTTCTACTGCCTCCTCCGTCAAAACCTCGAATTCATTCGTCGTACTCAGGTTAATCTGGCGGAGGCTAGAGCACAACGTCCCTCCAAATACGCACTGGTCGCGAGGATTCTAATTAGAAACAGCATGTCGGAATTCAAACGAAAATCATGAGTTTTCTAGCGCTTTGTATGCATCGTGGGCCATGTATAGCAACATGGGAGCTTAGTCAGCAGGAAGCTGGACACATCAAACCCAATACATTCATGTCAATGAGTCATATCGTCAACACTTACTTTCTACGGCAGAGGTCCCCCAATAGCCACTTAAGTCCAAACTATTTGCTAATTGCGGCAATGTATCTATGAAATTGCGATTTATCGATCGGATAATTTTATCGTACGATGGAAGTTAAAATAATTTAAATGACGTCCAGACGAGTTATTATAGTTAAGTGTATCGATCGTGTCGAATCGCAACGCAATATCCTGTGTTGGAAAATCATGAGAATTTCTCAGTTCGGGAGAATCGTATGGTAATACATACATGATTTTAAACCATTGTCTGCAGATTGCCAATTAGATGTACAAAACAGTCGTTCCCAGTTAATGACACCCTACCCTTGTTTGAGTAACTTAACAATAAGTCATGATTACAGTAGTTACGCGTGTTTCCAGTCACGGGTTACCTGTATTGGGCGTTATTGCACGTCAGGTAGTTTCCCTAACTTCTTACAAAAACGAAACGGCTGTATGGAACGACTGTGGCTAATCTAATTCCCGAAAGCTCGCCGGAAGGAGCTATCTTATTCAAATATCTGAAATGCGTCGCATGACAACTACAATTCGAACCAAGTTTGTTGTAGTGGGGCAAGGTCCGTGACTAGGCAACAAAAATTGCGGACGCGGACTGGACGAATTATCAAGAGAGGTGAACGGTAAAGTCTTCAAATAGTTCAATGGGTGAATGTTGCATTGTGAGAAATACCATAGCAGTCTCTTGAATAATTCAAATTATCCTGAACAGGGGCAACTTCGTTCTCCGAATAGGAGGAAACGATCGGAATAAGATAAGTGAATGGTAGCCGAACAACACGCGACAGCGGTGCTGTCCCGAACCAAACTACATCAGAGATCACTGGTTACTGGCTTCTGCCTGATGTTCTGGTACCTGCTTTATGTGCCATGGTTTGGATTAGTGCAGTCATGAACATCAAAACTGATACACAGCCATGTTCGACTTTTCCACAACGTTTCGAGGACGAAATGAAGACGTCATATCATCGCTGAGACAGCATAGCGGGATGACAGGGGTAAACGTCATAATATTTGTCAGGATCCCTGCCCAATTTTCAAAAAAATGCCAAAATTCGTGGCGGTAGAAACTAAGCTGAGGAGGTTAAGATAGTTGTAAGTGGTAAGTACGAGGACGCTTGAAAAAAACATTGTCCAGCCACTTCATGTCCAGCTGATCATCCCCGCATCCCAGCTAATAACCTCTGAGCTCGATGATCATGGACTTTTTAGGACAGTCGAGTGATTCTAAAAGTGGAGGTTGACACAAAGTATATATGTAAAACGCTACATACGACCGGGATACTATTCAGTCGTGTTGTACCTGACATCTGAATGAAACTGGTGTGACACTAAGCTCACCCTTATAAGATATCTTAACATAAATGTGATCACACTCTAGTTCTACACGTTAACTGAGGTGAATATGCCTTAAGCTTTTAGACCATACTGCTAGTAGTCCTCTAGTCTTCGGAATACTGCATATGTAGGTGAAGACTATCTACTAAACCCTATCAATTTATTTACATCAACTACTGCTGGAGAATTCAACTTGAGAGCTTAGGAGAGCTGACTTACTCATTTCCAACATTACTGTACTGAAGTTGTGATAAATCTTGTCCGGCCAGCTTTCAATCATCTCGAAAATCTGACACCCCACACGAAATAACACAAACCCCGTACGTTCACTGAATATGGGCCTAAGTTTGTGTACGCTCTTGGTGTGTCCGATTTCCAGAATCTTTTTGAAAATATTTTTCTTCGTTGACGTCCTAGTTGACGGAAGTATCCCCACGACTTCCCGCAGATCTGTAGGCTTTCTCACTCGTTCTCCCGAACTTGACAATAGTCTAAGAAAAAAAAAGGAGTTGTCACCAAATCTTGCTCTGGTTAAAGAAATCTTAACCATTGAGTGCATAGCGATAGACAGGGATGGACAAATATCAGCGGAATCTTGCCTGAAGCATATGGTTCTTATGGTAATTCTCCCGAGCACCACTTGTCAGAACTGCATCGGTGATGATGAAGAGCCAGATCTCCTCATTGAGATTGATGGTATTCCTTTTTTCTCCGTGGAATTTCGCCAGAAGCTTCACGCACTATAATAAAATAATCATAATAATAATAATTGTGCATTTATATAGCGCCTTAACGCAAAGCATCACAGCCGCTTAAGAAGAGGGAACATCAACAGTTCGGAGAGGAAAGTTTTCCGCTTCTTCTCGAAGGAGTCAACACTGGTGGCCCGCCGAGGTCGTCTGGTGGCTATTCCCAAGAGATGGTCCTGCCGAGACAAAGGCCTTGTTACCATAAGTATTAGTATGCGTTCTTTTTTGATTATATAAGTTGCGAGAGACGAACGCAGAGTGCGTGTAGGCAATACGGCTCAATCAGGTCTTACAGGTACTTTGGTCCGATCCCTTGTAAGATCTTTAAAACATGGTGAGTATAAGTTTGAACGAGATCCGAGCGGTGACAGGGAGCCAGTGAAGGTCCCTCAATACCGGGGTGATCTGATGTCTTGAGGTGTCCTGGTGACAATTCTGGCTGCCGCATGTTGAATGTTTTGCAGTTTCTTTAGTTCGGAAGCAGGAACTCCAAGAGTATGGCCATGCAGAAATCGAGGCGGGATTAAACGAACAGTGGTGCGAGTCTTCTGAGAGGATTGGTCAGGTATTTTCTTACCTTCCCGATCTGGTGAACACCGAACCAGCCAGCCTGACACACTTTACGCACATTCGTTTTGAGTCAAGCTTGCTATCAAATCAAACCAAGGTTTCTGGCGTCGGGGACTGGTAACCAAAGATCCGCCAACATGGAGTGGTGGCATGGGAGCAGAATTACAAAACTTAGAGGAGACAGGATCAGTGAGTTTTGCAAGGGGCCTACTGCCACATTATAGGAGGGGCCAGGAATGAAGCTCCAGAGAACCTCGTTTGTGAATGATAAGAAAACCTTATATGCTTTCCATGGTTTCTGGAGCGATATGTCGGCTCACCCTGAGTGTGGATAGCCGATTCGGCTACCAAAATCCAAGCTTTTTTGACGCCCGTCCATTTGTCATGTGTCACGGGAAACTCGGGAGGCTTGGTATCAGCGTTAAAGCTCTCTCCATAGATCAATGGTCCGGTGCCTTAATTCAACGCTGGTGACACAAGGAGCGATCAATGTGTTTCTAACACCTTTTGAAACCACAGTAAGATACCTAAGAACAAGGCACATTCCGTATTTCCGACACGGGCGGAGTTTTCTCGACATAGCAGGACACTTGGTCCGATATCAGGGGGTACAGTGATGGGACGATGGGGGTCATATTTGTAGCCATTCGACGTGTTCCAGTGGTCGTTCTGTCCAGCATTTTGTCGTGCCGGCATTGAGACATTAGGTTCACGCGGGTTCTCGGAATAGCCTTAAGAATAGGGGGAGGCTAAGTTGTTGGAAGTGG
The DNA here is from genome assembly GCA_026419785.1 of Sclerodactyla briareus. Taxonomy (NCBI): domain Eukaryota; kingdom Metazoa; phylum Echinodermata; class Holothuroidea; order Dendrochirotida; family Sclerodactylidae; genus Sclerodactyla; species Sclerodactyla briareus. The sequence goes on along the minus strand of JAODTK010005757.1, from coordinate 79,238 downwards.
GGGTAGATTGCGGGCTAGCGTGCCTTCATACATGTGAGCGGATGAGTAAGTTTCAACGTAAAAGTGGGAACCCCAATGGTAAAAATGAGGGTCCTGTCACTTGTTTTTCCTCCTGTTAATACCCGCTTGTTATGTTTATTATATGAATACATGTTCAATGTGCTCACGTTCCATGCCGTTCGCTGTCACATTTCCTGCTGAAAAAGCCTCTTTTCCACTCGTTAACTCACAACACGGAAGTAACCAGGTACCCAGGTATTTAAAAATTAACAACGACGACGTTTATAGGTTGTTTTCATGGATCTGAGTTTCACATGTGAAAAACAATTTACGTGAAATAATTTTCGATTTGATAGTACAATTGGTGCATTCAATATGTACAGTCCCATTGCGACCAATTCCAACGTGTACTGACCGTGTATATATTCAGCGACAGTTTTGGTCGTGTGCGCCTCTCGTTATTCTCAACAGAAGCTTACCTAGTCGAAAAGTGTTGGATCTTTGATGTCATTGTAATGGAGGTAATGTGAAAACCGTCTGGGCATGTCCTGTCAGTCTTTGGAAGTGTGAGCCAGGTCGCCCACATCCCATCACGAAGACTCAACTACATATAACCACAGGACATGAAGTTTGAAATATAGCCAGTACAATCATTGCAAAGGAGAGTGGGGACACATTACCTCTCACTACAGTAACCTCATAAAATTGAACGATCAGCTCAAATTAGGCATGTTCTCGTTTACTCTTCCCATTTCAGGACGTTATTTCCGTTATCCAATGTGAGAAGACAGGCAAAATGCAAACCTGTCCTCATACCGGGAATTTGAAGCGCCCTCTATCTGAAAAGTTAGTCGTAATTTGCCGCGAAAAACAACAATCCTCTATAACACAACGCCCTCCTAGATGGAAAAGTTATATCGAATTTGCCGCGAAAAAACAGCAATCGTCTATAACCACGCCCTCTGTCGTGAAGAGTTATATCGCACATTGCCAGCGAAAAACATCATTTGCCTCACCAGCCCTCTATAATGCAATTTTATATAAATCGCGATTTGCTGTGAAAAAAACAGCTTCTTCTATATACATCGCCTTTATTTTTTGAAAAATGTATTGTCGCAATTGGCGCGAAAAAACAGCATTGGGATACATCTGGCGCGTTTTTGAGCGGGTGTTAATTTGATTGTTTTTGTTCCCTAAGATTGACATCTGGTGTCTATACCTAATGTCCTTTAGGGATTGACTAGCCTTGGTAGATTAGCCGGCAAGTCCTGCGTTGGAATAATATTACCATGGATTGTTCGATCTAAGATGACGCTGAAAAGATGGATGCAAGAAATGAATCCTTGTCCCTGTCATTAAGAGATTCTTATAATGTAACTTTCTTGGCCTCCACAGCGACCAGTGGTAATTGGATTCAGACGTCATTAGCTAGAGATTTATTTTATAATGTGAAGTATAGTCCCTACGTTGACCGCTGGAGGTCACAATATGAGAAAACGCGATAATGATAGTAAAGGGATACAATATACTAAGTCCGGTCCTAGAGTCATTCAAACTTGAGGGCCCATTTGGGGCCGTTCACATCGTCTTTTTGCCAATTTGGAGACCTTGTGAGAATTCCCAGACTTTAACATTCTAACCGTTGCTGGGAAGAGTTGGGCCTTCTGTTCTATAAGGACGAACTCACGGTTGTGTTAATTCTGTTTTATAAGGAGGAACTCTGTATGATTTCTGTTTCTTAGTACAAATTTTAACGGCCATCGAAGGAACTGGTCCACGTACGGTTAACCTGTTCCGTTTTTTAATCTGTTCATCTTTGACGAACACTTTATGCGGAGCATACCTGAAAAAAATGTCATCTCCGTTATCATCGTCCACGCCAGTCACAAACGACCCTATTCGTAAGTAACTGAACGTCTTCGAGACAAATGCAATTCCGCTGGCCAAGAGCGTATGAAGACGCCCAAGTGTAGGTCCTGTATCCATCAACACCGTTCGACAACAGCAGTTATCGTGGCCCATCCCTGTTCATCATCAGGCGATTCCTTCACCGATGCTCCACCCCTGCAACAGAGGAGCGAGGACCCACCGTCCCAAGTGAGTAAACCTACATTTTTTTCATCTTGGGGACACCAGCGTATCGGGGTTTTTTTTTTTCAAGAAAGTATTTAGATACTCGTGAATAGTCCACCTGTCTTTGTCTCTTTGTCGTAAACTGGCCTTCTTCTCAAAATCCCATACGACTTCAACATGTCCATATTCTGTAGTCCTTTCTCCAGGCCTCTCCCCCTCCCTTGTCAACCCGGTACCAATACATGCCTCTCAGTTTTCAGAATGATCGCACTCAAGCTCCCTGTTTCTGTTTAACGACGACTACCAAATGGAAACATGAGTTCACCATGTATCCTGACTGAGAGAACCGGGTGATATAGGTTTCCTGGGCGGGGTAGGATTGTACAGCGCACTACCCAAAATAGTTCGAAATGTCACTCGAAATGTCAAATAAGCAGTGTAATTTTCGGATGACCTACAGGGTATGGCAGTAATTTATTCGTAAAGGGGTACAGTGAGCAGCAATCCACCATACCTTTTCCCCCTCTACGCCTCGTGAGAAGTTTCACCGTTAGTCCGTCCCCCGAGAAAAGGCTTCACGGGATTCAAGGGAGGACTTACGGGGCAAATTGTCAATACGTTGTCGCACTCGTGTTCCCAGGATTCTACATACTGCAATCAGGATATGATTGTTACATCCTTAAGCAGGGGTGGACAGTTCTTCCGGCAACAGTTGGGCAACCATGCCGCGAGCACTCCTGGAACTGACATATAATGTTGCCTTCCTCCTCAAATCCGTCTAACCAGTAGTCGCCCATAGCTTGTCCCCGCCAGTCTGCCATGTTGTATGTATACGCCGCGTTGGATCTTCCCAAATGCACACTCGAGGCGAAGCGAAGAGTGATTTTGGACCTCTTTCAAGTAAAAAGGCTATGGATTTGGTTCAATAAAATTACGGCGAAACACAAGGTACATGCCGACGCTATAGTCATCATGGTTTGGAGGTCAACGCCTCGCATTTTTGGTTCTGCCGCCTTATTATCATGTCCTGCATAGGAACCATCGACGTCATCATCAGGGTCGGTCGAATCACGACCCCCTTCTCCGTTTTTCTCCGTGAGGTCAACTTCCATTTTTGTCAACTTTCATAAGATTTGCGAAATTGTAAACAACCCCGTCTCAAAATAAACCACATCGCTCAGCAATATTCGACAGGTTTCCTTTCTGAAATCAAATGAAACGTCTTTATCACGCCAGCTCGTACCAAGACATGAATGCACTCTATTCTTGCGGACATGGTTTTTAAGGCAATGGAAAGAAGCTCTGGTAGGGGCCTACTAGTTTTTGCTTCTTCTGTGGTTGCTGAAGAGATGAGGAAAATGACCTTTCCTCAATCCTGGATGCCAAATGTTTTAGGTGCGCCGCTTAATGTGCATGGGCAAAAATGACGGAATCGCTACGGGGTAATGTGATTTGCATAATTTTGCCAGCCTCGTTTGATTATATCAGGCGGAAATTCCAACTTGTAAAGGTCTCCGCCACACAGTAACTGTCGAACCTTGTCGAAACCTTAGTTTGTTACGCAATGAATCTGTGTCTTCCTGTTTTCAACAGCCATTCCCAAAACCTCCCATTTGTTTAGGACCCTAACAAATCAGAGGTTTATCGTACAATCCCTCCTCAGACAATTGCGCGACACACAGATTTGGCACAAGGGTGCTCGTTTCTTGTATGGTCCAAAAATCATAAAAGTTATCGATGTGTAGTGCGTTTTGCGTTCCTTTGCCTTTTATCTCGTTGTCTTTTTGGGGTTTTTTCCGCAGGGACCCATTTGGCCTCAATGCCTCTGAATCGTGTCACTTATGTTCATGTTCAACTTTCAGTCTACGATTTTGCATAAATTTCCGTACACTTGTGAGTCTTCGATCCTGACCATTTTTCTATATCCCTTTTCTTCACGAACCTACCACAATCTGGACAATTCTAGAACCGTTTACACACTGTGAGCATTCCCCCCGACCCTTTGAGTTCTGATGAGGTGGATTGCGCAGACAGTCCTTATTCTTAATAATCATGGTTACACTTGTCGCTATGGAGCCAACTCAACGCCAGGCGCTGTTTTTACAATTGCCGTGCTGACAAACATCACACGTCTGCTCACATTCTGTTCCTTCTGTCGTTGTACACCTTGTTATGGTAGTGGCAATAGTAACCGTAACCCGTAGAGCGCGCTGGCTGTACAGGAGGTTGAAATGATCAGCATGGTGAACGAAATATATGATGCCCCCTCCCCAAGCTCGCCCTTGTACAATACGTGGGGGTGCGCACGGAAGATAACACGACAATTTGATAGCGATTTCCCCTAATATTTCTGAAAGCCCCCTTCACGTATACCCTCACTTCCCTCCTGAATGCCAGCATCTGCGTGTGATTGCTTAGCCAATCTACTTGAATCATTCGTCCGCGCTTGATTGAACTCAACTGCGGATGGGTATCGTTATTTGAATCGCAGTCACTATTGCCCTTGCCAACAGAGATTATCGTCCTCTCGGTGTAGCGGATACTACACCGCTTACTCCTAAAGAACTCGTGTAACTTGTCTGTTGCCGCGTGAACCCCTTCGATTTCACACCCACCGAATGACATCTTCAGGTTGATTACATTCACACCAGGTTTCGTCTAAAAAGTTCCATGTGTGACTGTAAAACTTTGTCGAAACCTTATTGTCTCAAATGAATGCTGTGTCCTTCCTGTATCAAACACCATTCCCAAAACTGCCCAGTTGTTAGGACCGCTCGAAAATCAGAGTTTATCACACAGTCTCCGCAGACAATTTGCTGCGACACACAGATTTGCAACATTGGTGCTCGTTTCTTGTATGGTCTCAAAATCATAAAGGGTAAACGTTGTGGATTGCGTTTGGTTCCGTTTTGATTTTTCCAGTTGTCTTTTTTGTTTTTTCCCGTGTACCCATTTTTGTCCTCCTGCCTGCTGAATCGTTCACTTGAAGTTTCATGTTCACCTTTCAGTCTACAGATTTGCAGAAATATTCATTACCTTGTGGAAGGTCTTCGATCTGACCATTTTTCCTATACCCTTTTCTTCACGAACCTACCATATCGAACACTTCTAGAACCGTTACCAAAAAAAACCTGGGAGATTCCCACACCCTTTGATTTCCTGATGAGGTGATTGCGCCGACCTTCTATTGTTAAACGTCACGGTTACACTTGTTGCTATGGAGCCACCTAAACGCCAGGCGCTGTTTTACCATTGCCGTGCTGACAAACCTCACACGTCTGCTCACATTCATGTTTCCAGTCTGTCGTTGTACAACTGTTTATGGTAGTGGCAATAGTACGAGCGGGAACCGGTAGAGCGGCGCTGGCTGTACGAAAGGAGGTTGAAATGCTCTCATGGTGAAACAGAATATATGATGGCCCCCTCCCAGCGCGGACCCTTGTACATTACTGGGGGTTGCGCAAGGAGATACCCACAATTTGATAGCCGTTTCCGAACTATTTTCTGGAAGCCCCCCTTCACGTATACCACACTTTCCCTCCTGATGCCAGCTCTTGCGTGTAAATTGCTTACCAAGTCTTATTGAATCATTCGTCCGCGCTTGATTGACTCATAACTGAGATGGTTATCGTTATTTTGCAATCGCAGTCCCCATTGCCCTTGCGCACCAGAGATTATCGCCCTCTCTCGGTGTCGGATAATCAAGCTTAATCCTAAAGACTCGTCAATTGGTCTTTTGCCGCGTGAACCCCTTCGATTCACCCCACCGAATGGCCTCTAAGGTTTTACATTCACACTCAGTTTTCGTCTATGAAATTCCATTTGTGACTGTAAACCTTTCGATTTTAGGGCAAGGGTCTAAATCACGCCTTCCTCACGAAAGGGGAGGGAGAATGTGACCTCGTTTGGTCAGCGTGAAATACCATCCTGACCATATCACTGGAGTGACAGTTTTATCACAAGCATTTCCAACATATGCCGAATACTTGTGCAAAATGGGAATTAAAATTCGAAAGAGTAGCTGATCCCTCTCGAAGTTGAGCTGAGCCTATAATTAGTGGACCATTGCATTGTACTTCTTAACAAATTTCTATGAATTTATCAATTGATAAAATCTGCTGGCGGTGTTGTCCTCTTCTTCTTCACACCGCCGCTCCGTCTGTATCGTATGGTTCTTCCCCCCTCTCGCATGATGGCCCCCCCCCCCCCTTTTTTTCATTTCCATTGGGCGTGAAGCGCGGGTGTGTTCACCTGATGTAGACCCTCCGACGTTAATTCCCAAGTGGGGGTGAGCTCATCTTGACACACTGAAGCTGTAGCGGTGTTATTTTGTAGGAACGACTTCGTGTTTGCATGTCCACTTCTGGATGCCTCATGATCCTGCCGTGGGGGGGGCGGGGGGGGGGTTTTTTTTTTTTTTTTTTTTTTTTTCTTTTTTTTTTTTTTTTTTTTTTTTTTTTCTGCCTGCAGACGTAAGTGATTTCATTACCTGACGCTAAGCTTGCGTGACGGGTATGTCTCCCCCTCCTCTGTAGATATCGGATCTCCTCCTCTCTCCCCAGCAATAAGTCATTCCGATTCTTCCTGACTTGCGGTACCATCCGGACGCCTGATCTACCCATTTTATTATCTGTTCCTCCACACCTCCTATCAAGAGGTCACACAATTTCCCCCTACTTGTGGGAAAATCCGGCCAACCAGTACGGAGCCCTTATTAACTATACCTGAAAATTGCAGTGGAGAAAGCTCTGTAGTTCCTTCCGAGAGCTTTCTTTGTCAATATGATTAAATCACCCTCTTTTTGCTGCATTTCTACTTATTTCAAAGGGAAGGAACCTAGATTACAGCCCTGTGGTTGATTTTTCTATACAATATTTTGTACTCACCGTCTCTTCACTTTGTTCTCCTCTATCTTCTTCTTCCTTTTCTTGTTTTTCTCACGAATTCTTCGGCCGTGTTAGACACCAATCGGTAAAAATAATACATCGCTCCTACTCCGTTTTAAGAACTTATCTTCCTAATTCTAAATCTAGTTCCTCTAGTGTTTTGGCATCCGAATTTTATCATCAATGGATGCCATTGCTTTTCACGATAACTCTTCTACACTCATACTGTTTGCCTTTCTTGATACATATGTCCCCAGCAGTGTTGTTACCAAGTGCGATGTTGTCACAACGATCTTCCGTATATTAACATAACGTTGTCTTTACATATTATTTGTAGATATGATATTCATTACTCAGTCATCCGCGTGTTTTCTGATCATGTGATTTCCTACGAGTTTTTTTTTTTGTGGAAATGCCTTATCTGTTTAAATTAATACACCATAGTCTCTATTTTTTCAATTACCATTCAAAAGGGGGATCTCGAATCAATCATGATCCTTAGCGTCAAGGAGTAGACAATAGGGTTCCCACTCAGAAATATTTATGTTTGACTCATTTTCTGCTCCGTCCCCAGGATAATAATTCTGGGTAAAGACTCATCATCACTTGATGCGTAGGACTAGGGCATAAGAAGTACCATTTTCAGTTTTAGAACCTATATACTGATTAAACTGTATCCTTCCCACGGAAATGAAGTTAATCCTCTTTATTGTGATTACTTTCCCTACTGCACTGTATCCAGAATTAGGGCATCTATTGTCAAGCGTGGTGGCGTCGGGTCCCCGCATACATATTATTGTAGTGTAGCATGATCATCGTTAACGTACTTTATTCTGAGTGGTTGAATGATTTTCCTTCGTGTCTGTATAGTACATTTATTTCATATATATATATCTATAATATATATATATATATATATATATAATATATATATATATATATATATATATATAAGATATATCATATAATATATATATAATATATATATATATATATATATATATTTATATATATATAGTATATATATATATATATAATAATATATATATATATTACAGTTACACAATTTTTCGATGGTTGGTTGAAGTTTGACTCCATTCATTCGGCCATGGTTTAATGGCACCTTCAATTTCATTGCTATCTTAGTCAGCAACCAGTTACAGTTTGTTCTCTCATACGGGACGTTAGGTTTCCTTCACGCTGTATTTTTTGTGTTTTTTCTTGTACAGGCATTTAATTAGTTTGTGTTTTTTTCTCCCTTCACTAGGCATCTTTTCCTCACGCTTTCGGTTATATTTTGGGATGTTTTTGGTCGCTCGTTTACCACTTACGTTCACTTCCTCACTTATATCGGTTTGCATTGGAATTTTTCTCGTTTGGTTGTACCAATTTCGGTCAAAATGAGTCTGATTAGCTCCAAATGCAATTTTCTGCAGGACTTGCATAGCGGTGGCAAAGTAAGAGTTCGAAAGATCGCCGACAAGAAAGAGGTACCTCCTTGCTACCTAAAATGGTCGTAGTTTCCCAACGTATTAAGATAAACATTTTCTGGAGAGAGGCCGCGGAGGGAAAAGGGGGGGGTGAAAATGTAAGAAAAAATCAAACAACATTAGATGTTACATTCTTTCATTCCTATAACTTCCATGTACTAACCCATATAGATGAGCACATAATAACCAAGTTTGACCGATGGGTACACATAGTGTGCGAATTTCGATCCTCCAGTCTTGAAAAAGTCAGTGCATACTTACCGATCATATACCAACTTTACATTCATTAATTGCACCCATATTTTTCTTTTCATTTTCACTCATTTTCAAGTTTGTTTTAATATTATTACATTTTCAATATTATACTATCTATATTACATTCAATAATAGAGACAACTCCTTTCATATAGAGGGGCGTTGTTTAAGAAGAATTGTTGTTTTTTTCGCGCCAAATTAGGACATGACTTTTCAGATAGGGGCGCTTCCAATTCCCGCCAAATCGTGAATTCACTCATTATTATTCAGAGTGTGACGTCACTCTTAATTTCATGAGTATAACAATAGTCGTTCATTAATATGCATAATGTTAACAATAGAATTCAAATATCGCCTATTGTCCCATTGTGTTCTTTGTTGCGCGCTATCTCACTATCATAACTACTAGCCCAGTGCAGTAAATGGTACCAGGATCTACCAGGGGTACATTGAAACTGACTACAGTGCGTCTGCGTTAACATGTACACATGGGCAACTGTCTGTTTATATGCAACCCCCAAGAACAAGATCACCGCGGCTACGTATCGTAGCAGTGTTCAATAATGCTACTCAAACAGCATCGATGAATCAAACGCTTGGCTTAATGAGGCTTAGGAGTCCTGAACGGCCGTGGCCTTTTCCATTTTCTGTGCGTGTTTGGAAAGAAGATACTTTCTGGATTTGATTTACAAGCTGGATCTGAGCGAAGGGGGGGGGGGGGGGGGGGGGGGAGGGATGGGGCCTATATATACAAACATCAATGACAGCCTAAGCATCACTTATCGTATCACCTCCCGATGGTTTCACTTCTTACTGGTTTCCCCTTGACTGATAACGAAATCCTTTCGCGGCTTCTATATTGCCGGGTGCAATAAAGTGCAATATAACAGGGGCTGTAAACCGATCTCTTATCATGTGCTTGAGCAATCTAGAAACGAAGTATACGTTGTGTTGCTGATTCTCACTCCATTCCCAGCATTTGAACAGTGAACTGCTTGTTGTCGTTAGTTTTCTAGCTGAAGGACGCTTCTTCCGGAACAACTTTCACAGGAACTCAGTCAATACACTCAAGACAAAACCAGAGGGTGGTCTCTCACGTGTATGACCTTCCCGGGTCGCAGTTAGGGCTGCAACGAGCTGTTCAAGAGCACTATGGCCCAATGTGGGATAAACAGGGGGAATACTATATCTACCAGTGCGGTAGTGTAAACAACGGAATAGTTCCTTTTGATCCACTTGGTGTAACACATTTTACTGCTTGTTGGTGGAATCTCCGCCGGTGCAGATATCCCCGACTTTGTGGTAATTCCTGACAACATGCTGGGTGTGGTCCTTTTTGGGACTGAGTTAGAAAAATTATTGTGAAAGCATCGAATGTTTTTGCACCCGATTTCTGACCACCGAGCAACATTCACACAATCGGCATTGTCTCTTGAAGCTAACCATTCTATACCGGAGTCCAATAAGGTTTGTAAAAAGTAGTAAAAGTTTAGCTGACTAACGTTCGTGGTGCATGCATATTGTACACTTCCGGACATTACGTGGCGGAGACTAGTTCTCACATTGGCGAACAAAAAATCACGAATCAATCCACAACACGTGTGTTAGAACAACTACGAAGATTGGTTAGTGCTTAGTTAGTGCAATAGTGTCCTCTCTCCTTCAAGTCGCCGATAGCTCAGCCGACAATACTTCACTGCCTCAACCTTATCTTTCGTTGGAGATACGGCCATTGATTCAGAATCTGAAACCACTGGTTATTGTATTGTTTACTAGATGATTCTTAACACTGAACCTTTATTGGATGGATACAAACCCTACACTTGGGAAGACGTCTCTGGCATTTTGAATGCTATTCGGGTCTTCCATCGTGAGCAAGGCCCTAGGAAGACAGGTATTGTTCCAAAGAAGCGGTGATTGTTCGAGGGCAAGGTGATATCATCCTTGGACCGCAAAGATACTATAAGTTTTCCCGGAGCTGCCCCTTTCACATAAAGCTATTCCAGTAACGTGTGGTAAACAATTCCCCTATATTTTTCCCCAGTATTTTCCCATGGGGAGTACTATTTATAAACCCCTCGAAACGTCCACATAACGTTCGTTTACATATGAAGCTTCTACTCGATTTTTTTGGAAAGCTACTTCCGTCCTAGTTATTGACTGAAATTGGGAAACATTGTCCGGAAGGTTGACGAACTCGAGATCGGTACGTTGTGCGGTGGGCAGAGCATCCCACAATCACAAACATTATGAACGTCCGGTTGCGTCGGTAACGAACATTTTACCTCGTTTTATTTGTACGTATAAATGCCTTTTCTATTACGTGACATATGATCTGACATAAAACAAAGGACCATGTCATGGAAAACATACATGCGTACATATATCTTCGCGCTCAAGAGTTAACCGTAATCACAATTGGTGTACGACGACTGACGAACAAACGGCATACAAACACATACACACCGCGTAACTAGATCTCTAACAACTTGGAGATTTGTTAGACAAAAGCATGAAATACGCTCTGAGTCCTCTAGAATCATCAAATATGTCCCCCTATAAACCCACCTATGCCGCCCATAGCCCCACAGGGGATTAGTCGTACGGTGGGTAGCCTACCCTTACCGTGGATGCTATTCATTAGTATGTCTATACCCCTAAGCCAATAGGAACGGACTCTGCGAACCCACCCCCTTATCTCATGTAAGTCTTTGAGATCTATTTACCATTTCAACTCAACCTATATAACCTTGCAACTTGCGTGGGGTGCCTTTCAGGGTTTATTGCAGAAACACCGCTTGCACATGGTAAGGGTCCTATTTGGAATAGTCTTCATATTTCACAATTCACAAACCCGTGCTCCTTGTGGTTACCTGCACTAGTCATATAATTGTTCTACGCTATGTTTATTATTTCCGTAACTCGGTCTCTAACTACAACCCGTGTCATCCTAATCTGGCTTTACAGGAAGATGACTGTGTATTCAGGAATAACAGCAGCGGCAACTTTTCGCAAACAACGGTAGAAATAGGATTGTTCTCTTTCAAAAAACTAGTTGCTAAAAAGTCGCCTCAACTAAACCCAACTCACAACTCATGTACGGATGTATTATTACAATGAGTTTGTTTGGTCGAACTAAACATCCATGAGGGTACCATTTTCAGTGAATGTAAGTAGGGAAAAGTATTTAAAAATAATTAGTGAGTCCCCTCTATCATAGAGGTTACCAATATGTGTTCATCCGATTTGCGCCACCTATTGTCTATAGGTTCTCGTCCATGGCAGGAACCTTAAACACAGCATGCATCTCAGTATGATCCGAGTCGTACGCATCATGTTACCTAAGGAACTGCTTGGGGTTCTAAATTGAGGAATCCAACGTTATCTATGTTATCTGTTGATTCGATCGCCGGCGTGTGGCTTATCCTCCGGGACAACAACCTTACCCGATATGTACAGTAAACAGTATTTTCCTGAGTGGGCGGATTTCCCCTGCAACGGTGCAAAAATTCCATTATTTTTCAGGGAACCCCACGATTCACTTCTAAACCTCTCCGTCTGCCTGTCGTCAGCATACATACTGTACTAGTATTTTATTAGTGACCCTTCCTCAGTTGGCTTTTATTCGATTGTACCACATAGCATTTACTCTTCCGATACAGCGACTGCCAGTGTGTGTTCCATGTCTATTTTGTTTATATTGTGTTTCATGTGTTTATATAGTGTAATTAGTAGTGTGTGAGCCAGACAGTTAGCATATAGAGCAACTGTTCCTAATGCACAATACGCGATACTATCCCGGTATGCAGCCAGGAAGCTACACTTGTGTAAACATAGGCAAATAATATGTTCGCATGTCATTACCTAGTCCAGTGCCTAACACCGTCTTGCAAGGAAACGAACTGCGTGTTAGGTTCGGATTTCTACCTGGTTACGCAGCTGAAGTACGTCGATGTTACAAACCATGTCATTGTTTTTTCCGATACTCACCCCCAAACCTTTTATCTGATCAAGCAGTTGAGTGTTTCAAGTGATCGATCACTGCATTTCGCTCATTTCGTTACTGCTTAAAATGAAACTGTTATAGAAAATTAAAGAACCGCAATTGCGTGATACGTAAATCAGTTACGCTGTAAGGTCTGCTTACTTTTGAGTTTGAGTTTGAACTTTGAGTGTCAGATAATATAGCGGTTTAGGGACAATGTTCACGTGTAATTTTCTTAATAATCAACTGTGATCTCCTCTTCAATCCTAAGTGTGTTGTAGACGCAGATCGAAAGCCGAACACGAGGGCCCGCCGTTGAACTATCATAAACCTCATTCTTTTCATTCCTGCCGACTTGACGTTTGTGGTCTCCAGGTTCGGTATCCTCGCGAGATCCACCACTACATAAAAACAGTGTACGAACTAATGTTCATGTAGCACAGTATATTAAGGGTATTAGACTAGGACTATATTCTTAGGTGTGGGTTCATAGTCACTTAATCGTACCATTCTGCAATGCAGAATCCTTAAAAAATCGTTAATGGTCAAGTGGCCCGGATCTCGGTGGAGGCCTGTCACGTGGAGATTTCAGTCAAATCCAATCAACCTCACTCGTAATTGCTGTCACCTGCGTCAGTATAGTGACCATGTTGCTAGAATTCACATTTCGCGGGGCTATAGTATGGTTCTCCGGTGTGCTATGCGTGCCACTTTTGTATATATCATTCTGTAAAGTATACGCGGAAGAAGGTCACAGGGTGACCGCAAACTGCCCGTACTACTACACGCAATCTATGTTTCTTCTATTCTGGAAACTAGGCCTACGCTGGAGTGAGTATGAGTGTGTTGGTGGAGTTGTCAACCGAACATGATGGACGGTAGTCGTGGGTGATATGCTAAAACGAAATGCATGTGTGCTTTTCACACGGTGAACAGAGAACCTACTCGCTTACCTCGATATGTCGCGGGAGTTGCATAGACCAGCCGATGCTGGGGTCGATAATTAGAGTTGAGAGAAACGTATCAGACCAGAAGCCGTGGTAGCAGTCACGGTGCCTGGAAACGGAACGGCGGCACTGGTCGAATCATTTGTGGATTAGACTGGGTTCAAGATTTTTGTATCGATTTGTCAATGATTCATGGCAAAATGTATTGCAAACATATTCCATTCATCATGACGGTAGCCTTGCGAATACAGCATGCCTAACCATGACAAGATCAAACAATGGTCTCAGCAGTAAAAAAAAATACCCGAAAGTACTTCGAGAGAAGAGGGGGGGGGGGGGGGGGGGCGGGGGGGGGGGGGGGGAGGAGGGTGCGATTCGCGAGGGCCAATCCATTGAACCAATGTTTAGAAAGCTGTGGGTCTATTGGCTAATGATTTTTGTGTTGTGTTTATATCATCGAATTCGACATAAACCTGGTGTTTATGTTGTTGTACTCAACCGGTATCAAAGAGCCAACTAAATTATTGCGTGCGTAATGAACTGAACGTTTTTCGATGGTCAATGTACATAAAAAAACATTGTGTCGGAAATTAAAGTGTGAAAGTTTAAAACATCCGATAAAGGCTTGTCGGAGGTCGGAGAACCAGGCATTGTTGCCAATTTTCCCGGCGGGAAAACTCCGTCAACCGGAAGACTCGCGATACGCTTTATTGTGGGACTATCTTTCGGTTCAATTAAACAGTGAAAAAAAAAAAGTATGGACTTTGTTAAAACCGCCCGAATTAGACAAAAATCACGAAAAAACTATGGGATAATGACCATGCACACTATTATCTAACTGGAAACATCAGGGCGGCTGCTCCAAATAAACATCAATTATTTAAAATACCTAAAAAGGACTGATCGAAAGCAGACCAATCACTGCCAACATGCGGCCAATCAGCGTCGAGAAGTACACCTATGTAATATTTATATTATACAGCGGGGGGGAAGCAAGGAAGGAAGGAAAGCAAGGAGTCAGGACATACCCCAGTTATACGAATGAAAAAGCAGGAGGATTTCTCGGGAATTAATGACTAAATTGCCATGGGTTAACACAGGATCTAATTTATACAACATGTTCTCGCCATTTGAAGCTAAATTTGAGAATTCTTTGTTGACAAACGAGGGAGTAAGTAAGTAAGGGGAGTAACAACAACAAAGTTTATCATAGATCCATGAATTACTGTGGCCAGGAACCTCGCAGTAAGGAAATTATCCCGAAAGCAGTGAGTGAAGGGCCGTATGACTGATGCGCAGGTGCTATACGAAAGAGCTTATACGACAAGGCGTTTGGGATATGCGCCTGCACACGAAAAAAATTATGGCGACGGCAGACGCGGAAGTCAACATCAAGCAAAACACAGCTACAGATCTTACAGATTGCACCCTGAATGACAGTGCGTAAGTTCACGAAGGAAAGGGTTGAAAGCTGACAATCCCCGAGGGTGGAAGGAAACCTCATGCTATACTTATTCTGTACGGCCATGTGCAATAGCGGCAGCACAGTTCGTTCAAACAACCCTGTATGTAAGATTTTTTTTTTACCGACAGGACGATGCTGTGTATTAGGCTAACTGTCAGATATAAATGAATTTGCGACGGTAAGAAGTCACGTTAATAAATACCCAGCCAGTAAGTAGTTGCGAATTAAAAAGCATAGACTTTAGTAGGCTTACGTGACCGTTTCGAATATATCTGCTTTATCAAAACGTAATGAAAACACAGGCCTACAGTGTTGCCGGAGTTTTTCAAATTACCCGCGGCCAAACTGCTAGAAACAGATGTAGGCTACAAGGTACACATCTAACTAGAGGCACCATGGTGGTTGTAGCTCAAAACTGCACGAAGTACAAAGACTAAGTACAATTGTGACTAACGGCTCAGCATTATCAGGCCAAAAAAAGGCAATGTTAAACAATGGCCTATTGTGCCCTCGTATGACCTTTGACGTGACCATAAGGCCAAAGAGTCTTAGCAGTCAATGGAATAATGTACTCAGTTAGTGTCAAAACATCCATCTCCAAAAAGAATGACCAATTGGAGGTAGGGTAAAAAAGGCATTTCACACCAGCGGGTATAGTATTGTGCCCCTACAGGTAAACAACGCGACCCTTCACTTGGTCAATAGATGTCCCAGTTCAGTGTGGAATGTTGGTAAGATTCAATTGCAAAATGCTTGACATGGAACACTAGATGAAGACCCTACATGTTCTCCCAATCGGTTATATGTTAATATGACCAAACTGAGCATTCAATCTATACGGAGAGAATAGGCGCTTGACAGAAGCACGTGGTGGGTCAGGTAAACAAAAAATAGTAGGAATGCTGGCAATGGAGTCAGTCTCTGTAACATGTTTGCGAAAATGGCCTCCAAATAATGGCAAAACGACCAATAGACTAATAGTGACTACCTGCGAATAACATATGTGTTCCCATGCTTGAAACAGAAACAAAACGAGGAAATGGAGGTGCACCTCACATGCGAATGAATAAGAAATTAATTATGATCAGGCTTCATCTTGGAGAGAGCGCAGGGATGTGTCCAAGTTAATGAATGGTATACAGGTCACCATGGCTGCCGGTACGTTAGTTGCCAACCCATGGCCCAGCCTACGGCCAGAAAACTGGAGTTCCATTGGCTACTGGACCAAGACTACGATATTAATGACCTATCAAAACCAGTAACCTTCAATAACTCCATTCCAATGCAATGGTGCTGAACACATAGCCTTTTATTTGTAATCAATAAATACAACTACCCTGGCTCATAGGTTTTTAGTTATTTTATGAGCAATAGTCAAAGGTTTTCCATCTTCCCAACTTTCCCCATTCCAAGAAACATAAGACAATGGCCCAGATATTTGTGTACACAGAGTAAACAGAAGGTCTACTCTGCTCTAGAAAGTATTAGGCAATCGGATGAAAGGGAAGGGTTGATCCAACTGAGCTAGAAGCGAAAACAAGTTCGATGGGCTGGAATGGGGGATTAAGGACTGGAAAAACAAGTCAAGGAGTCATATCCGATACTGGGTAATGAGTGTGACATGCGGACAAAATCAAAATAGTGAGTGAGTAAATAGGGTACCAGAGTGACAGGCAACCTGCAGTGTAAATCTAATTAACATGGCCATCAAATGTCTCAATTACACAATCGTCTATTTTAGTTGTAATTAATATGCTTGCAGCAATAAAATTTCGACAGCAACTTTTTTTTATAATTTATGAAAAGATAGGCACTTTAATATAACTTACATGACTTTTGACCTTGAATCACTGAACATCAGTTACCATCATGCTGTGATACCACTGAAGGTTACATTGGATCCAACTTAAATCGGTAAGAGGAAAAGCGTTTTCCAGATTTTTGCAGTTTCTACACATGATAGTTCATTAGCCCCTTTAACAACTTTTGACCAGACCAGAAGATCTGTTAGGTAGGCGATCCATCTATTCAGTATGATCCGAACATCAATATGATCGAACATCCACATTATGCACTAAAATTGGTTGGATGAGATGAGAAGCATTGATGTGATGAGCACTCGGGCCACACTGGGCCTGAGTCCGAAATTCATGAAAACTCTAGGTACGGCATAGACCAATATTGACTGACCATCCGCACCAAAACTTGTAGAGAAGAATTTTGCATGATTTCACATTTATGGGCCCATAGGGCCCACATTGGGGCCGCGGGCCCCAGAAGTTCGCAAAACACCACCAATGGACCACAACCCAAGTAGCATATCATTATAAGTGGAATCAAGTGGGAACGTTGTGAAGAGTTGCATTCAAAGTACTATGACGTGATATTTCATGAAATGGACGCCCACAATTGCATGGAAAAAAATCACTGAAAAAACCCAAAAGGACATCTGTTTCGTAACCAGTTATGTCAGCAATGAGCACGAACAATTCATAAGAGGGAAGCATTTCCCGTAATTCCACATGATGTAAACCGGGGCATACACTGGGCCTTGGGTCCCACATCCTTGACCCTGCAGGTACGGCTATTTAGACCATTCATTTTGACCTAACATCAGCACTGTCTTGTAACAAAATTGGCAGGAGATACAAGATTTTGCGGTCTTTCATTACAGGCCCTGGGCCCAGAATACTTGGAACAACCCAATAGCTCTTATCCAAGAACCATTACATGGAATTTGATTTGAAGTAACCATTGAAGTCTTGGGGAGGAGATTGCACGTTCTTCAAAGACCATTGTGTGAAAATTGGCCCAATGGGCACCTTGGACCAGGAAATTCATGAACACCTGTTCGACATCATTATGACCAAATGTCAGCATGTGCACCAAATTCGTAAATAAGAGAAGCATTTCGTGTAATTCCACAGGATGGGCCGGCCCCAGGGCCAAACTGGGCTTGGTCTAAACACTGGGCATGCTGCAGGTATAGCAATTAGGACAACACTATGACGAACATCAGCCATGTTCAATCAACTTTGTCGAGATACGGAGATTAATGATTTTACCAGTATTTAATATATGGGCCCTAAGCCGCCCAAACTTGGTCCTGGGGCTCATGGGGACCTGGGACCAAAACTTCCGAACACCCCAAGGATGGCTGTCGGACCACTATTATGACTGAGCATCAGCATGTCAACAAGAATTTGTTGGAGATAAATATTTTGCAGTATGATTATATTGGGCACTAGGGCCCAAAATGGGCCTGCGACCCAAAATTCCCGCGAACATCCGCGATGGCCCTCTACCAAGGGACCCAGTACATGAACTTTAAAGAAAAATCAATGAAGCTTGTGGGAGGAGAGATGATGCATGTTGCCATATTTCCACATGAGGGGCCCCAAGGCCAGGACTGACCCCTAGGACCTTAAAAACCCTGGGACTCTGAAAGTAACAGTATTAGAACACCATTCTGACTGAGCGTAGCACTGTTCAACAAAATTTGTGGGAGATACACAGATTTTGCGTAGTTTTGCATATATTGTTGCCCTAGGGACACAAAACTGGGCCCTGGACCCAAAACATTCCCAAACATCCCCGAGGCCTCTTTACTCAAGCACATACATGTACTTTAAAGAAAATTCAAGAAGCCTGGGGAGGAGATTGAATTTCAAGTCCAAGTACTGGAAGCTGACTTTATGGGGAATTGGATGTAGCGACCACGACTACCAAGTCTCAGTCATTTGGAGCTGCCACCAGGCTATGATAACTTGAGAAAAGAGTACAAGTCTGGCTTTTTTCCCCTTTCAGACAGTGGTTCCCAGTTTAGGGAATTCCTACTATCTTTCACACTTGTCTGTCTACGGAAAAGTCACGTTGTCCCGTGCAGCTCCTCTTTTAATTCTTTCGATTTTATTAATCAGATTTGTCTATAAGGATCCCACATTTGTGATTGGAAGGATACTCTACGGGCTGAGCGGCACAAGGAGAGGTATGGCAAGGCTCACGCCATTCTGGGGGACAACACGCAGATTTCTTTCAGAGTTCTACTTGCCCTTAGCAAATAATGTCAATGGAGTAGGAAAATGTTTATCAGGAGGACACCGAGATAGTGTTTTGAGACAACACACTCCAAAAAATGCTCATAGATGAAATAGAAAAAATGGATTGGCTCCACTTACGTTGATCGACTCATATAGCAGTTAGATGGATTAAATGTCATAATCCCATGCCTCTTGAGCCCAGGGCCACACGAGGTTTTCAGATCCTCTGGAGAATAAGGTGATCGTCAAATGAGCGAATTGGCCTGTTTATAGCGAAGCATCATCAGCAAATGAGGGTATTGTATTTGTGAATCAATCTGGTGGGTACTGTCGTTTATAATAACACAAAAACACACGCGGCCGGGACAAGTACCCTGAGGGGAAAACTCAATAAAGAACAAGGCGGAGCGAGAAGTACCATCCATAACCACACTTTGAGTTTTCAATGAGTCCAGAAAAAAAACTGATCGACAAGATGACCACAAATCACCGTAGTGTTGATCTTGGCCAGAAATTACGATGAGACACACAACATCGAGGGCATTTGAGAATTCGAGAATGCCCATGGTCAACTTGAAATTCTGTCCGATAGTGATTTAATCAGACGTTGTAATAAGTAGTTTGTGTTATACCACGACACCGATTACTCCTAAAAAACTGTGTTGAAGATCTGTTAGAATCCCATAACTGTCTAGATGAGAAATACTGTCTGGGTTCACAACATATGTTCCAGTAGTTTGGGCAGACCTAGTAAGAGAGACAGGGGCGATAATTGACAGCCTGAATTTTTAACCTTTTTTGTGTTTGGAGCGATGGTTAAGCATTTGCCCAATCATTGTGGACACAATCTTTCCGACAATGATGACTGAACTGAAAAGTGATGTGAGAATTGGCGGTAATTCAACAGAAAGTTTTTAGAAGCCAATTTGGTCGGGCCCCGAAGCCTGGATCCCACAAACAGTTTTGGACACCAGTTCAAGAGTGACAAGTAATGGGTTCTATCGCTGGGCAAGGATCGTTATCCAATTGGGGGATGTTATCCACATGAGTCACGTGTAAAAAACAGGCTAAATTTTATTACTTATTACAATGGAACTATGACGAGTAACCTGAGCCTTCCAAGAGGGCTACACCAAGTGGATTCCTTCTCTGTTTGGGTCGATATTAATTTCAGTGTGAAGGTTGTTGCCTTGTTTGAATTGCATTCATATTGTGTTTTTTTAATAACATCCTAGTGTGCTTTCTTAAATTGCCATTCAGTAGACTTCTGCACCACATGATTTTGGACCAGATTTCAGCATGTTTGGTATATAGTTGCTCGCTTCGGCTAGCCGCTGCTTGCGCCAATTGATCTTAGCCAATTGTGGGGTCATCAAAGGGAGTTTTATACCGGAGTTGACCTGATCTTTGGACGGTTATGTGTTTGTTGAGAGATTGGGATAAGGTTTTTAATAGTAGCCAGTTTTCATTCTACCGTGTGCTGGCCAGGGGTTTGATGGCAGGGTGTCTTGGCATAATGGCGGGCAAAGCATTTCGTTTCCCTCTAATACTTTACTCCAATTAGCATGTTAATAGGAGGCGTGTTCCTAGGAACTGATAGGTTAAACGTTGGTCTCACCTCAGAATCTATAACAATAATGTCATGGTCGCTCATACTAGGGAAAACCCCCCCCCCCCAAAATTTTTTTGCTTCTTTCCCCCCCCCCCCCCCCCCCAAAGACGACCTGCGTACTTCACTAAGAGGTTTGGAAGGCAAATGTAAGTCCAAAATGTTTCGTTCCCTAGTCGGAGAAAGTGGGTGGTTAGTCAGGAAGTTGTCACTAAGAAGGGCAAGTAATTCTTTATGGCGCGCTGATTCAGTGGACATTATCTCTGGCGGATGTATCAGACCAATTTATATGGCCGCAGTTCATATCGCCAGCAATTACTATGGGTGTGGGTTTGCCTGGTTTTGATGTTAACATTTTTGACCTTCTGCCACAATTAATCTAATTGCCTAATTGATTCTGGGCCTGAGCCAGGCGGGTCTACGAAAAGGACGATGTAAAGGGGGTGATTGATGCGTTAGAGATAGCAAACCCAGCCAAACACCACACAGTGCTCTATGTACCTTGAGTTCCACTAACCACATAGCCATCTTTAAATTGACCAGATAAAGACTCCTCCCCATGATCAGTCCGGTCTTTGCGAAATACATTCTTCTGATAGCCTACTGGGAAGACTTCAGAATTGAAAAAAAAAAAACTTGTTAAAAAAGTTCGACTCACATCCAATAATATACGTCTGGCTACGTAATCCACCAGCGTGCTTAGTCCATGTGCTTTACTTCGTAAACCATTTACGTTGGTAATAAGTGATCTCCAGTTATTACCTTCTGTGGAAAAACTAGTCCAGATTGCAGGATTTTTTTTTCTTTTTTTTTTTTGGTGGAGGTGGGGAGACACCGCATAATGGACAGAAAATAGACCTAGTGTTATGTACTTCTTTGCTACGGTTATTCTTATTTTGGGATTCTGAATGGGGCTACTCGTCAGGGGTGGCTTGAAGTCGGCCAGGAAGACTCAAATGGACTTCTGGTTCATGGTGATTTAGGATGCTGTAACTGTTAGAAAAAAGTTATTTCAAAAGAATGAACTAAGCTCCATCGTAATTTGAGTGCCACAATGGTTGCACACCCACGCACAAGCAGACCCAAATTCTAATTGATCGAATTCCTCACTGCAAAGTTCTAAACAGGATTTCTGGTACCACACACCACAGTGGTCGCTGTAGAGACCTGTGCAAATCAACTCACCCTCGGTTGGCAATCTACAAGGATATATAGTGGAGGGTCGGGTACAGGATTGATCTGAATGTCGCCACTGAGAATTGTAGGAGAACATCTAAGAAATAATCACTCTATGAATATAGCTTGAGATTGGTGGGTTCCTCCGAACATCATCAGGCCAGATGGACAATTGATCAAGACTGGCAATGGCATGATGGCAGTGCCGATATGACCACTGGAGGGGGAAAAATACTTGGGTTGGCATGCAGTTTCAAAAATATTGCTGCTAGTAATATATACTACGGGGTTTGAACGGTTTTATTCCAAGGCACTGTTATCGTTAAGTTGCCTGAGACTGGCAGGCGTGGCTGCTGATTGCAGGGCCTACAATACTGTGAGCTAGGCGGCAAATTACAGACAGTACTGATACAACAGTATAGTCAATTGTAGGACTTTACCAGGGCGCAGTGTTTCCTTGCGGTTTTCCACACTAAATAGCTTAATCAGGTGAATCACCGCGTATTGTATTTAGTTCGTTATTGGTGACTAATGAAAATCCAATGCGACACGCGATTCTGCGATTTGCCCATCCGGGGATATGCCTGCCATCCAGATTTTCAACCATCGCGAATTCGCTGCCTTGTGAAACATTACAGAGTTGCCTCTGAGTTAATGCGAAAATAAGAAGGCGAGTGATCATCAGTCTACTGGGTAGAAAATCGCGATTTGCGTTATCCTTCCTAGCTTTAATGACAGGACGTTAGTTGATCCAAGCACTTGGTTAGAAATTGTGGTGCGACTAACGAACCGGTGTCCGTTTCGTGTGGATGTTAATAATATTGATTATTTTTATCGCTTATAAATGTTAATCCATTTTTACATTCTCCTCAAACACTCTCTCGTTTGGTGTATCAGTCCATCTATTCTTCCTTGCCACCGGACTCCTACCCGAATGCTGCGAGGTTCCAGAGTTCCGTCGGAGTATGCGAGCGGTGCCCAGACGATGCGGCTTTGAGAAGGTTCGCACTTCGTAATTACCAGGTAGATTGTTATGTGTTGATCAAGTCTGGGTGTGGTTAGCTCCCAGTGCGCCGACCACTACAGGTGTCACTCTGGCTTTCACGTTCCATATCCTCTGTAGTTCGGAGTTCCAGATCTGGTACTTGTCGATCGTTTTCTCTTTTCTCGTTCCTCCTACTATGTTGGTATCGTACGTGACTGCTACATCTACTATAGTCGCAGATTTAGTCTTTATTACCAGGCCTGGTCTTTCGCTGTTATGACCCTGTCAGTCCTGATGTTTGAAATTACCTGTTCTTTTTACCCTCTCTTTCCCTACACTGGCTTTGGTTCGTGAAGCCACGGTACTCGCTATGTGGTATGTCGTAGTGCTGGCGGATCCTCTGGTGTGATGCAGCGGCTACGTCATTATTCTTTCAGATACCAGGATCCGGCCAGTTTCTTACATGCCATTGTTAGGTGGCAGACAGTCTCGATTGCCTCCTTGCACATTCTGCACTTTGAATCGTTGGAGGTACGGAGTATTCTGGTTCGATGGTGCTTGGTGCTTGGTGACTATGCATTGGTTTCTGCATTGGCTTGGTCACACAGCGGCTAGCAGGGGGTCTCTATCCCTCTTCGTGTACATGTACTCTGTGAGTTCTGTGCACCCGATGTCCACTGATGCTCGGACCTCTCTGAGACCCTTACAATCTGTATACATCTACGTGGAGATGGAGACCTCCGTACATGGTTAGCATTTTTTTTTGTCTTTCTGTCCAGCTCTGACAGTTCGTTTCGTGTCCAAGTAATCACCCCAGCGGTGTATGTTATGACTGGTCGGGCGTAGGTGGTGATGGCTTGTATCTTGTTCCGGCCATTCAGCTTCGATGTCAGCACTTGCCGTACTCGTTTCTGTATGTGTTCGCCGCCCCAGTCTTGCATATTCTCCATGTTCTGGAGAACCCCGAGGTACTTGTACCCTTCGTTCACTTGATCTTTCAGTTATTTAGTTGGAGACCGTCGGTTATCTTGATCTTGTGGATGATTTGTCTGGCGCATTTGTCTAGGCCGAGCTTCATGCCGATGTCATTGCTGAAGATTCGCACTGTTTGATTAGTGGCCTCTATTTCTTTCGTATTCTTAGCGTAGAGCTCCAAGTAAAGGAGGTGGTTGATCTTCTGTCCCGGTGGTCAGTTTGCATCTCTAGGTGGAATTCCGGAGTATGTGGCTGAGTGGGTCCGTGCACAACACTACGTGAGGGATAATAGAACATCCCCTTGGAAGATCCCAAACCTGATATTGATCTCCCCCAGATGTTCACCCCTTACGATGAGGGCGATGGACCAATTTCCACATGGATGCTTTTTGGGATTTACTCCGGTAGGCAAACCATGCGAGGGCCAGATTCCCTGCGTCTCCGTCTGGAATCTCCACAGAGGGTATTTTCAAAGAGGGACATGGTCCTAGTGCCCTAATCTGAGGCGGCACCCTTTCTTTTCGAGGCGCGGAGGTCCTTTGGGTGTAGGGGAGTGGATTAATGAGTCGGTAGGATCCCTGTGAAATCTTTCCATGTTGGTAGACATGTGAGAGTATGTAGTGCTTGGTTGTGTGCCTTTCTGGGGTCTTTGGATTCCAGCACTGTCCGTCAGTGGTTAACTAAACGAGTGGAGATTCCAGTCGGTTCCTCAAGAATCTCTTGCAGCTGCAAATCTATGGGGGGATCTGGTGAGGTTATTTCAGCCAGTAGAGTGTAACTATCGGGCCAGGGGATTCCAGTTGGACATTTTATGGACTTGAGTGATCGTGGTTGGTGATCCTGGTGGACCATTCGTGCCCATGTGGTTTGGAGGGTTGTGCTGTTGGGTGGTTCCCCTCATACTTCCCCATAATCCCATGACTGGGTGTCAGGTTGGTCATTGGAGTTGCCCTTCAGCTGTTGATTACACCCTGCCGGGCCGGGCGAGTCCTGAACATGGTCGGTATTGTTCGGCCAGTCGATATAAGTTGGGCCGATGCGCCAGGGCTGCCAGCCTCCGTTTGGCATCCTCAGTGCAGCCTTAATTCCTTCTCGCTCTCTACCCACTATCGTTGCTGGAGGTTTTCGTTGGGTATTTTGGCCGGCCTCACATGCTACCAATCTAGGGACGTCTTTCTTTTTTCTCAATTGACCGTATTGGTTCTGATCCGCCTCCTCCACGGTGGCGGATGTGGGACCTTTTGTTAGTTGTTTTCGGGGGCCCCTACTTGCCGACTACGACCTCCGCAGTTGCACAGTAGACAAGAGGTAGTTTCCGTGAGTTGGTGTGTGTAAATGTACTTGAAACCTGATTGCCTCTGTGGTTAGTGGCCATCTCTGGCCGGGTACGTGAATCCGCTCTCGTGGTCTTCCACATGCAGGCCCGTATTCCCTTATGATTCTCTTGTAAGGCTATCGCCATCAGCGACACTCTGGTGGAAGAATAGACAGTGGCTCATCGAGTCGTTCGGCCCAGGGGGTTATTCGGCAGGCTGAGCCTCCGTTGAACACCGCTGGATCTCTCGAGTTCAACTGCAGTGAATTACACTTGAGGCTTGAGTTCGACTTTCGTTGATCATGAGTCTCGGTGCGTGAGGGGGTATCTGGATTCCGGTCTTGCATATGTGGGCAGACATTTCATAGACCCCCTCCGGTTAGGTCACTGAGTAGTAGCATGTCATTCACTTCTCTTGCTTCGTCTGTACTCCACCTTTTTCCGTCTCTTTTGGGGGTGTCCGCAGTAGCAACATTAACACCAGCCACACCCTGTTGAATGAAATCCAATGAAGCAGTGAAATGTTGCTGAGAGAACAGAAGATGTTATTGGAGACCTCGGCAGAAATCGAACCCGGGCATTTCTGGACCATCGTTGTGTTGGTTGACCATTACATGTTGAGGACTTGATTTTGATTATAAATGTTTATGATTATAGAGTATTATTCTTATTATTATTATTATTATTATTATATTATTATTCTTATATTATGATTATTCTTATTATTATTATTAATAAATAATAATAATAATAATAAAATAATGCATATTCTTATCATTATTTATTATTATTATTATATTAGTATATTATTATTATTATTATTATGGTCATTTTATTATTATATTACGAATGTGGGGACAAAGCAATTGCAGAGTAACACGAGGAACAGGGTGCGAGCATGAACCAAAAACGGGCGAACCTGAACGTACCCCATCGACATCAACAGGCAGCCCATTGAGTTATTGATGTTCATGTGAAATGCCTGGTGGCCGCTGCGTTTATGCACTTCAGTTTCAATATGGCATGAACAAACCAACATATAATTACGGCATCCAGGAACCACGGGGATGCTAACAGTGATCCGTTATCGCTGGCAGGTATATTACCTCAAATACACTGGATATAAAGGATGATAGCATCATACCTCAATAGAGAGGTGATAGAAAACCTAATTAAAGAGAGCTTCCTGTCTCGCTTGACTCAAGAGACGAATAGCAAAAGACAAAGCAGTCAAATTTGTTGTAGGTGTATGCGGCACGTGTGTGTGGTATATGTTAGTTTGTTTGTCGATATGCTTTGTTCATGCTTTGCGATGTCTCTAAATTTACCCATGAATCTTTCGTGCTAAAACGTTGCGTTGATATGTATATTCGAGTGCCTCCGATGCGGCTCTTCTTTTCAGTTCGAAAAAGACCTAGACTAGGTTTAATATATTTGGGATCAGCTGGAAAGCTTGTATTGAAGACACTGATTTCAGGAATATGTACCACGCTCAATATGTAAGTCTGTTCGAAGTAGAGTAGGTCAAGAAAAGAAAAATTACCTCTCCAACGTAGTAGGTGGTAGCCCCTTGTTTTTGCGAAGCTGGTACATGCTACATGCGTTGGCATACCCAACCAATTTTTTCACCCACGCACACCTACACATAAAAATCAAGTGCTATTGGTCATGGAAAAAGTTGGCTACCTACAGATATATGACGCAATGCGCGCGAATAGGGTAGGCGTAGTGGGTTGAATAAGTTCGAAGTGTCTCGAAGCGATCAAACCGAAATTGAATGCTTATGTCCCGAAGAACTGTTAACATTCGGGATGTGAACGTGAACGAATAATACGCGTTCAGCATCTGCTGCCTCACTAGGTTAATTAGACATCTGAACAAATCGAAAGCCACCAGCATATAAAGCTCGGCGTTGTTACATATCCCTAATCTATAAATTTCCTATTAGTCGCAAATGTTCAGGCCTCGGCAAGACGGTGCGTCTCTTTACATGTGTCGTATTGTTCCCTCTCTGTTACAGCGCGATTTGTTAGTTGTTGCTTCCGCCATTCGTCTTGGTTATATATGGCCTAATGGCTGCCTCAGTCAGTATGTAATAATGTAACATCTATTTTCGTCTTACCTATTAGCAATGAAACTGCAATTACACTGACCGGATTGCGTGGAACAATAGAACCAGCTCTCTCACAAGAGAAGTAAGTTGAATAAGCCTATTGCCTGTGGTCGTTTATAGTCAATATTTATGATAGTGCCTTAGTAGTCCTTATGATATTCTTTCTGCTAAACCATTCCCAGTCTGTGAATTGAAGCTCAGACGAAAACCAAAACTGGCTTTCTGATCGTAAAATCGTAGATTACAATAGCAAAACATTGTGTTAAGATATGGGTGATAAATCTAACTAATTCTGATTTTGCAATTTGTTGTACTGGGAGTTATGGGAAGAATGCCCTCTCGAAGACGTAGGTTAATTTAATATTTGAATTGGGTTGCCACTTGTCAGATACATTATTGTTTCTACTGGACAATAAATGCGATTCTCATAGTAAACTAGCTTTACAATACAAGTGTTTAATATTTGGATGATAATACAGATAAGTGGGCTTAGTATTTATTTATTCATCCAAGTGCAATGGCTGCATTATACAGTATTAAACAGTTGAAGTAATCTAAAAATTCGAATACAAATGTACAGTGATGTGTCTTAATAGGGGTAGACAATTGTACAACAAGTATCATGATATTGTTGGAATGGAAACGAGGGAGGAAAAGGGGATGATGAAGACGAATCAGTGTTGAGGTAGCGCGTTGAATAGGGAATGGGAATGTTTGATGCTTCATTATCACCACCAATTCTCGATGTAACTGTGTAAAACGCATTTGTTACACATTGCACCAATGCACATAGCATTTTGGGCATCGTTTCCTAAATATCCGTTGCATGAGTAACTTTAATGCAAGGCCACGGTCATATGGACAGGGCCAAAGAATACTGAGATCAGCTCTTGTCCCAATCAACATAATCGATCAGTTATACTGTGTGCCCAATATCTAATTATACCCATAGTCTCCAAATCGATTCTGCAAGTATCCAGAAAGGATCTTTACCATGTGACCACGCTCAGTCGAATAGTGGCCCTGCGAGAAAAAAAACACGTCTTATTTTGGTATCAATAGAAGCAAATTATGCCTAGTTGCCCCATGGTTTGTTGAGTGCAATGACATCGGATATATGAACGCGTCTTTGTCTAGTAGAAATAAACAATAAATGGAGGTGTAAATAGGTTGCGAAAATGGGATTATTACACGGTTGAAAAATGCAACAATGTCAATTCCGCAGATGACAGGTACCTATTCTTACCCAACACATTAACATGAAGTAATACCAAAGTTCACACGTGATTGTTTCTTCCTCGTCATAGGAAAATGAAGTTCTACTGATAAGAATCGCTCTGTTGCTCCGAATGATCGCAGGTAAGGGTGTTCGTGTTCGTAACAAATAGGGAACCTGTCAAGTTTCTCTTCAGAGCTTTGAACAGATAGAACAGGTACAATATACTATATGTAAGGACGGTTCCAGTATCAATTACGTATTTGTAGAGATGGTTCATTGATCTTCTTCTAATAGTTCTCTAATAATTCTTCACAATAGAATAAACTGGGACAACGCGTCAACATGTTCAGGGTGATGTTCATTACGTTTTAATTGAATCATGTCCTCCGTTACTATGTGGCTATGAGTAGTATATTATGATCCTACAAGGTCTCGTATGGGTGGGAGAACTTCTTAGGACCAGCAACAAATATCGAGTAGCACGTCGCTGAACACCTTTAATAGGTTTAAGTTAGTTTAGCTTAGAACAGTCGAAGGGTGAGTCGTTGTGAACAACCTGAAAACGCCTGTTATTCATGTCAAGTTGTTCATGTGGACTAGATGTTTAAGGATGGGTTTCAGGGTCCCCGAGGTCAACAGAAGACAAGCATTGCAATGATGTAGATGGCTCACTCTGGCAAGTAAGGCTTTTGTATGGAAAGTATATATCCTTTACTGCTTGTTGCATCGGGTCAATGTCACCTAAGGTCAACATCGGTCAAAAGTATTGAAAAAACTTGAAAGTTTATGAATACATCATTGGCGTGTTCTGGAGGTATATAATCAAGGCCTTGCTCACACGTCAAGTACACTGGTTGAAGGGGAATTCCAGCCAAAAATATTTAAATGTCACATGATTGGTATTAAACTTATGCCAATCAGCCTTGTTTCATGTCAAGCATGTTCCGTTATTGAGTTATGAATTTTAAAAAGATTAACAAATAATCACTGCTAATTGGCAATTTTGCAAATTGGCAACATTTGATGACGTCATATATACCAATTTTGGAGAAAATGTCAAGAAATATGTCTTTTCCATTATGATTAGTAGATATGAATCAACAAAAAGGTAGCCAGTTTGCCTAAATCCCCAAATTAAATGAAACTTGAGGAAGCCACATCTTCCCAACCGAACATGGTATGAACCTGGAACAAAGTGATATTTGAACGAATTTTTATTCTCTTTAACACTTTAGCACCACGAAGAGTAA
Organism: Sclerodactyla briareus; assembly: GCA_026419785.1. Taxonomy (NCBI): domain Eukaryota; kingdom Metazoa; phylum Echinodermata; class Holothuroidea; order Dendrochirotida; family Sclerodactylidae; genus Sclerodactyla; species Sclerodactyla briareus. Next base: position 49,455 of record JAODTK010005757.1, on the reverse strand, counting down.
TAATTTGGCTGGAATTTCCCTACCAGGGGGGCAGTAGTAACTATACAGGAAGCAGGCATGTCGGCCATGACAAGGTACGGCCTCTTGTCTCCTCTTGTCAGATCTGGACTATTTGGTGTAAACCCAAGTGTTATAAGTCGACATCAACGCCTGCCGCAAATCCAAAGTAGAAGTTGATAAACATACATCAATATAAAAAACACTTGGGGCAAACACACGCAATGCCTTATTGTGCCCCATTAAGACCTCAGGGTGACCTTCACAACGTCAAAGATCCATAGCGGTCAGATCACTGCAACTAAGTTTGGTCAACATCTAACGAATATGAAGACTGCCACAAAGGTAATTCCAATCAAGGATCGGAACAAAGAGCAAAGAACTAAAGAAACTCTGGGTAGTGAGAGGTTATACTGTGTTGACACCCATGAAATTCTTGGGCAAGGGTTCACGTGGTGGTTCAGGGCTACAACTGGCATTGGCATGGGATACTTGCACTACAGGATATCAGTCAATAGTGATTAAGAAGTAATTTGCTAAACTACCGCATTTGATTTATTCAAAGCAAATGCAAAATACAGACCTATCTCCCAATCCTCGTGGAAACGGGAGCCGCCTCGATCTCCCTGCTCCTAGGCAGGCATAAGTGATGAGGCATCGTAGAATTTCTTAGAATTGCGTATGTTAACCTAAATGCTAAGTGATACTTTAAATGAACTCTCAGTTTAGAGGCCCTGTTTTATTTTGCACATTACTTGGGCAGCTGGGTTAAAAGACTAATGCTGTGGCACAGCCTGGGGAATCATGAGCAGGTTTCCCTATTGGAGAACAGTGTCCTGCAGAGAACTCGGAGCACAGTAAACTAGAGCACCAATTTTTCTGTAGCTCAAAACGCACAAATGTACCGAGACTAATGTACAATTATGTTATAGATGTTCAAGATCATTAGGCTAAGAAGGCAGTTTCAACAATGTTCATTATGTCTCGAATGGTATCGTATATGAGATCAATTATGGTGAAGTCAAACTTAGAAAAATTAACACACATGCATCACTCAAAGGAAATTTTTATCGGCATGATATTTAACAACCATCTATTTAAATAAAAATGGTCAAAGTGACTTGTTGAAGTACCACAGTTTTGACGTACACACCTTATCACTTGAATGTTGTCCTACAGCCGTTCTGACAAAGCCGCGGGTAGACTGTACAGGTACTTACGGTGTAAAGTTGGAAAGATGGACATCACCCTAATTGAATTCCTAAACATAGCATCACATGGCACTAGACCTGATCGGAAGTATCATATGTGGTCTTTTCACATGGCTGTTGTTGAAGAGTTTATCATAATGATTGAAGAAGTTTTTTCTTGGGGTTGTGGGGTGCAGTAGTGTACAGGATGGAATACACTACATTCACTGTTGCCGAGACGTTTGGTTCAGAGCGGAACAAGCTGGTTTGTCGTACAGTCATCAGGGAAATGATGTCAAACTTCCGGTACGGAATAATTTGCTAAATTAGCATACAATAGGCTACCCTCAAACTCAGTTTAGAATCCGTTAATTCAAACCTTTGCCCAATGATGTATGGGTGGTTCTAGAAGAGCAATGTGCCTAAATGTGGGGAAATCCCTGACTGATCGCAATTCGACAGGACCAACCACTCCTCTTTACACTGCTGGGAAGACATGGTCAATGTTGTGGCACCCTTGTTGGACTGGGATGTGACTCTGGCCTTGCAAGTATCAGCTCTCTAAGAATGAGAAGAAAAAAAACGCTTTATTACCTTGAACATCATGCAAGGATAAGTATATTCTATTGAAAGAGGGCAGGACTAAAGCGAATACAATAGAACAGGTCGCTATAGTTTCAGTCCTATGCTAACATGCACGCGGAATTAACAGACAAAAAAATAAACAACCAATCAATCGCAAACAAGCGTACAATCTCAGGCAATTTCAAATGTAGTATGAAGGACAACACTGAAGTAGTGACCAATGGTTGGCCCTTGCACCAACCCCCCACATATAGAGGTAATCCTCGAATGCGATAATACGGGTGAAAGGACAAAAATGAAGGAAGATTCATATTGCTAGGTCTCAAAATGTGGGGGAATTTCACACTCACAAATTTCTAAGGGATTCTCGGCTCTCTCTAAATGACAATTGCAGATAATTTCTACAGAAGTAGTCACCTGTATAAGCAGTGGCAGGGGGGGGGAAGTGACAAATTTAGCAGTAGTCCGGTAGTCCGGGTCTGCCCAAAAATACAATAAGAGGTACCAAAGACCTAATTAATATGTGCATGTTATCCTGACTGAAGGGATTTCTGGAGCGGACGACAGACGAAATTGCATATGAATGTGTTGAACTGTGCAGGGGGGAGAATGCTCCACCCCATACTACCGTTCCTACTTTCCATAGCTACAGGACTGTTGCGGAGGGTCAAAGTCCTTCAACGGCAAAGTGTCCCGGGCTCATACAGGGTTGTGAATGTTCTTCCCAGGCAAAATGGATGTTTTGTGATAAGAAAAGGAACAAACTGAGAATTGTGATGGCTCGCTGTCCCAGTCCCACAAGGTAGTCAGCCAGCAGAGAGAGACTTGTAGAACAGGCACTGAACCTGTATGATTTTGACCGTGACCAAGTTGTTAGTATAAAACAGGAACGTTGACCACCCGAAAACACTTTGCAAAAGCATGATTAATCGTTTGTGGAATGTGGCAGTGTTCACCCGTCTACATGTCATACCCATTTTTGCGACCTTTGAAACTTTAGATGAGATAATTTTATTTTGGGTAATTATCAGTAGTGATATTATATATGTATAGTTTCATGCGCCGAAGGTTGTTACGGATAGGACGGAGGTTATTCGATTTCTTAAATATTCTACATAGGGACGTTGGGGTGTAATTTCACGATGAAAACACCATCATTTTTATGTCAGGCGAGTCACAAAATGAATGAAAAGTTCATTTTAATCGGTGACCATGATATTTTCTCATGTGCAATGTAGTTTCTAGTAAATAGACAATATCAATCATTGAATCGGTATATTATTCTTCATTGCCACATTCTATATTCTTGGAAAAATGACCTCAGGACTGTCACGCTAGTCACGTTTGTGAAAAATCTCACAAAAGCTTTCTTTTGGCGAATATGATAAAAATATAGTAAGGTGATAATAATGTGTGCTCAACATACCTAGAGGTGTGTGATAATGTACACCTATTTCCAAGAAGGTTTCTTCCTAAACTAGTCATGAAATACAAAATACCTCTATAACTCCTTCAGATCCAACTGTCACGCGAGTCACATAGCCATCTTTAACTAATGTAGCCATGAAAAAAAAGTGGGAAGCAGTACACTTTCTAGACCAATGAATGTATATTTAACACTATGCCTTCAATTCACCACTGCATTGGTATAGAATCTAGAAATATCGGAAAAGGGAACTTGTCACGCGAGTCACACCGTTTCTTGTCACGCGAGTCACAACTACAACATTACAAAACAAATCCAAAGTCTACAGTAATTGAGGGGGTAGAGGCGTTTGTAACTCCGGTGATGAATGTAAAACGTTATGGGAACATTTAAAACACATAAGAAACAGTTGTGTGTGGCATTTCTGATTTTTTCTTGATAGTATTTGTCACGCGAGTCACGTTAAGTTTTTTTTTCGTCTAGTTCCTCCTCAATATTGAGGTATGAAACAGAATCTCTACTGTTGTGAGCATCAAGGCATACCTTCAGTGACTACATGAATTATTTTCTACAGATAATTGTTCCAGATAATTTCTTTAATGATATAAAACAAAGAGGAAATTAGTAACATGTTACACGAGTAACTATGGAGTTGGCCACATGCCTGTTCTATTTTGTCCAGTGAATTGGTACCTGTCCCCATGGAATAGATAATAGAACACACATGCAACAGTTCTGCGAAATCATGTCAATCGAGAAGTCTATGTACATAAATAACCTAGCATCGCGTTATTGTGCAGGCTTCGTATTCCCAATATCCGCCCAGTGATACGGGGGGCTGACACCACATATATATGTATTCATGTATTGTTCCTGACTGCCTTTCAAGTCATGACGAATGGAAAGAGTGTTATTTTTGCAATTCCTGAGTAGAAATCTGTGCAGGAATTTCTCGCTATCGACATGGGAAGGAAGCAACTTGGGATACGTGACAGCATTCACAATCTTTGCCACACTTTTTCATTTACTACAACCATATTGTTCCAAGTTTACTCTGGTTGGTCCTGGGTGTGCATTAAGATTTCGTGGCAAAGCAGCTGCTGTAAAAATCCAGGCATCGCCATATACTAGTGCCCTTACATTTTTTTGGCTATTCACTTATACCATTACTTACTATGAAGTCGGCTGCCCTGGCCTGGACATTCCGAGTGCCGCGTAATCAGTACTACACTACAAACTGTTCGTTGGCTATGGAACCATTGTGTATGGTCCAACGTTGTTATCCCAACCTTTTATCTAATGAATTTTCCGGTTATATATTACGAATTTTTACCATATTTCCTCTTGGCTCGATTGGTACTCTTAGTATTTTTCTTCGTTGAATTATTCAATGACTGACTGAAGTGGGAATTTTTGAAAAGCAACTCGACTTTCTGTCACTTTCAACGAGTAATCCAAGATGGGGGACATTCTACCAAACTGAGTTGAGCAATCGCAGCCAAGTAAGAAAGTTCATGCACGATGAAGTGATTAGGTCAATACCCAAGATATACCATTCCATGGAACAATCCATTAGAATATGTGCCTCGGGGACCAGACGAACGACTTGTGGCCGATTTGGCATGAGTTGGCCGATCCTGCGACGTCCGAAACCGCAGAATGGCTGACCTCGCTTCGTGGAAGACCTTCTAACTTCTATCTAAACTGTACACCATTACATGCGCGTAGCAAGCTACAAAAAGTTGGGGCGGCCAAATGTGACATAAGTGCTCTCCAAGCGTACGCTCTCATCTTGGCGCGAAGCGCCCACATAACATAATTTTTTTTTATCATCTCAGATATCCCGAGATGACTGGAAATGCCAATTGCCGGGCAAGCAAATCAATGGACCACCACCTTGTCATACCTAGAATTATTCCTAACAATTTCAAAAGACACAGTATTGGCGTGGGTATATGAAACTTACTCTCTGAGAGGGTCAATGGTCATTGTCAACGTTCGTGGGTGGGTTGGGAGACAGCTTCCCGGACCGCAATATTGGGTATAATCCATAATCTGATAATAGTGCCAGAGCGTGAGGTCCTCATTTGGACTGTTTGATGGCGCGAGAGATCGTTTAGAAATTTATTAATCCTCTCAATTATATCGCAGATGTACATATACCTCGGGGGGGGGGGGCAGTGGGTTTTTTAAACATGGTCTCGAGTAGTGTACCCAGGATTTTTTTAGGGGTATGCCTTCTTGATCGCCGTCCTGAGGTAGGGGCAAAAAGTGAGCAGAAAAGTGGTTCCCCTTCCAACTATACGTCCAGGGAAAATTTGTAAAATTCCACGGTCATAAAACTTGTTGGGGTAATCCCCTAACCACCCTTTTGATATTTTTTTTTCAATAACTCAAGCGTCGATACATGCGACTTGGGTCATCAAGGTCAAGTGCAATATCAAGAGTAGGGTACATATTCGTGGTTGATGGTCAGCCTCCCAGTAAAATTGAACACAAACACTGAAAAAACATATAAAAAATATCACGGATATGTCCTGTGCAAGTTCTGCAACATTTTGGAGCCCCAACGAAAGAATGTGCGCATCAGGAGGCCTGATGTAATTCTTTTTCATTTGTTCCCAAGCTCATTTGCGTGTCATCTTATAGTATATGCGGAACAATGTTCATTTCCAGCATTCTGTTCATAATGCAATTTTTTACGATATAGCACACGGAACAAGCTATTCCAAAAATTTTTGTTTTTTCACCTGAGTCTACTAACGGGTAAAAAATAAGCCATTCTTCTTAACAAAAAAAAAAAGAAAAAAACAAAAAAAAAAAGATCATGAGCAGACGAGAGTGGTGCAGCAGAGTGCAATATAGCACATTTAAACACCAGTCCGCTTCAGGACTAAGTTGTGCGTGTCACGAATGAAACTTAGTAACTCCGGAAATGTTGGTCGGATGCAATTTGATGCCAAAATGGCAAACTGACACCAGGGACAGCCGTAGAAGGAAGAACATGCTGGGTGGATGTTACGGGGCTTATTCGCATATTCGCGATCCCCTGCCCTCGGTCACAATTTGCATTGCGAATAATCACTTCGTAAAAACGTATTTTGGGAGGCGGTAGCGCCTTCAACTTCCGGGCCAATCTCTTCTCCTTCCCCTTTTCTCAAATTTGTATCATCTTTTCTCGAGCTGGTGTTACTGCAATTTCACAATTTGTAGTATGGCTAGGTCGCGCCCAATACGCCTTACGCCTACATATCGAGACACGTGTATGGACTACCAGCAAGGGCGGGTCTGAAACCAGCATGAGGGGAGGGGGAGTTACCAGTGGTGAGCGCCACCAAAGTATAACATCTGCAAGTCCTGGATTGACATGATATACCGAAAGTTTTGGCCGTTAATATCTTGTGCAGATAGGACTCCACGAGGTCGGACACCGCGGCCAGAAAACAGATATCCGAATCGCGCGTTAGCGCAAGCGTTTCAGATACTGATGTCAAAAGTGACCTTTCGTGTTCAAATGCGCAACATGAATCGGATTGAAGAGGATTTTTTTTTTTATTTAAACTTATGAGAGAAAAAAAAAAAAAAATAAACAATCAAATTCTCAGTGGGGGCGTGTGTAGCAAATCGAAAGACAGGCTCATTAACGGCAAACGTTGCAAATGAGTAAAACGAGCATACGAAATGAAATGCATGAGACGACATGGAGGGCAGTGCACACTAATTATTTCACTTATTTATGGCCCATATCTTGAACCCATCATGGGAACTCTGGAATCCCGCTGTGATGCTAGACTGAAGAGGTGTTAGAGAAGTGAATTGTAGCACGAAGCTATCAACTGAGTAATTTCGAGATATTCCCCCCCCCGTTGGAGGGTGATGTGATGCTTTACTTCCATGAGGCACGGTAAGTGGTAGGAGGGGCCGTTTGACGAGTATTTGCTGTATGTGCGCGCATCCAAATGGTGGCGCTCTGCTTAGATAATCATCACCGGCTGACCCCCCCCACCCCCCAAAAAAAAAAAAAAAAAAAGTGCCGACGCCCTGAGGAGTTTGGAAAATTACATTCTGGCCTGAATCAGTCTAATGGAACAATACCAAAATCATCTTCAAGAAATAAGCAGTGTGAATATCGTAATAGAGTAATGTTGAATATGAAAAGCAATATACTTAGTGATTGATTTATGTGACCAGGACACACGGAAGATGGGGATAATGTACTAGGATGTACTGGACAACGTACATGTTGTTCCACACATTTCCCTTTTTTTCAGAAATGAAACCCTCCGACCGATCTTCGATAGACTGACATATATTGAATCTTCGTGATAGGGTTACATTGGACCAAGCATTTCGGAAGTTGTGCTTGGAAGGTATTCTGAACTTAGACCTGTGACATCAGGCACAAAGAATGGGCCCGCGGTCAACAGGCGTGATTCTATGGTTATTAAGGAGACGAGAAAACCAGATTTTCGCTCAAACACACCAAGTTTTTGAACATATCTTATTTACGATATTTCTGCTTCCATTTATTGTGACCCTCGAGTGATCTTTGGACGGATACAGAACAAGAGGTGTGGTTAGTTGTGTACAAGCAATAATGGCCCGAATAGGATTTGTAATAAAACGAATGGTCTAATTCTCCGGAATATTTCCTCCCGGTCAACGCCAAATTCCAATAGGGGTGTTTGTACCCCCCATGGAAAGCTACCGTCAAACTGCCCAGGGGATCTTGCACCGCGTATGGAGACAACACACAAAAATACACAGAAGAAAACCACAGAGCACGCAAAACACAACACACATACAGCGTGACTACATGATGCCTTGAATTTGAGTCAATTATAATAATAATAAAATAAAATAATATAATAATAATAATAAAATAAAATATAATTAATAAATAATAATAATAATAATAAAATAATAATAATCATCATCATCATCACAGACCCTTATTGTTTTCTCCTAACGGCCATGTGGGCGGGGGTAGCCTCCGTGAGTTTCGATTGTGCCGCGCTCCGTGCGCTGTGAATTGCGACTTGTGTACATTTCTATTCACTCTGGCTGTATTTTCACATTACCTTAAAAAATTCCAGCCTATAGTGAAATGGATTCTTAAAACAAAACCAGTGGCAGTATAATCAACCATTTCTGCTGACTGTAAAATCTGAAAGCTGAAAGTTGAAAAAAAGAAAAGCGAAAATAGTCCGGGTATGGTGATTGGGACGGGCCCATGATGGGTGGGGCTGTGAGCGTCGAAACGGTGGGTAATATGTTGGCGTAAAGTTGTCTTGGTTCAGGTGAAAGGGTTAATTTGGCCTGTTTTATTGTGAAGGTCGTGAAACTGGGTAATAGCGATTGCCCAAATCAAGTGGGGGCTGTAAGACTCTCCAATATCCTGGCATTCAAGATAAATGTTGGGCAAACGTAAATTTGGTATTTTTATAGTGTATGGATATTATGGCAAATATGTTTCATTTTCACTTTTATTAGTCATTTTCCTGCTCAAAGTGTGATAATAAAATAAGTAATTGTTGCATGCAGTGAAAATGGGCTGGAAGTTGGTTTTGGTGCTTGTTTAAAGGCGCCTTGTCGTTGCTGGCACTAAGGGGAATTCCTCGAGTGGATTCGTCAGGTGCTCCTCAATATGGAACATTGAGTTGTCATCAATGGGCGATCGTCTCCTTGGCAATAGGTCACTGGTGGTGTTCCCCAAAGGATCAGTCTTTTGGCTTTTCCCACTTTCTTTCTTTCCTGGCGTTATATTGACGATCTGGAACAATTAGTACATTCCCGAGTTAAAAAGTTGCCGCGAGTGGGTTAAGATCAGTATGACAGACACTCAAGTGCATTATTATACTCGTTTTAGAGGCGATCCTCTTGAAAATTATTAAAGCCATATATGCTCTAGAATTTTTATATTGTATATTTTCTTTAGAGATTCTTCACATATCCTATAGAATATCCATAGATTTTCTCAGGAATCTTTAAACTTTCTTTTGAGTCTCTAGAATATCGGTAGATTCTTTTTAGAATCTCTCTCTAGAATTTCCATTAGATTTATCTAGAATATGCTATATAATTTCCCTTTATTAATTATTTGGAAATTCTCCAAGAGTTTGCTTCTATGCGTTTCTAAGATCTTTTTAGAGGTGTCTTGTGCGTTTAATTTAGTTCAGTGAAAGAGAGCTAGGAAGGATGAAATCTTCATGTGAGACCCTGAATCCCACCACTCCCAGAAAGAAGAATAACACACTGCCTAGAGAATTGGCCGACTATTCCTGAAAAATAAATCAAGACTGTTCTTGCGCGCATTCACAACGCTCGACAGAACAACATCCTCCAGAACTTATTCCCCCTACAAGGTGGACACCGGCAGAAGATTTATACAGTGGCCCTAAAAATAGCCGATCAACTGATGCGACAGTCCAAACCACAAGAAATTTCATAAGGACTTTTCCGTTATGGGAGTTATAGTCATTTGAAGTTTTTGTATTGTGAAGCATTGTGTCTTGCGCAAGATCAAAATACCTCCCATAATGCAATAATAAGTGAGGTCATACTTGCACAAACTCGGCAAACATTCTTTGTTTATATGAAATTCAAACATTAATTCAACTTCGAAAGGCCTTTAGATATGGGAGAGGATCGCTGTAGTCGGGGGGTGGTTAGGTGTTGAGGTTATTTCAGTGGGAGAAAGACAACAGAAAATCTGCTAAAATGTTGACCTATTCAAAAAAATGAAACAATCGAATACCTAACATATTTCTTGTTGTCCATGTGTGACGCCATTGCATTTTTGCGCAATTGGGATTCTCCCCAAATTTCTATGGCTCAATGCTCAAATTGAAGGCCAATAACTCCAATAGGAAAAATCGTATATTGAAATGGGGTCTGGACCTATATAGATACAGCTTTCCACTCTCCACAATATAACCTCTGGTGCACCGAGCCTGTAGTGCCCCTTCAAAGACTCTCTGCGAGGATTACCCGCTGATTTTCGAGAAGTTAAGTATTCATACTAGACAGAATACTCCAGGTGGGGTCTCGCCATCGCATTGAAAGCCTGAAACAATACCTTCATCAAGGAAACTGGAGCGACGTCTAATCAAGCTAACAATCCATAAACCTCTACTCGAAGCTTCAGCACAGTGGTTAGAAGGGTCAAAGAAAATGTAAAAAAATGAACCCCGAGATTCTTTCTGAATTCAACTGATTCAGTTTTGGTATCTAACTTGAAGGGAGGTTTGTGGAAAACCAAAATGCATAACTTGCATATCGGCATTGGAACGCAGTTGCAACGAAATACCATTCAGAGAATATATCACGATCCCCTGAACAAACGATAAATCTTCGTTCGTCCTAATACAACTTCAATCTGCAAATAAAAGTTTCTTTCATGATGTTGATGCAACGTCCAGATGGGAGCACATTCCACAAAGGAAGCAATATATCGATGACTTGTCAAGCAGAAAAGCAGAAGTTCGTATGGGAAGATTAAACCAGACAACGCTTTGCTCTGTGTTGACGAAAAACGACTACCACACCGGAAGAATATTCCAATTTCGATGCAACTCTAGAAGCTAACAGTTCAACCACTCCATATTAAGAAGCAGCTATTGCGGATGAAGGGATTTACCAATGCAGTGTTTGAATGGAAATATCAGGAGTTTTGATATAAGAATTTCAGGTGAGCCTGCGTATTGGTAACTAGTATTAGTCCCATTAACAATTTGCATACCTAGGCAGTGGATTTTAACGTCGCAGCCATTCTCATATTGAATATTGGACAGGTATCACCCCGAGAAATAGGAACGGAGTACCCCCTCAGCCAATAAGCTGAGCGCAGGCTGTAATCACATGTACTGCTCACTGCTGTACTCATATATTTCACATGTTTTCAATTATGTCCAAGACGGGCTGAGGCATTAACGGAGTGTATGACCAAATGGCACATAGCTGATCGGTCCAAGGGAATTCGAACTCACAAACCTCCAATCTCAAAGCTCTTGCAACCGAGCTAATGTTAGTATGATGGCATGTGCTATTTGCCACAATTGGCATGCGAAGTTCCAACGCCATGCTATTGCAATACGACGGAACGGACAAAAGGAAGGATTGTAATAAGACAAAAAATAGAACCGAAGGGCCTGCATATTATCGCATCAAACGTACTTGACACACACACACACAACACACACCACACACACATACACACGCAACACAAACACAAACACACCCACAACATAGATACACACCAATCGTGCGCTAAGGGGAACAAGCCAGGAGTGTTGGGCTGAGGGGGGTGGCACCCGCATAGACGCGCCACCAGTGGACAGCGGACGTACAATTTATGAAGAGAGGTAGAAGCCAGACCCAGTTTGAGCGTTAAAAGTTCAAAATTAAAAGTTTGAGCGTAGTATAAACAAATGCCAGGAGCAATAAGAGGAAGAAAGAATGTCATCAACATATAGTGATCTGTGGTTAAGGTGAACAATATCAAAATTGGAGTCGTGGGGGGGGGGGGGGTTAAATATTACTAACGAATTGAGCAAGGGGATCTATGGGGTCGCGAATGGCCAGTGCCGGAGATGTCAATTAGATCCGCGAGTTGCGGTAGTCCTAGTGTTGGACTGGAAATAACCCTTCCTCCAGAAACCAGTGGAGGCATCCATCTTGTCAGGTTATAGCAGAAGCTTATTTCAAGCAATAGTCTCCTGCATTCTATGTCTCTTTAACATGGTGGGGGACACTAAAGGACAACTGCAGGATTATGCATTATGAAGAGGCCAATATTGAGCTGGAGAAAACTGAATGCGTCAGTCTCTTTTTTTCAACCCGAAGTTCATACGACTTCCGGTACGGACTACTTACCGCCTTTGACATTTTCGCAAAATGGAAAGCGTTCCCATCATCCAAATAATTGATGATGTGAAGGTCAATAACTCCGTATAGGAACATCGGTTTTATTTGCAATGGAGTTAGGGTCCAAGGTACTCTAAAGTTCGGGTCCCGTCAGGTTCATACTTTGAGTGGGAACAGCAAGCCCATTCCATTCTAGAGTGTTGAATTAGATGCTCCCAGCACGGGACAGCTTACTGCCGCAGGTAAGCTAGTTTTATATTGATCAGATGGTTCATTTTAATGGATTGAACAGCGGTTAGGTGTGGGATTGGTATTGACAGTGAGGGGACCTCTTCCACGCCAAACAAGGTCCCATGCTTGGGCTAGGAAACACTGTGATAGAAAAGGGAATAGTTAGGGAATGAATGGAGTCACCGAGGCAGGTTTGGGTTCAAATTGGGAGGGGAGAAGGTCAGGATTAAACATTTAGGCCTTTTAAGTAGTTGGAGAGGCGTCTATTATGTCTCTTATTTGTTACACTAACATTACTGCTTGGACGTAGGTGAGGGACGCAGAGGAGGGGGGTGGGGGGTAAGGTCAGATTCAGCTCTCTAAAACCTTGGCCTTTAGAAGGGCAAAACCCTTTGGTAGAGCTTGTGCTTCCCTCAAACAGTTGGCACCCGCTTGTCCCTTTTCGATTGCGACACTCCTTATGTTTAGGCCCACCGCCCCACATCTTAGGCAAGTGGTTTCATGGTTCCATTGGAAAAAGAGTGGCACAAGCTTGGTATTCAAATCAGTGCGTTATGAAGTGCCCTGTACTCGTTTACTTATTCAACTCAATGTTTGTGTGACCAAGGAAACAGGCCATGATTAAGTCGTTCAAGTCTTTCGTCTTCCATCCCAGTAACATAGATTTCATTCATTCCAGTTTTGATTTTTGGGGTACGTGCTGGTGCCAAACCCTGCAGACTATAACGGGAAAGTTACTTTTGAAGCTAACCTTTGAAGTATTCTGGGGTTGGGGGGTTTCAAAGGGGCGTTTTGGTCCATGGAGGAACGAGAACTTCTGAAGTGTTGTAATCCGGGTAGATGATCATAGTTCGATTCGACCAATGGTGAGATTCATTATGTGGTTGCTGGTTTTCCTTTTTAATAACTTCAGCGAGTCTCAGAGATCGGTGAAAAAGTTCGGCTTTTATGCCAGAAAGGAACGGAGTTCCAACTGTTAGTGGGGGTTAGTTAGCTTGTGGCTCATAGTTAATGCCGTTTTTCGGGATTTCAACTTCGGGGGATTCACGGTCATGGCAGTATTAATATCGGAAGTGGGGCTCGGGTCGGATGGAGACATGGGTAGGGGGTTCTGGAAAGTCAAACGCATTGCCAATGGGACAACACAGAGCATAAAAACATAATGGATCGAACGATCCACGAACTAGGTGACTATTTGTGCCAATACTTAATCAAGCAATATATCTGCACAACTCGGCTCTTAATAAACAGCAAAAAAACAAAAAGTCCATTAAGGTCACACAAAATTACACCCCATGAAGTGGTAGATGGCTATTTGAAAGAGGACAATGTAGGCCTTTCCAACGCGTAGTCTGTTATGGGGGGTCGATGTTTGTCAACACGCTCAGGAAAGCCTGAAAAGCAGTTGACCTTTGGCTTGCCCTTGAATTTGACTGTTCAGTGACTCCGATTTTTCCGATTTTCACGAAATTATACTCTGCCAAATGAAACAGGAAATGACCACCACTGATGACAACCCGAGCATAGTCGTCTGCAGCAATCTGACAAGGTCAGGGCTATGGTATTGGGGGGATATGTATTTATGAGATAACACATTTTAAAAAAACGCCTTTTTTGCTGCATTTTGGGTAAAAAGGTGGGAGGGGGGTCCCCTAAATCCATAAGTCAACAACGCTTCACCCGATCCCCACAATTTTGTTGATTTAAAAGACATGCCCTCACGGCGCACACGACAATTCCTGTTTCAACTGTAAGAAGAGGGCCCCAACTACGAATCTCGACATTCATTGGAGTACGACCCACCTTTGACCCTTTAATAGGACTAAGTGTACACACGCAGACCAGGTCAAAGAAGGGGATTACTCAGCAATATGAGTTGGGTCTTCGTGTAAGCTATAATCGGGTTGTTAAACTTGAGAGTCAGCTAGCTACTGCCGTCTGTGAGAACATTGTGAAGAATGGATTGTGCGTCCTGCCTCAGTAGTTAAAAGGGCTCTTCACGTGAGTGCCCTAGACGACCTTGATCATAACCCATCAAGTACCACAGCCAAAGGGTCCTTCCATGGCACAGGCATCAGTCTCTTTAGGTCCCCTTCCAAGTCCAATGTGCGGACACGTCCAGGATGGAATAGGCATGCCTCGCCAGAAACAGAGAAGAATAATCGGTTGCCTGACAACTTCACCACCGTGCCAGCAGTTGCACCATGAAGGCATGGGGCTGTTCACACAAGACACCACAATCCGCTTAGACTGCGGCGGGACACATGGGGGAGCCACCTATTGAGGAAAAATATTTTTTTTTTTTTTTGGTTCGAGCATTCACTCAAGCTGATTGAAAAGGAGGAGCTATTGGGGGACATTGTGGCCTGTCAGCTTACCAGCATCCTCTCAAGGACGCATCAGCTCTCAGCTCAAAGCTCAACAGCTCTTGCCATGTTATAGGAGAAGGCTGCTCGGCGGATTCCATTGATCAAGCATGGGATGGATGTTACAGCGAGAAGCCACACAGTTTTGAATTTTACACAGATCCAGTATTGGTTGGGGATGACACAACTTACCACTGGCCAAGTGTTGTTCGTGGAAGTGCCTGTCAACACATTGGTGAGGACCAAGGGTGTTGGCATGTTGGTGGTATTCATATTGAAAATGGCATGTGGAGACATATGGGGACTACTTTAATCCCTGGATGACCACTGCATGACTGAGCTGGCATCGCATCCTCCGGCACAGATGAATCATTTCCATAAGCATCACATCTCACTGACCAAAGGCATGCCCACCAAGTGACCGCTCCGGGTATTGGCCAAGCTGCAGAAGGATGCCGTTATGGACATGGTTGACTGAGGGACCACATGATGAGAAGACCAACGAAGATTGGAGACAAGATATGATCACCAAGAGTCCAACATCTAGTGCTGGATACATCCGTAACATGGACATGTTGGGTTGCGATTTGTGCGGGGCCCACAGAGACAAAACCAGGATTTACCCCTATTACGTGGAGTCATTGAAGGCTTTGTCTCATGGCTATTCGCCTCGATCACCAGAACGATGCCAGATGAATTCCTGGTCAAATTCCGTTACCTAGAAAAGTCTGCCCACATCATTCGGAGGAATTTGAGGAACATGGTCATTGGGTTGTTTCCAAGACCACCAACACATCTCACAGCATACGATAGCTCAGGCTCATTAGCAGGATAACGATTGATGAAGGGTTCTGGGGGTGCAGTGGGACTCACCGAAAATCCCTCAGCATTCAAGAGTGGCTGATCGCAGTGCCTGAACAGGACGGCTTCTTAAGAGTTTTGAGGCAGCATTACATTTCAGAAGAAGACCTAAACAACACACCATGAAGAAGGATCTACACAAGACGACATTCACGACCAAGCACTAGCTCTGTGCACCCCATCATGGGGATGAGCATCCGTCCTGATATATCTCCGAACTTCTATGCTAATTCTGGACACACGAACTGTGATTGACGGTCTGGTGGTCAAGATGTCCGCAGTATAGAAGCTGGGCATGGACAGTACAGCAAGTACATCAGACAAGTGATCACAGCGGACCGCACACGCTCCATTCACGATCCCCCCACTCACAGAACTCACTGCCACTCTTCAGATGCCCAACACACAAGACCAAGCAGGCAGGGCAGTTCTCGATGCGGATGGATGAATGCGGGCACACTCTTCTCCCGATTATATATAGTTATGCAACACCGAGAAGGGGACATGGGCGCCTTCTTTAAATGTGAAAACCATCCATACCCTCCTTCTCTATCTGACTGAGGGAAACTAGGCTGCGAACGAAGTCGATCTGCTTCTTTGTTCGACAACAGAAGACACAGCCGGAACTCCGGTTAGTTTTGATGTCAAAGTACTCGACGGTGCTGCTGAGGTGCACTTCCTGTACCACTACCCAACATTACCAACATTCCGAATTCGAGACGAAATATGCCCGTGGTTGTTTTTTGTTCCAACACTCATGAAACACTTGGGACCTCTGAAAGTTGATGTGGGTCTGGGATAACCTACATCACCAGCAGCTAACAAAGTAAAAAGGAGAAGCGAGGCAAAGGGATCGACGAAGGTTGTTGGGTCAGAAAAGCTTCCAGAGAATTGACCAGTTTCCTAGTCGTGGACCCTATGAACATCAAGACTCTTTGCCTTCATCTCCAGTAAGTTGCATACACTGACTGGAGGATGGCAAGCAGGTCTTCATTACGTCTGGAACATAGTGTGTCGGCACAGACACAAGCCACTCACTGCTGCCATGCAACCATAAAGAGGCCGTGACACCCAGGATAAACTGATTCCCTGATTGCTTGATGCCACTGGAGCATTGCTCTCTATATATAATACCATTTGCCATCTCTGGGCAAAGACAATCCACAGCACTAGCCCCTGTTTTTCCTGTTCACGGCTGTGAACACCACCTCAGCATTCTGCGGGAAGGGTAAGAAGGTCAGCAATGGGAGCTTGGATTCCTACCCCCGAGCCCACCGAGCGGGTCCCACCAAATGGCGAGCGAATCCGCACCCTACGGGACCATAGATCCCAACACGTTCACACACTTTGGAGCGCTACACAGTCGTCCCTTACGACAAAGATGAAGTGATCTGGCATCTGTAAAATGACGCAACACGGAGAGAGTTGTTCTGGTTTCTGTTCTTCCAAGAAGAACAAAAGAAATGACTAATCCACCCACTCAAGATTCCCTGCTGCCGCACTCAAAGCGAGTTTTGAGACCTATCAGTTGGATCTGGGCGACATATTAACTGGCCCAGGCAACCGACACACGTCCCTGGGATGTGGGTGGACATTAGATTGAGACAAAAGCCGTGGGTGTGGCGTCCTGTGTTGAGCATGTCTAAACTGATGGCTTGGAAAGCCTGCAAGTGTGTACTGGTCAAGTGCGGTTGCAAAAGCGCGAGTGGCTGTGGTGCAATTCCTCATCAAGAAGGCGCACTGGAAATGCACATAGCTTTGCAGTTGCAAATGTGACAGACATAAAAAAAAACGTTGGGATCGGGAAGACATTGTTGGCTTTGAATGGTAGCCCCCCCCCCTCCCCTTTTTTACCAACCCAAAATGAGCAGAAAGGAAGGCGTTTTTTTGTTTAAGTATGTTTTTTCTCATGAACCCAGATCCCCTCCATACTATAGCCCTGAACTTGTCAGATTGCGCAGACGACTATATGCCCAGGGTTGCGGCAAGTTGGTGGTCAGTCCTGTTTTATTTGGCAGAGTAATAAGCTGTGGAACCTCGAGTCACTGAACAGTGAAATTCAAGGTCAAGCCAAAGGTCACTGACTTTTCATGCTTTCCTGACAATTTTGACAAACACGACCCCATTACATGAAATACCGTTGGAAAGGTAATCTTGTCCTCTTCCAAAAAGCCATTCTACAACTTCAGAGGGGGTGTAGTCCTCTCTCCTTTCGTTGGTTTTATTGAGACCGAGTTGTGTAATATTTGCCAGAGATGAACCGATTGGTGTAGTATTGGCCCAAATAGTCACTATTGACATTCTTTGGTCTTCTCTGTGGCTGGAAGCCCGAGATATTGAAATTTATATGTTCGTACATGGCGGCCATCTTGACAATCCAAGATGGCCGCTCTCATCTTGATGGAGTGGCTCCCATCAAAAATTTTACGGCTATGGTTAATGGAGAGCATGTGAAAAATTTGGTGTTTTTTATTCCGCAATGTGCCCATCATCTGGGTAGCGCCTCACTACGTTCATTGCGCCTTGTAACCTAGTTTTCTTTTTCTGGATTCAGGCCTGCTGAATATTATTAATAGGTACATTCGATAGGTGTCATAAACTTTTTTGTAATTCGAAGATCATGCGTTTTCTCTTGTCATGTTTTTGGTTGTGTCAAAAATGTTTCTTTCAATTCGTACAGTACCTTTCAACGTATCACTTTTTTGCAATTCAAGTTAAACCAACGTTGGAACTCACATGAACTTGACACTACCGATACAAATTGAGGAGCTATACCGAACCAGATCGACCATCAGATTCCACCTGCTCGCTTACAATGAAGCCTGCCATATCGTATCTACGTATCCGGGTTCGTACGACAAGGCTGGATGTCACCAAAGAGGTCCCATCAATCCACGCCATAACAACCTCACTACAACGATTTCACTTTTATGCATGATGTGGCTCAATAGCATAGCTGGTAAAATGTGAGGCGTCAGGGCAAATCGAGACACTGAGTGTAACTGAAGAATTCTGTGAGTATGAACTGGTGGTCAAACTAAGATAGTGCAAGTGGTGTGAGACATTAGACCAGGGGAACTGACATCGGAAACAGACTTCCGGTGGAATGGATAGAGTAGGAGTATCCAACAACAATCTTTGGTACCATCCATATGCATAACTATGCTACTCACTGTCGATTATCATGATAGGTTACACTTTATTCCCTTTCAGACGTCCATTCCTGTGGGGTACGATACCCTCGTCTATATGCATATCCGTTATGAGTCCGGATGGGGGGGGCGTTCCAGCGTTCCAAGACTGGCTGTCGCATAAATGAATATATAATCCCTAGAATACGAGGTTAGCATATCGCCTGTTAATTCAAGCTCCTTACTCACGGTTTTTTATTCCTTGACGAAGTCAAGACTCTATTGCCGCCATGACCTAGGTGTATGTGATTGGTTGTGTGGGTGTGTTGTGTATGTATGTTGTGTGACGCTTGGCTTGTGAACCAATAACCGATGGATAAACGCATCTTGGTATGTGTGTTCCCCATGTATAACCCTATTGGTCCTGGGTCAGGTCAGAAGTTATCTGATTACCAATGTGACATGTGGTGTAATAGCTCCCTTTTGAGAGTACAGGAACCTATGGTTTTTTTGGTTTAGGTCGGGAGTACATATTGGTCAAAAATCGAAATTTTGTGGAAAAAAAATTATTTCGGAAAATCGTGAAGATCAAATTCAGCTTACCTGTGAACCGTTAACGCGACCCCATTTAGATGTTTATTTTTCTATGAGGGATCCCTAAAACCCTATTATTTTTTATTCGAGTTGGGGTGAATTTCGGTCAAACTGGAATATTTGTGTGATATTTTGCAAATTTTGGCTTGAAAAACACGATAACCGACCCACTTAATCAAATGGGTCATATGAGGTCACCAGAGTTCAAAGCTGAAACCTTGTAAACATGATGATCGGAATGGCTGGTCCGCTCAATTGAAAATTGGTTTTACTTTCTTATGGGAAATCAGGAACCTTATTGTTCTTGGTTTCATTGGTCAGGTCGTGGGTTAAATGTTGATCAAAAATGGAAAATTTGTGAAAAGTCGACATTTTGGCTTGTAACCACGATAACTCAATGTCACCCGAGGTCACCAGAGGTGAAAGTCTGAAAACTTGTAAATACGATAGGTCACATGGTTAGTCCCGATCAGTTGAATTGGTGATTAGCTTTATTATGGGAGTATAGGAAACCCTCTTTTTTTTGGTTTGGTTCGGGGTGAATTCTGGTACAAAAAAAATTTAGAAATTTGTGAAAAGGGAATATTTTTTGCCGATTTTGGCTTGTGACACGATAACTCGACCCCACCGGAGGCTGAGGCTCATACTTGGTATAAGTGTTTCCCCGTGATGAGTACATGGACCATTTTTGGGGGGCCAGGTCAAAGGTCATCTGAGGTACACCAGAGATCAACATGACATCCTGGAACACAAAAGTCATAATGGTTCGTCCTATCAGGTTAAATTTGGTGTTATCTCTCTTATGGGGATAAAGGTCGGGGTGAATTTAGCTGAAAATTGGATTTTTTTTTTTTGAAAAGTCAATATTTTGGCCATTTTGGTTTGCAACACTATAACGACTCCACCAATGCATAAAGCACTATTTGGTATCTTTGGCACAAATGGATTTGTCCGACGTTATGTTGCCATAGTGAGCTGGCACAATCTCCCATTGTCCTTGTGTCTTGATTTTTTCCGGAAGAGCTAAGGAATCACTAAGTCTTATGGCTTTCTGGTTTTCATTCCCTTTCCCCAATTCCACCCTATCGTTTTTTTTTCTCTCTCACATCGCCGAGGAAAAAGATCTCTCTGTATATTTGACATGCATATTTAGTGATTGCTTTCTTTTCGAGGTCTTCTAGACCACAGGGGCTAGGTCCAAAGTCGTAAATAGTCACTTAGCAAACGTTACAATCGAAAAACGCCTCATTTCGCAAACCGAAATTAATGAACATTGCCCAACAAACTGACATTTACCGTTGGAAATAAACGCAGCTAAAATTGTACGTACAAAGTCAATAGGTGGAGACTGCAAACTGACCATTTACGTTGGAAATAACGTAGCTAAAAATGTACGTAAAAGTAAATAGGTGAGACTTTTTAGCGCCAGCGTCGCGCTCTTGTGGATGACATCGTATATAACACCAGGTGCATGCTTCGCCCCGCTTCCGTTTCGCAAGTGATCCCTCGCTGGCCGAAGTAGTAAGTAAGTAAGTAGTAAGTGAGTGAGTGAGTGAGTGAGTGAGTGAGTGAGTGAGTGAGTGATGGGAGAGTGAGTGAGTGAGTAACTGCGTTTTGTACGCATACGAGGTGAGTATACAACCTACGTGAATTGAATAATCCTTATGGATAGATTTCAGTATCATGTAATACGATCCCATTAATGTATTGCCTCCACCGACAATACTCCCTGAATTGTCTATCATTCGAATTGAATTGCGTTTTTGAACATGAAGGAAGTCACGCGAGAGCACACTATACCACAGTGAAAGCCTGTGAATGGGAAAACGGTCTACATGGAAAGAACTTTGTTCGGTTTAACCGTTTTCTGGTTCAGTACTAGGTATATAGCTAAACGTTCTGAATCTGATTACGAAAATCAGTGGTCTGTGTCGTTCGGCGAAGGAGGGGAGGCTACAACACAAAGCACCTCATACCGTCGTCTCTGTCAAGAGACCGTTTTCCCGTTTCGATTCCTCAAAAACGCACTAGACCTAGTTGTTCTGTGGGTTGCCCTCTTTGCGTCGGTTGCGTTGATTATATATGAATAACGGTCCGTATACTGACCTACCTAATTCTGTGCGTTGAAGTCGAATGTCAATGTAGTAACGCCAGAGTGAGTACCTGAACTTGAATAAGACGGCGGAAAAGGATGAATCGTGAGTGAATTAAAACAGTATATTATGTCGTTTATCCTTTCTTATTCAAAAATTTGGGTCTGTACGTCAATCTGTGATCCTGATTAACCACTCATTTTTCAATTTTTTCTGCGATAACGATGCTCGAAGTGCCACCTTGACTATATCTGCTGACGGCAGTGCAATTGTCTACGTCGTGGTAATCCACCCGTTTTGGAATACTAAAAAAAACGAAGTTGAGACGGCCAGCGAAGATGGTGGATACAACAACATTTCTATTGGAAATTCCACAAGCCTCTTTTGTATCGTGTCATAGCTGGGATTTGGGGCGATCTGAAGATGTCCTAGTAGGTTCGCCAGGTAGGATGCAAGTTCGTCGTTATTTAGGTGAATTTATAATATAATAACTTCACTCTGCTGCTCGTTCATTTAATGATGATTGTAGAAACAATCACAGTGGAGTCATTCGGCATCTTCCTTTACTGGGTATTTTTTGCTTATACGGGTTGCACCGAGAGCGTTCCCGTGCATGTGTGTATGTGTCTGGGTGCAGTTAGGTTTTGCTTGTCCTCTCAGGACTGCATCAGTATAAGCCTGCCAATTTAACGCCTTGAGCAATGTTTTGTGTGTAATCAGCATATATTATTGTAAATGTGAATCGTGCCTCCATTTGTCTAACAGCAAAAGAACTGTCGGTATTGTACTTGTATCTCAGTGCGGGAGCTAGGTCCAGAAACGGTGAAAGCCCCTTCCCCCAAGTAGTGATAATTATATTCATGAGGTCGCCCATCCCATTTCGAACAAGGAGAACATTCCAACAATCTTTTGAATCGCCCATAATTCTATCCAGCCTGCTGCCCCAAACAAACCAATTTTGGAAAGACAAAATTCCATCTACAATCTTGCCGGCGCTTTTAAACGAGTTCCCCGATTCGTTTACGAGATTTTGGGCAATTCAACGGTTCCCCCGACCGAAGCAGATCCCGGCCAGTCGTTTCATTGTCACCGTCTCATGCATACGCTGCCCATAAACTCGCGACACACACAGCGTTGTGACCCTGTAGCCTTCACTCGGCGGCGTTTGCCGCGGTAATTTGAACTGCTCACTGTAGGCCTGTGTGCACACACGTTGTAATAAACACTGCAGTCTTGTGTACATGCTGTTGAGTGTTAAGTTTCCGTCCCGGTTGTAGCCCGTTGTTCGAGTGGTTTCACACTCCGTGGAATGGTAGCCAGACGATGTTACGCGGAAGTCTCGCAGGCCTACTTGAGCTCTATTCGTATTTTCACAACTTATGGTGGGTAAGGTTTACTGATTCCAACTGTAGCCAATAAAGTCATTCTGATAGGTTAGCCTGATACTCGAAACTCTACATAGGTAGAACACTGTTTGTCGGAAAATCCACAGTTGTTGCAAACACTGTGCTGCCGCTATTCGCACCATGACGTCCGCTACTATTACCATAGTTGTTCACTCCTTCGGGTGAATTCCCAACTTTTTTTTTCCACCCGTTCCTGACCTAGCTCCCGCATGATATATATATATATATATATAGTATTCCTGTTACCTTGATAGTTGTTATTCAATATCGGCACCGTGTTACAATAGCACAGTTCGTGTGATTGGATGTCTATGCCTGAAACTTTGGTCACATGCAGAATTGCATAATTGTTTTACTAAATGGCGTTCAAAAATTACATAAATAACCTATAAAAAGGACAGCGTGAACTATAATCTCAATTTCCTTCTGAACTCGATCAACGCTTCCGTCCTACACATCGCTTTTTTCCCCTCATCTTAATCTGCACGACGTGTGGTGTCCTTTCTGTGTGTTACTCTATGCGCAAAACGAAGACTCAGGACCAGTTGGTGTTAGTTCCAAGAGTTACTTCTATCCTAATTTAATATATTTAATCCTGAGTACATTCTACGATCTGCTGCTAGAAACACAGTAGTAAGCAAGCACATCAGATATGGATGCATTGAAGTTACGTTTCAATAATCTAGCCTACCCTGCTCTCTTCTTCCGATTCTTACCGTAATAAAAGCCTTTCATGTGCATCATGATTATCAATCAACGTTGGTTCGAAACACAGGACCCTGCCTCATGAACGGAACTTCTGAAACTTCGTAAAAGCGACACCAAATTCCAATTAGTGAAACATTACTTTTCAATTAGGGAGTAAACGTCATAATGTTTGTTCGGCACTATTTGTTTTCGCACAAGCAGGGTAAACTTTGCCCGAAATGGTGTCCGAAATTTATTTCCACTATAGTTAATTTTAATATATGCCACAATATGTGACGGTGTCTCTTAAAGCAAACCATTTTATTTACACTGTTTTAGAAAACAAAATGTAGTTACAAACCCACGCGTGCTGTTATCCGCTATATTGCAGGAAATCACCGTTAATATGTAATTTCCAATTTATCAGATGTTTTTAAACTTGGTTTAACCGCGTTTTCACAGATAGGCTAAAACTTGGTCGCTCAATTCAGCGGAGTGAGTCCCGTGGATTTGAGGGGGGGGGGGGGGGGGGTGGGGGGTGTGGAGGGGTTCGAGATATTTGTATACGTCTCGTCGGTCCACTCTTCGCATTCACTTCGGACACGATCTTCACTCCTCCAGGTTCGGAATGCTGCATCCCACTGAATCGTTTCATTTCCTATGACAAAGAGAGCGGTCCCGGCAACAGACGTGGGTTGGATACACCCCTCCCCCGAAAAGTTAGCGAGCAGTAGGCAGCGGATCATTTGTAAATCGCTGAGAGATGGTTTGTCGTAGCCAGATGATACAGGCATTTTGCCGCTATTTCGGTGAGGTTTGCTACCGCTTTATTTTTTGGTCATTCTGATGTGATTATTTCGGGTATGGTCGTAAATGTCATCTGCTCGTGATTCAAAGGAACCACATTTGGTATAGGGACGAAGTTTTCCGCAAGGCAGCTGCTCATGCTCCGAACACTCCGGTATTTGACCGCCAGCTCGAACCACACCGTTGTTTCCCCAACGTTCCTTCGTAGTCGTTCGTGAGCGGGAACAAGGATAGAGAAATGCAACACCGTTCGCGAAATTCCGTTGTAACGTGTATTGCAACTGTTCAACATCACAAGTGTTGAAAGACACATCCACACTGAAGCGCGCCACTGAGATGACTAAATTGCTCATCTCTTGCATCCATCCCCCATGGGCACACCCGATTCAATCTCCCTTACTCGCTTCGTTCCATCGGATTCGACTAACACCCTCGCGAGCAGCAATCTCAATTGTTGTTACCACCAAGGTCCCAATCGAAGTTACTAATTACTCTAAGGGTTTCTGCGCTCTTCTTTTTCTTTACAAAAAATAATTGAGGGCACACTCCGTCCTTACAGCAATGGTTATTCATTATGATTGTATATTGATGCTACCCTATTATTGCATACACAAGCGGAGTGAGGGGACAAGTAGTAAAAACTAACTGACCTTCCTTCGAATTTGGGGTTGTTATACATCCGGAGAACCCCCTTTCCTTCCCCTACTAAAAACGACCTGTAGCCCTGAAGTTATTATGAAAGAATAGCAAAACAAATATGATGGCTTGGTTGCAGAATTTAGAACCGGGATGAAGCCATAAGAGGAGACTGCGAATCTCGTGGTCGTATTTGAGGGACTTTTCGCCCCCTATTTTATGACGTCATACCGGTTTCATTCGAAAACGAAACCCGGGTATCTGTTTAATCATTCCATTCCTAAATAACCGCTATAACTTCTGAGAGATGTCGAGAAGAATTATTTTTTAATGTGGATCACATTTTATTCTTCCACACTCAGAACTGCTCAATTACCGAAGCCGAAGTCAGAAGTAAACCAAATTTGGTTGCTAAGCAGTTGACACAGAATCGCTCCGTCGAATGATTTTTCCTCCCTGCTTAATACTCGCAAGTGTTTGAACCAGGGGAATTACCGAACTACTTCTATTCTAGCATATTTCAACTATTCATCCATTTATTAGTTCAGTTTAACAAACTATAGCTAAGGGATTACATGCCATGCTCAGGGAATACTAATGACAACATTCAGTAATCTGCATTGCCTTAGAAAACGCTACGCTTCATCATGTTCAATACACGATACTTTGTAGTTTCCCTCAGTGCGGTGAATTAGTTTTGAAATTTGGAATTAGTTTGATCAATACGGGGATATTTCCGAGGCAATTTCGAGTCCTTGGAAAGTGGCAGTTCCCCAAACCGTGTTACGACTGTTGCAACAACGTCCTCGTATCCTCGTCCCCAATCCCCGCGTGGATGCTAAGAATAATGAGATTTTTGCTACCAATTGTCCCTGATATCGTCATCAATCACTGCAAAATAGCGTTTTCCAACAACTTTCCTGTGAGGGAATCATATTCCCATCCTGAAAAACCCTCACTCGATTGCAATGTTGTGGGCGAACTACCAAACCCAACCTGTTTTCGAATTCGTGTTATTTGCCAAAGATATCGAGAGAATTCGCACCAAGGACCTCTAATTTTACACTTGAAATAAGTACCACTAAATGAAGATACCAGTCTGCTTATAAGGTGAACACCATGTCTGGCGACTTTCATCGCTGAAGGTCAAGAGTGATACATTGACTGCGTATAGCCGAAAGGTGTATCTGCCTGTCATCCCTCGATCATTCTGACTCTAGTGACCATTGCACTGGTTATTTATGTCCCAGGTACAGCTCTGGAATGGTTTTCGGGTCACTTCCTTCCAAATCTTAGCTGTATTTGCATTGAGAATAGTAATTTCTAAGGAATCGAGCTTCCTGTGGTGACCCCAATGACAGTTATCTGGCCCTTTTATTCAATATCTCCACGAACTCCATCAGTAACATAATAAAACACCAGGCATCACTTTCCATATTACGCTGTCGATACTCACTTATACCATTCGGGTCAATCCAGGGAGAAAGGGAAGTATAGAGCGTTTTGAGGGCTTTCAAAGTTTGCAAGTTACATTGTTTACCACTAACAATCTATTCAAGTCAAATCGCGCCTTCTGTTTACACGGTTTGAACAATTGTGGTCCATCATATCTTGCCATGACTCGGTCAGCTACTGATACACCTTTGCTCCAGATACCCACATGTGGAGGACGGTTCCAACACTGCTTGCCCTGTTCTTTTATAACAAACTCCCCCGCCATATACGAGAGGCTAAATCTATCGCAATTTTCACGAGGCTCCTTAGTTATATTTGTTTATCAGTTCGTTGTTTTGTTACCTTCGTCCTGTCACAGGACGTTTTGATCTTGTTGGATAGCGCGCTTATAATTATTATTTGCATGATATGTATGAGTAATACACACGGGAAGTCGTACATCAATTTCATTCGACATTGAGAAATTGCTCTTTTCTGTCGGAGTGAGCAACCCTACAGTGTAAAGCCTACCTGAAGATGTCAGATTCACATGACCTGGCGTGCTCTCTGTGCCGGTAGGTTTTTTTGTTCTTTCTTTTTTAATAGTATATCCTATGATCCATGGACTTCGCAGATGAAACCGCTTTGAATCAAGCATTTGTCCTTTCACCCTGCTAACTTCGCTGTGTCGTCATGGCCTAGCCTCCAGATGGAGACGATAAATGTCCGCTAAGTTGTCAGCCTTATTCTACTGACTATACCAAATGAGGCTGATGAAGTCTATAATGGGCCATGACAACTAGTGATATTTCGTCACCATTTATCATTCATTCCTCTCGGGGTCGTAGCATCCTACGCCATTAGACGAATACGTACTGTCGCGAATGCCACTAAATTTTTGTTGCAAAAATTGTACACTGCGCGACAATAGTAAACATCTTTTTTTTCTCAATTGGTGGTTGTGTCTTCTCCGGCTCGTGTTTAGTACTTTTTTGGCTCATGGCTAAGTAAAAATGACATGAATAATTTAAACCTACTTTATTGCATTGGACTTGGTCCAACGTTTTGAGGTTCTCATCAACCGGCTTTGTTCGGAGCCCGTTCGACATGAATCTTTGCTCCTCCAGGTTCGAGGAAGTGGTTACATCTGGAGATTACTGAACGTTCTTTCGTGAGGGGATGAATGGCGGGGTCCCGGGTACAGATTTGGGTATGGCTACACCGTACCCCTGATCTAAATCCACGAACAAATACACCAAGGGCTTCTATGGATGAGCCTTACTTGGCTTCGTGAAGCGTACGAATTAATCCAAATGAATTCCAAATATTCTCCCTTCGAGGCTTGGAGTGCGAGGGATTCGCTCCGAACATACCATATGGTCAACATCGGCATCATCAGTGAATTTCCCACAACAGACGTCTTTACTCATTTATTTGTTTAAGATTGTAGCCATCACCAACATACATAAACCACATGCACACACAAAAATCGCATACACCGACAGACATGATGCATTGGCAATCCTGAATATATGATCCCCGCTCCTTCGATGTCATCTGGAAGTATTCACAAATAGTTTTCAACTTGAGAGTGTGTAATTTGTACGCCCTCGAAACAATTGAAGGCGAAAAGTTATTGCCTCTCACACTCGCGGCATGTGGTGTGCATGTACTGTTCATATTGTCGAAGTTCATTTTAATTGAATAACTTATGGGAATCAATGTTTAGGAGACTAGTTCTGTTGCGTTGTTAGAGAGGTTTGAAAATGGTCAATTACGGTTGACAATCTGTAGCTCAATGAGGAAGACTGCCAAAGTGAGTAATTCGTCATAAGTCTGTTGTCACGCGATGTTTGTGAACGTTTTCAGTCGGCTAGCTTCTTCACATTCTCTCATTAAACCATGACTTGGTGAAATACGAGGACTGTCAGTTTGCCACACGACCCACGACTCGACATCAGTGCTACGCGGCGTAAAGTCATGTTTCAGTTCGGCTGAATTGCAACCTTCAATCAATACGCAGGGGCTCAGTAAAACCGCATTGTGAATGGTTTTTGGGTACCGATCTTGTAATGGAAAACTAGCAACTGCCATTCCATTCATATTGACCTGTTTGTTCCGGTAATGCTAGTGTCCAAAAATTTTTTTTTTTTTAGCTCAACCAGGCATATGCTGATGGATGATCTATAGTATACACCATGGGGTCAACTAATCTTATCTATCTATCTAATCAGTCTATCTATCTATCTATCTCTCGGGATGGCTCGCTATTCTATCTATCCTATCAAATATACTAGGCTCCATCTGATGAAACAATCGTTATCGAGACTAGTCTGTGTTTTTGGGCCACAATTGTTCGTGCTTTTAGAAACCTCTGCCAGCAATGGTTATTGACTGATTGGTCATGTGGGACTACCTGAAGGTCCAAAGATCAAAGGCATTGAAGAGGCACAATGGCCAATAAGTGGGAAAACTTTCTGCCTACAATTAATTTTGTGCACCGAGCGATGTCGGTAATATTGATGTTAACGCCGTTTCCTTCGAGGTTTTTCAGATTTTTTTTTTTTTTTCATCCGAATCCCCCTTGGGCCCGGGGTCACATATTATAAGATTTTCACACAATGGTACTTGAAATAACATCTCCTCCACAAGCTTCATTAGTTTTTTCTTCAAAGTTACATGTAATGTTCCTTGGGTGAGGCCCATGGGGGTGGGTTCAGGAATTTTTGGCCCAGTCCGCATTTTTGGGCCAAAGGTTGCCCCGGTGCGGGTGTTTGGTCATAATATGGTCTAATTGACATACCGTTGGGTGTTCCATGATTTCTTTTGTTCCAAGTCTCGACCTGGACCGTAGGGCCCATTCCATGGTATTTCACACATGGTGCATGACATGCATCTCCTCCCCACAACTTCCATTGTTTTCTTCAAAGTTACATGTGAAGGTCCTGGCGTAGAGGCATTGGTCTTGTTCAGAAGTTTGGGCCCAAGCCCATTTTGGGCCCTAGGCCCGTTACATAAAATACTCGAAACTAGTATCTTCTACAAATCCAGTTGCACAGTACTGATATTCGGTCATAATGATGGTCTATCTGGTCAGAGGGCCCCATCATATGAAAAATTTAATGGATTTCAAACATTGGTACTTGAATGCTCTCCTTCAAAAGTTCCAATTGATTGTTTTTTTCAAAGTTACCTGGTAATGCCTCTTGGTTGGGTCATCAGGGGAGTTCGGGAATTTCTGGCTGAAGGCCCATGTTTCCCCTAGGGCCCCGTCTGTTTAATCAACGCCCAAATGCTTCACAAATTTTTGAAAAAGCACAGGTCAGGCTGATTTGCAATCATGGAGCACACTAGGCCATGTGTGAAAATCAAAGTTCAGTTCAGGGAAAATTAGATAACCATTTCCTTTAGTCCTCTCTATTATTTTCCCCCAACACTAGGTCCCACCTCATTTAGTGCAACCCCCCCCCCCCCCCCCAATTACCTTACCCCCCCCCCCCCCACCAATCATGATTTCCCAAATCACAAATTGTGAAAAATGCCCATAATTTCCCCACAGGCACCCTTGTTTTCCTCCTATTAATCAATATTCCTTTATACTCCATATTTCCCATAATGGGTTACTTTCCTCCCTTCCCCAATTCAGGCCTCAATTTCCCCACCCACCCCACTACTATGGTGTACCCAAATTACATGTTCAATCATGCGCTCGCATCCAACAAATCTCAAATTCACAAATTCAAGTCTTGTTTTGACTCGAATTACCATGTTTGGCGACACAGTCTGCGCAATGACTCATACAAGGCATGTTCCCATGCTATAAACACATAGCCCTTAGATTGCACTGTAGCCTGCTGGAAAAGCCCTGTCGTATGCGAGTTACAGCTTCCCTTGCATACTGCAGCATACAGTAGGTTGGTCAGCCTGGGCGAATTGTAATTTGTTACAACTGTAAAAACTACGAATTGGAGGATATGAATTGAGAATAGGCAACTCCAATCAATGAGCTAACCCCTCTAAAGTTTACAATATGTGACAACTAATGCAAAATTTAGAAGAACAAAAATAAGACATTCCAATCACCTTCCACCCCTCCACACCAAGGACAGAAAGCAGTAGGTTTTATAATTGCAGATGGCGGCCAGTCACTGCACTGTTTGTTGTGGAGCATGGACCGGCAAGTGTGCCGTAGCCTTCAGAATTATCGAATTTAGAGTAATAGTCCATTTTAGAGTAGCCTCTAGTACAATACAAAATGACCACTAGAAAAAGCAGTAGTAGTAGTAGTAAAAACATCAAGAAATAAGTAGTATTAGAAAAGATTTGCCTATCCACCCTCCTCCCCTTGAAGAAAAAAATATATGAATGAAAATCAGAAATGGAATAGGGTGCAATCGCAATACAGTATATAAATTAAGAAAAGCTATAATTGCAGCCTCAAAAAAAAAAAAAATGAATAAGTGAAATTGTAACCCTATTAATACGTGTACCTACTATAAGTGTTGTATTTTTGAAATATGAGACGACCTCCTCTCTCTGAAATTTCGAATTGAGGGCATTCAGAAAAAAATAACCTGACCATAATTGGCTCCTCTCCACCCTGGGTCTTTCCACCCCTTCTTAGAAAATAGAATAAGTGTGTTTGAAAATATACAGTGAAATTGCAATCAGCAACTGCCAACCATCCCCACTGCTTCCCTAGCAAGTGTAAGGCACTCTATACATTTATGATTTATTAGAACACAAATGCTAAATGGTTTGAAAAAATCTTCCCAACCCACTCCCTAACCCCGAAGGACCCTGGTTACGTCTCCATCCAACAGACAATAAGTGAATCCCAGGATCCGACCACTTTCTCAGAACCTGGATAAGCAAATATTCATGTTCATGTGACTTGCCGAAGTGCAAGACATGTGAAAACTATTCCAGACAGGATACAACATGTCCACTGCATATGCGTAACAGTGAACCAGGAAGCAGCAACGTGGCAATACTCGGCATGTTTTGTATGGTTTCATCTATAGCTAATTGATTCTTAAATTGCACACAATATGGGTGCACACCGGGGATGGGTGTAGGTGATCTGACCATTTTAAGGCACCAAACACCGTCTTTAATGAGCAATTGTGTGCCTACTCCACAGTTTTTTTATTATTTACGCTCGTTAGCAAGATTATGAACAGTTTCATGAACCTGACTCGATTTCCAGACAGAAATATGCTAATTAACTGGAACCAATTCCACAAATTTTACGATTGGACATATTCAATAGGTGGGAAATTTTCTCTCAGAGTTGTTGAAAACTAATCATTGACCAACATTATAATCAGCTAGTCAATTGCTTTATTCGAGACACCTGTGGCTGATCACCACGCCTCTTTCACTCTCATTGTTTCTTCGATGGATGTCGACCAAATGAGTAGCAATGTTTTTTTTTAGACATTTTTGGCCATATCCTACATTGTCAAAGGTTACAGGGGCACATGGGCTATTGTTTGAAACTCCTTCTTGACTTCATGATCCTCGAACATCACGAACTTGGGTTGAAGCTACTTTTTTATTTAGGAGCTGCATTCATTAGTGGGTTTAATTTGAGAAATGAAGAGGTATATGATCATCATTATGCGTGTGGTGGGTCGCGCTCTTGTGCGTGTCTTGAGGTTATCATTCCCTGTTGCAAATGTGACGTTTGCAGCGAGGTTCAGAGTATTCTCGCGCGTACATTTGTTTGTTTTGTTCCTATTTATAAGTTGTATGTAGTAGTCTGATGCCCCTTGCGTACGTAACTAGTGTGTCAGCTCCTGTTATTAGTAATCTTGTTCGTTTTCTTGTTGTTTTTTATGAATTGGCTCGAATGTCGATGCGTGTGCAACAATCGTCATGGCCTCATCTGATTACACCTATCGAGACTTTCTATACTGTCGTACGAAATAACGGATATGCTATCAGAGCCAAAACCATTTCGTGAATTAAAATACTGGAACAAACCACTTTTGCCTTCCTATGTAGAAAAGTCCCCACATTGCGTTGTCTGCATTTTTGCAGCTGGTGTGTTTATATCGACGTGTTATTGAATGAGTTTACTTATGGTTTGTTTCAGGTCTGACGTGTATCCTGGCATAGGGCTACACCTAAACTAACCCAGGTAATAAATTGTCCTTCTGTAAGTTATACCCTACAATTGTAGCTCAAAGGATTCTTAGCATCTCGGACATACTGATACCTTCGTGGACACAGGCCGGTAATTCGTTTATCCTGTATTAGGTAAGAGGCAATATGAGCTCAACAGTTGGTGTCCCCTTAGGGTTGTGCATGATTACATTATCATATTTTGATGTGCGACATCTCTGAACTTCGCATTTGGACTACTCGAACATAATATCATAGAAAAAACCCATTGGCGACCTGATAACAACACGCACTCAAGATACCCAAACACTCCTGCTGACTCGCGAACAAAATCTGGTAAAAGTTATCGGAGCAACAAGAAATTTAGTGCATTGTGAGCAGCTCAAGAACCGATATACTAGGAAAGAATTGTTAACATCCCATGAAAAGAACTAAGCGTTCCCTCATCTTGGCATCTTGTAATACAGACCAGTCAGTCCCAGAAGGTCCAAGTAGGCAGTTTTTATTCACATTGTTAGGAACCGCCAAGCTGGAGTGGTAGGTCCGTGTTTCAACACTTTCCATTGGCCATGGGGCAGAGAATGTGGACGTAAGACATGAGAAGATGGCAGGAAGGAGTGGACTGGCTTGACCTTAGCTGGCAAGTACGAGCAGTGACAAGGTCTTGCAGGCGCCCTACGACTACCTACGGTTCGCGGAATATTTTATATAGACACCCTAAATACGACCGCTAGCCAAGAGAGCATCGATAATCCCATTAAATGATCACATGGGCAACCTCAAATAATATTTAAAGGCAAGAACATGAACTATTAAAAAAAAAGACTGAATCGGCTACCTTGGACTCGTTGAGCTTCATCGGGGAAGCCCGTTTTTCTCATACGTAATCCAGCTCCCTCTCTCAACGTATCCGACCATAATCTTATTCGGGAAGAAAGATCCTCTTTGACGTATACTACTCCAGGCGAGTCATCAATAAACAGTAGCATAAAACAATCGCGCCACTGACTGAACTCGAATTATCGGTAATGTGTTGTGGTCGTTTCTATCTTCTGTGGTGCGAACTGTAGGTTTAGTATAATGTCGCAAGAAAGGTCATGTATACAACATTCCCCATGAAAGCCCTGAAGCCACAAGATCCCAAACTAAATATAATATAAAAAAAAACAGATGCATACGACTTCACCACATTCTGGTACACAGGGAGGTCGGACACAGATACGATGTTTTTTTCGGATATAAAAACGTTTATCTATTCCGACCAGCCGAAACATGGGGAGAGGGGGGGGGGGGGGGTCGGAGCATCGAGTGGTCGGAATATAGAGAGTGTTCGACGTTGTGCGGAACATAGGGCTTAGTCGGAACAGACAGAGGTTGTCAAATATCGGGATGAAACCGTTTGGAGAAATATATCGTTTACCGTGGATTTCCCTAAACGGTAAGCTATATCTGCTACACTCTGCTGCGAATTCCACGGCTAAGATACTCAGTGTTACCGAACAGCCTGTTCAGCTGGGGACACAGGGGACATGTGTGTCCCTTGGTGACTCATCACGGGGCTATACGTAGTGGTCATCAAATCTTGCGGGGCTCATTCTAACGTGCGGGAATGAAATTTCGTCATCCTGCACTCTATACGTATATCAGTCAATATGGAGTGAAATTCGCCACTCATCATTCTGGAGATATTTAAAAGTTTCACGTACCACTCCCTTTTTCTTGATGATTCATAACCACGAATACACCGCGCAAATACTTCCTCCTCATCGTCAGAATCCCTCATTTCGAATGTAATTTTTGGAAATTTTTGGCAGATTTGTGTACTGACCAGTAAAGACCGCACACTCACCCCCGAAAGTATTTAGTTGGAACGCGCGGAAAGACGTTTCTTTCTAAGTGCGGGCGGTGAGCCTCAGCGCGTAAACAACGGAAACGGAAAGTATAACTGTTAACGCTGGACTTGTCCGGCGTCGAACGGTATGAACTGGGCTTAGACGTGTCCCTCAGTTGCCTTTAAGACCGTCTAGTGACGGGCGTAAGTGCCGTCTTCACAAGTGTCACTGCGTCGCTGTATAATACTTAGTAACCTTCCGCTAAGTCCTTTTACAGCTCAGTCCATTCTCGTCAACACGGGGCGCGTAGAAGAGTTGGCCGCCGGCGTACTGAGCGAGCGAAAATTTAAGAGACCCACTATTCTCTTGACCACTAATGAGATAAGACACTGCACACAAGGTCGATTCACCAGAGAGGCGTTGATCAACTGCTTCGATTTGCTGAAGAGTCTTGAACCCTTCTACACAACGGAGTCATGCGATAGACGGCCATACACACACTCCCCCGTAGCCGTTGGTCAATTTCCGCTGACCGTTGCAAACTTCCTGCACATACAACAAAACCCCCCTTTCAGTCTCCGGAAATCTCAATCGCGCTGAATCTCAGTCCCGAACGATGGTACCCACCCACCACATTTCAAATCACACTACCACGAAAATCCACTTGTCCAATGAGTTTAATAATTTCCAATAATGAAATTTCATTTTCGACGCTCGGCTGCACTTTTATCGAGGAATATACAAGTGTTGGTCAATTTGATGAGAGTATACTCAATCCCAGTAAACCCTGTCCCAGCGAATTTGCCTCATCGCTACTATGACGTTCGTCTCCATGTATACTAATACAAACCACCAAACGAGGCCCTAGACACATGTCGGCGCCTATTAGCAATCGGGCGCGGGGCAATGTCTGTACGATTATACCGAAAATATCGCCACGCTCATTGCGCGAATCTCATGGAACTAATCCTCATGCACAACTGCTTTGTATTCAACGGCCCGTTTTTTAGCAAAAAATTGGCTGTGCAATGGGCAGTCAGGCATTCACTTAGATTTGCGACATAGTCATGTACAAACTAGAGACCTCCATTATCCAAACCGAGCAAAATCATCAATGGCTTCGGTACAGAACGAATCTATCTTGAACCTATTTGAAGGTTCTAAAGATGATTCCCTCGATGTGGACCGTAATAATAACAAAAACCCCAAATCTGAAGTCACAGCTGA
Source organism: Sclerodactyla briareus (assembly GCA_026419785.1). Taxonomy (NCBI): domain Eukaryota; kingdom Metazoa; phylum Echinodermata; class Holothuroidea; order Dendrochirotida; family Sclerodactylidae; genus Sclerodactyla; species Sclerodactyla briareus. The sequence continues at coordinate 13,958 of JAODTK010005757.1, read as the reverse complement.
AATCTCCGACTCTGAATCCGTTCTCGATCTACAAAATACTCAAGGGACAATTTCCGCAGGCGCGCCTAACTAGCAACCAAAGTCTATCCAGCCCACGGAAACCTTCATAGTTAGATCGCAACTCTGCACAACCCCTAGCCACTTTCAAGGGCTTCATCAAAGGGGAGATCTTGCGATACGCGCCTCTGCAGCAATGAGGCCGACGTTCATAGAGAAGAGAAATTCTTCATGGAAAAGCCCTACTCTACTGAACTACAAAAAACATACACCAGAAGGGAGATAAAACACGCCCTCAAGTGCGGTCAAGTTCGGCGGGCACCCATCCCCTGACGCGGGGGACCATCCCACGCGAAACAACAAGTCGGACCCTCCATTGGTGTTCAGATACCAATTACAAACACCACACCTCAAAACAAAGTACCTTAAAAAGGCCTTAACCAGACACTGGCACCTAATCAGCGTACCCGATTTATCATATCACCGTCTATTCCCGACAAGCCCTAATCGCTTACAAAAGAGCAGAACATCCAGAGATTGACTAGTTCAATCCAATTTCCCTGCGAGCTTAACTATGGCAACCAAGGGGAGACAGATACTGTTATTTCTGACGATGATGCTCCACTAGACGAGCTAATTGCAGCAATGTTAGATGACCCAGAGCGGCATTCCTAACCTTGAGCCGCCAGCCTCGACGTAAGGCGTACCACTGATGAGCTCCACATACTACCGAGGTCAGAAACTATAGTCTGGTTTTAGTCTCAGACCCTTTCAAACAAAAAGGCTCTTAACAGTTCCTATAATAACAGACTCAATTGGCCTCATGGGCCCCACTCCGACCACAACTTTTAGCACAGATCCGGGCGCCAAAAATCATTTATCGAGCCCAGGATTTGCATGGCTGCCCCTGGCACATTAAAACCCTGTTCTCCAGGCTCCTACATCCGCGACATTCGATGGTGCAACGTCGACCCCCCCCCTTTCATTTGCCCCTAACTCACTAACGAATATAGGAAAAAACAATAGTGTTGACAAGCTAAAACCAACGCGCCCGGAGTGAACAAAGAAGCGGCCCAAGATTACTACACAAAGAAGAATCAAGGCTGGAACAGGATTAAGTCCGGAAGCAAATACCCTCAACCATCTGGGGAGGAGACAGGTCGCCTGAAAACGAAATAGCGCGAAAAAGGAGCACCCACGCTTAAAAAAAAAAAAAAAAAAAAAAAAATACAGGGCGAACACTCCTAAACGTCGTAAAAGAGCGTAGGCCGTGTTGGATGAAACCAGAGACGTTTTCTTTTCTCGCTGGGAAGAGGAAGAAGAAACTGTGCGTCTAATCGTTCTTCTGGTGCATGTCTTCTTTCGGACAAAGTTCTCATAAGTACGTCGTCGGTTAGTTCGGTTTGTTAACTCTCGCTTTTGATGAGCCACTTGACCTCGCATGTTCGACATCCCCGTTCGTTTTTTTTTTCTCTCTTATGATGGGGAGCGGCAAGAAGATTAAATATAGCATTAGTCCATTGTTGTATCTTGTACTCGTGCTACGGTTTTGTGTAATCAGGACCGTATATATTCTCACGAATATTTTTCCTCGTCTTCACGCAGAGACCGTGGGACATTTCAAATGATCTCGTTGTGTGAATCCCCAGGAAGCGGTTGTGATAAATTGTCACAATTCATCAGTAAAACAAATCACACACATCGGGCGTCGCAGCAGGCAAATCCCTGTCCCGGATGCAGTTTTACCCCTTCTTTTTTAAGTCTCTGCAGACTAACTCTCTGTTCTCCTTCGCTGACATTTCAATGAACAACTCTAGATGCCGGTATTGTTCCTGATGATTTGGAGGGGCGAATGTTTTTCCCATGTTGCAGAGGGTACCGTCTCTTTCCTAGCAATTGCAGAGGCCCGGGGTGCACCCGTCAGTCCGACACGTCGCTAGTCCGAAAATACAGCCCACACTAACTGTATAGGGGAACAAAAAAAAAAACAGTCCTATTCCGACGAGTCCTATCGACACTCTCTATTCCGAAAATACAGCACACACACTAACTGTATAGGGGAACAAAAAAACGAGTCGCTAGTCCGACGAGTCGCTAGTCCGACACGGTCGCTAGTCCGACACTACCCACAACTAACTGTATCGAGGAGAACAAAAAAACGAGTCGCCTGTCCGACGAGTCCGCTAGTCCGACACTCGCTAGTCCGAAAATGCAGCAACACACTACTGATATGGGAGCAAAACCAACAAGCCAAAAGGCTTAGTGACTCCTTGACTGTTTTTCTGTCAACCTATAGCCGACACCGGAAAATGGGAGATTGTACCAGCTCATTGTGGGCAACCTAAACGTCTGACAAATTTCCTTCTTTCCCACAACTAAATAGGGTTCCTTACCCTTGGTAAGAAAGCTACACACTAAATTTCAAGGTTTTCAGACTTTGCAACTCTGCTAACCTCAGATGACCCTCTGACCTGCAACCCCCAAAACATAAGGGTTTCATTACTCTCATGAGGAACACACAAAACCATAGAAGTTTCATCATCCCGGAGGGTCGGTATCAATTTTTACAATCCAAAATGGCCAAATATTGACTTTTCACAATTTTCTGTTTCGAATCTCCGAACAAAATTTCACCCCCGACCTAATACCAAAACAATAGGGTTCCTGTAATCCCCATAAGAAAGCTCCACACCAATTTTCAACCTGATCAGACCAACTTATTTCTGGACTTATTGTGTTTACAAGGTTTTCACAGACTTTGACCTCTGGTGACCTCAGACGTTCTCTGACCTGACCCCAAAACCATAGACTCATTGGGTAACTCATCATGGGAACACAACTACCAAGAATGAGCTTCAACCACCAGGTGGGGTTTGAGTTATCGTGTTTACAAGCCAAAATTGGCTAACATATCCCATTGTTTCATTCACAATTTTATATTTTCAAACCCAAAATTCATTCCGGACCTGAACCCAAAACAATAGGGTTCCTGTACTCCCCATAGCGGGCTATACACCGAATTTCAACTTGATCGGACCCACCATTCTGGACTTATCGTGTTTAACAAGGTTTTCAGACTTTAAACTCTAGTGACCTCAGATGTGCTCTGAGCTGACCCGATAAACAATAGGGCTCATGTACTCATATGGGGACCACCTACCAAGTATGAGCTTCAATCCATCCAGGTGGGGTCGAGTTAATCATATTTACAAGCCCAAAATTGGCCAAAATACGACTTTTCAAGAAATTCTCTTTTCACCAAAATTATTACTCGACCTTAACCAAAATCATAGGGTTCCTGTCCCCCTGAGAAAGCTATACACAAAATTTCAACTGATCGGACCAACCATTCCTGGACTTATCGTGTTTTACAAGGTTTCCAGACTTTGACCTCTGTGCCCTCTGACTGATCCCAAAACACAGGATTCATGACCTCATCATGGGGGAACACACATACTAAGTGAGCTTCATCCACCGGGGGGGGTCGAGTTATCCGGTTTACAAGCTAAATTGCCAAAATATCGATTTTCACAAATTTTCTTTTTCGACCAAATACAACTCCGACCTGAACCAAAAAACAGTAGGGTTCCTGTACTTGCTAAGAACGTATAACACCCAATTTCACCTTATCAGACCAACCATTCTGGACTTATCATGTTGACACGGTTTTTCAGACTTGAACGCCGGTGACCTCAGATGACCTCTGACCTTACCCCAAAGCACTAGAGTTCATGTACTCATCATGGGTAACACATATACCAATTAGAGCTTCATCCATCCAGGTGGGATCGAGTTATTTTGTTTACGAACCAAAATTGGCCCAAAAATTTTGAATTTTCACAATTTTCTATTTTCACCAAAATTCACCTCGAGTTTGAACCAAACAATAGGTTTCCTGTACTCCCCCTAAAAAGCTTTTACACCACCGATTTCACTCGATCAGACTAACCACTCTGGACTTATCCGTGTTTACAAGTTTTCTGACTTTGTGCTATGGTGACCTCAGATGCCTCTGACCTGACCCCAAAACCATAGGGTTTCCGTACTCATCATGGGAACACACATCCAAGTTGAGCCTGACCTACTCAGACCTGATCAGTTTATCGCGTTTACAAGCTGGCTCCTTCACCACACACACCACAATCACACCCCACACAACACACACACACACACACCACACACACACACACACACGACTGCTTGCATAGATTCCTCTGCCTTCCGTCAAGGAATAAAAAACGATAGTCGTCAGTCCGAAAACTATTCTGAATCAATTACTAGGAAACGCACCTAATTCCGTTTAGGAATGAAAACACCTAATTCTATTTTGGGAATTAAAAACCTAAAAAATCGCCATTCGAATTAAAACTTACATCCCCTCTCAGATATTAACGCACTATTTTACTCGGATGAAGCACCTAAATCTTCTTTCCAGAATAACCGCGCCTCTTTCATTCGGTAAAAGATAAACGGACTTAAAACAAACAAAACAAAAAAAAAACCGAATTTCGTTTCGGAATAATGACACTCCGGACTAAAACCCCTATACTGAATTTGGAATAAAGATACGTCAGAGTAAATATACGCGTATCCTTTTCACCACTCCACCTCAGAAACATCTGTCTTTCATAGTGGCGGACGCCATCTGAGGGGGGTGAGGGGGACGAGTCCCCCTCACTTTTCCGAGAGGAAAACGACAAAAAAAAAAACTGTGAACTACGTATTACATATACTTTTTTTGTAGGGGATCGAAGGGTCTTCGATGGAAGACCTCGTAAACAGGGCCTATGGTAGGAATGAAGGACACGATGAAGAAATGTGAGAATTACAATCTATCATTTTTCGGAAATTTACGTCAATTTCAGTGATGTTGCTACCGCAATCAGGCCCCAGGAGGTGCCGCTCCCTTCAATCGGGGGGGGGTGGGGTGGTCTTGTCAGTGATTGTCTTTGTAACGCTACGCGTCAAACCTATGGGCACGAATTGTACTGAATGAACATAGACCTTCTTTCAAGAGCGTTGCTTGAGATATGCATTTCAGGAATCGATTGTCAATTTTGGGGATGTTTGCTAATTAGTAATTGCTGTCATAAGACCCCTGTAAGTACCGTTTCCGGCAATCTGGGAATTCCGTGAGGCACAAAATGTCTTTGAACCATAGGTGTCCACGAAGTGACCCGATTGTCAGGAATAATCACTCGATCAGTAGCATGTTCCGTTAAATATAATTTCCCTGTACTTTTTGCCATTTTAAGGGAAGTTGCTTACTGCCACACGACCCGGAATTGCCCTTTTCTGCAAGGTAGGGGAGGGAGAAGGTTTGTGAAACGAAAAATGTCCTTGTACCCTACTCGTTCACTGATGGTGGCCCAAATTATACGGAATAAACATCGATCAGTGCCTTTCAGGAACGTTTTCTTGGAAGTTAATTTCTGAATTTTGTTTGCATAATTTCATCAGGGAGGAGTTGCTTACGGCATATGGCAAGCGCCGTTCTAGAGACTCATTTTTTGGGAGGGGGTGTTCTTCGTCGGGGTTAGCTAACCTGAGAATAGGTACATTCTTTAAATGTGGATGGTATTTGTCAATGACCCTCTAAGCGGAGCTGTCACTATAGGTTGGCGCGGACGTATAAGAAATTTGACTCACAAACTCTTCCGATGGCCGGAAACGGCCCACTTCCGAGGTCTAGCCTACTTGTTCCCAGCCCTGTGAAATAAGATCTGCTTCAATTTCTCAATTACCGTGAAAAAAAGTTGTTTTTTCTGTGAAAAATATTATTACTATGGTATCACAGATTTACAGCGATTAGAATCGTTATTGGGGTGGCATGTCACCACGGTGGGCCGTCGGGCTTATTTGCACAAAGCAGCTTGCTTTCGTAATTTACCGCATGCACGTTGTTAGAGTTGTTAGATCATAGGAACTGGGGTTTTGAACATCAGGTCACCAATTTGCAGCAGTTGCACTTGCCCCCGCGTGAATCTAGCAGACACATCTCTAGCTCTATCCTTTCGGGGGGGGGGGATTATGGGGGTTATGAAACGACAGGAAATAGAAGTCTGACTGAAAGTAAGCGATTGGCAGGTGAAGTTAACTTTTTTTTTGTTAATTTTCGATCGTAGAAGAATAACCTACTGCTACCTTACTACCCATTAATGTCAATAGACGGCACCCGTGCCAACGCTGTATAGAACTATGTCCACTGTCCATTGTGATTCAAGGTGTGAAGTGCTTCATAGGCCTAAACGACGTTTCCTTTGACTTCCTGGTGAGGACTACGTAATGCTTATCAGACTTGATGAGTCAGCACAGCACACTGACCACATTAATTAATGGCTTTGATACGATTGATTGTTCGATTGACAATGGACCTGACCACATACTGCTCACTTGACTAATGGAATGATTGGGTGTTGCATCGGGATAAATTTTGGTAGTAACACTAAATTTTACTTCACATATGAAATACGCATTGCAATGCATTTGTAACTACCTAAGCTGGATTCCATGCTGTCCCGGGCTGGATGTGAGAATGACAAGTGCGAAACGCAACGTTTGTTCAGAAGAGAGAAAAAAAAAAAAAAAAAAACAATAAACAGCATTGCAAACAAAACCAACAAATGGCAAAATAACAAACCGTATTTTCTTCAGGCAATATAAACAGAATTGTATCAATTTCATCGTTGCGATTCTCAGGATTCACAAGTGAAATGACTCAGTTGAGACCGACCAAAGGAAAATCAGATTTTGCACAACAGTAGAGAGTATTTGAATACTAAAATTGAAAACTCAGAATTCAATCAGACAAAATCGAAAGAGAAAATTTCAGATAGTTCTACTCGGATTTATTCAATCCTGTAACAAACAAAAAAGGACAATCTACAGATAGATAAAATATCAAGGTCCGACATGCTGGCAATTTTGACGAAAAACGTAATACAGGATGAACAACATACACAAGGGAAAATCAGGGACAATTTGGGAACAAATATAATGATCCAATGGAGAAATTAGTCACAATGAAATTATTACACAAAATGTAATTTGTGCATACATAGCATAGAAACTTATCCGGTGCACTAAAGGGATCATCTCCATGAGGGTTGCGCAGCGCATCCCTCAAAAGGATAAATTTGCTATGAGGAGTGCGCCAGCGCGCCCCTTGAAGATAATTCTCGGTGAGGGTTGGCCAGGGCCCTTGAAGGATGAGTCCATATGAGGGTTGCACCAGCGCGCCCCTCGAAGGGGTGAAATCTCTATGAGGGTTGCGCCAGCGCCGCCCATCGAAGGATTCATTCTCCTTGAGGGTTGTGCCAGCGCGCACCTCGAAGGATTTCAATCTTCTATGCGGGTTGCCACAGCGCGCCCCTTGAAGGATTCAATATCTATGAGTGTGCACAGCCGCGCCCCTCGAAGGGTTGAATTCTCTATGAAGGTGAGACCAGCGCGCCCTCGAAGGATTCATTCTCTATGAGGGTGCGCCAGCGAGCACCTCGAAGGAGTTCAATCTCTATGAGGGTTGCACAGCGTGCCCCTTGAGGATTCAATCTCTAGGAGGTTTGCACCAGCGCGCCCTCGAAGGATTCATCTCTATGAGGGGTTGCGCCAGCGCGCCCTTTGAAGGATCCAGTCCCTAGGAGGGTGCGCCAGCGCGACCCTCGAAGGATTCATCTCTATGAGGGTTGCGCCAGCGGACCCCTCGAAGGATTCCGTCCCCATGAGGTTTGTGCCAGCGCGCCCCTCGAAGATTCACATCTCTATGAGGGTTGCGCATGAGCCCCTCAAAGATTCAATCTCTATGAGGGTTGCACCCAGCGCGGCCCCTTGAAGGATTCCCATCCCTATGAGGTTGCGCAGTGAGCCCATCAAAGGAGTCAATCTCTATGAGGGGTGCACAAGCGCGCCCCTGAAGGATTCCATCACTAGAGGTGTGCGCCAGCCGTGCCCATTGAAGGATGGAATCTTCTTATAGGTCATCCCCGGGTTGCGCCAGCGCGCCCCTTGAAGGATTTTATCTCTATGAGGGTCCGCCAGTCGAGCCCTCGAAGGATCTTATCTATGAGGGTTGCGCAGCGGGCCAGCGAAGGATCAATCTCTATGAGGGGATGCCCAGCGCGCCTCGAAGGATTCATCTCTATGAGGGTTGCGCCAGCGCGCCCTTGGAAGGATTCATTCTCTATAGTGGTTGCGCCAGCGCGCCCTTAGAAGATTCAATCTCTATAGGGTGCGCCCATCGTGCCCCTCGAAGATTCAAACTTGGAGGTTGCGCCAGAGAGCCAACGCGGATTCAATCTCTATGAGGGTTCGCCAGCGCGCCCTCGAAGGATCAAATCTCTATGAGGGTTGCGCAGCGTGCCCCTCGAAGGATTCAACACTCTATGAGGGTTGCGCCAGAACGCCCCTCGTAGGATTCAATCTCTTTGAGGGTTGCGCTAGCGACCATCAAAGGATTTCAATCTCTATGAGGGTTGCGCCAGCGCGACCTGAAGGATTCCGTCTCTATGAGGGTTTGCCAGCGCGCCCCCGAAGGGATTGAATCTCTATGGGGTTCGCCAGCGCGCCCCTGAAGGATCAATGTCTATGAGGGTGCGCAGCGGCCCCTGAAGGATTCCGTCCATATGAGGGCGCGCCAGCGCGCCCTAGAAGGATCAAATATCTATGAGGGTTGGCCAGCGCCCCTCGAAGGATTCAAATCTCTATGAGGGGCGCGCCAAGACCGCTCCCTGAAGGATTCCGTCCTATGAGGGTTGCGGCAGCGCGCCCATCGAAGGATTGAATCTCTTTGAGGGTTGCTCGAAGATTCATTCTGCTATGAGGGCTGCGCCAGCGTGCCACTCGAAGGATTCAATCTCTAAGAGGGTTGTGCCAGCGCCACTCGAAGGATTCAATCTCTATGAGGGTGCGCCAGATCGCCACTTGAAGGATTTGCCTGTCCCAAATATGAGGGTTTCGCCAGCGCGCCCTCGCAGGAGAATCTCTATGAGGGTTGCGCCAACGTACGCCCCGCGAAGGAGTCATTCTCTTATGAGGTTGCGCCAGCGCGCCTCACGAAGGATTCAATCTCTATGCGGGTTGCACCAGCGCGACCCTCGAAGGATTCAATCTCTATGGGGTTGCGCCAGCGCGCCCTCTGAAGGATTCCGTCCCTATGAGGTTGCGCCAGCGCTGCCCATCGAAAGATTAATCTCTACGAGGGTTGCCCTGCACGCCCCTCAAAGGAATCAACCTCTATGAGGGGTGCGCCAGCGCGCCTTCGGAGGGTCAATCTCTACGGAGGGTGCGCCAGCGTGCCCCTCGAAGGATTCATTCTCTATGGGAGTTGCGCCAGCGCGCCCCTCGAAGGAGTCCGTCACTATGAGGGTTGCGCCCGTGCGCCCATGAAGGATTCGTCCCTTCGAGGGTTGCGCAGCGTGCCTCTCGAGGATCGAATCATATGGAGGGGTGCGCCAGCGCGCCCCTCGAAGGTTCATTCTCTATGAGGGTTGCGCCAGCGCGCCCTCAAAGGATTCCTCTCTTGAGGGTGCGCCAACGCGGCCTCTCGAAGCATTCAAGCTAGATGAGGGTTATGGGTTTATTTGTATGTTCATGCTATCAGACTGCATGTTGCACTATTCATGCATATAAACCTTTCCTGTCAGCTTGAGCCAATTCCTTTAAACACACGCCAAGGGACCTAAGGTTCTGTCAGTTGTGACCGGCCGTCGTTGGGCAACCTCGCAGATATCCCTAGGGGACAGTCTTTCTTGTGACATGTCTCTACTGCAAACGGACTTCTCATCGGTGTCTCACATAACATCTCCACCTCTCCCCCCATGCTGTCACTGTCCTCAGGTATCTGGCAATCCGTTGCAGTATCCATGCTTGATGCTGCCGGATCGGATCTGTCCTTCATGCCGCCCGGCTATCAAGGGCCCCTGCATTAACCCTTCCAGGATGGCACAACAAGCTGCAGTGACCTACAGAATAGTAAAACGAATATATATTCAGAAAATGAACAATGCCTAATAAAAAAATAACTAATGCTTGTCTAGTGTTTCACATGTCAAAGGTCATAACATGATCACAGGAAAATTCTTGACAATCATGGAGAGACACTGCTCCTGTTATGTGCAAGGATTTTATTCAGTTCCTCACAGGTCTCAAACACGCACATAGGACCGATGCAATGGAAATAAAGTTCCTTGCCCAAAGACACACCAGACACCTAGCTGGGTGGAAAACCTTCTGTCACAAGTGCTACGCTCTGCCGAAGTAAATAATGGGATCTCTTTTTGTCACAGCTAGTGAACTAAGGTATCGCTAGGGGATGGGACAAGACGATTGTGCAAAAATATTATTAATAAACCACTATTTATTCATCATCATCATATCCTTTTAATGTCGGTTATCATGTTGACAGGGGTTAGACGGACCCAAGTGCCTTTCTGCCAAACACCTCTGTCTTGACTTTAGCCCCTTTAGACTCTTTAAGTTACCTCTGCTAACCTACTAAACAACTCCAATAGCTAACAATGTAAACACTTAACCCTCACACAACTTGTCACTACAAGTAATTGATAATTTATCATCAGTTTGTGCTTGTTAATATCGTGGAATAGGACCACAACATTACCATAGTTCTCACATGGGAGTTTCAATGCAGAAAACAGCTTTGCTTCATCCAAATTTTACACACCCCTCATGAAAATCTGCTATGCGTATTTATACCATCGTCTCTGATAATGTGATATATAGATGACAAATGAGGCCGAGGACTGCAATTCCTTGGCAAATCAGAAATGTAAGTAGTGCAACCCTCCTCCACTGATTTATTGAGTACCTTCAATAATTTGGGCACGGTAATAATAGCTGGCTACGTTTGGATTATGCCCATAAAATACAATATTGTTATTCATGTTGGGATGCCATGGTGTGATTGGGAGTCGCAGTGGCAGGGACTGCGACACTGGTCTCGGACACGGACACCCCTGTCGTTCAGGCACACACAGGGGGGTTGGGGGTCAACATTTGGGTGGGGAACAAGTGTGGGTGATGTGTCAAAATGTTGGAAATGACCTGTTCTTTCCATTTTGAGAATCCAAAATTTTGACCCCTCTTCTAACCATAGCCACAAAATGTTTTTGGTTGTTATGCCCAGACTGGCTTATTCGCCACATTCAGCACAATTGCCAGCGCAAAACCGCAGTCAATGAGATCCAACACCATTGTGCGCAATCGGCGATATCTTGGGGTGTACCTTCAGCAAAGTGAAATATTAATGAAATGATCGCCAGGAAAATCTGTGCGCAAAGCCGTTTGAAGAATATTAGGTTAGTTTGTCCATGGTTGGGTTATAGAGTGTGGTACATATATAAATCAAATGGCATGGCCGTACTGCTATCTGCAGCCTGCTCGAAAACACTCGCTCATGTCGATCGGCGGGGCTATAGGCACCATGCCAAAACTCCATTTCATAGGGCATTTTGCATCAGCAGTAAAAGCAAGTCAGAAAATCACAGTATTTCACTAGTTACTGGGTTTCGCCACCAAATCCGGATGTTTTGTTCTTGTAATTCTACTCCACATAAAAATTGCAGGAATTCTTATGAAAATCTGATTTTCCAACTTAAATCAAGCAATATTTGGGGTTTGGGCCCAATAGGATTCCACGGGGCCTGCCTTCACTGTTTTCATGGTAGGCTGCGTTACACGATCGGAAAAACGTCTTCATTTGCGTAGACACGAAATCGCGATTTCAACTGGATTCCTGCCATTTTTATGTGAAGTAGAATGCCCAGAAACAAATAGCAGGATTAGGGCGATACACTCACAAAGGAGTGAAATGTCGAAATTTTCATGACTGCTCCATTGACTGTAAACACAAAGTGCCCCTATGAAATGAGTTTCAAACGTTGCCTATAGTCACTAGGCCTACAGTACCAATCTGTTGCTGGTGATTATCGCGCAATAGGTACTACGATACTATGAAAGTAGTGTGTTATCAGGTACTCCAGCTTCTATTAATATATTACATGAGGGCTCTCAGTTCTGCGTGTGCTGTGGTAGCGATGAATCTCACCTGTCATTGGATGGCTTATACTGTGTGTCAGTGTTGAGGTGATGACGTCAGAGTCTGCAAAGATAAAAGTAGAAAACTATCAGAGGACAACATGGGCTCGGTAGCGATTATAAACAAATGCATGTTGTGAGTGCAGGATAGGCGTTGTCTAGAAAAGTTTGTCTCTGGGGCCACTCTCATGGTGAAACGAGGTTTGAACGGGAGTCGTTGATACAGTTGATGGTGATGCAAGGCCGTGTACCGGTGTATGGGAATGAGTTGATCAATGGAGCCAAGGAGAAGAATAGAGACAAGCTCCGAAATAAGTTGGCGTTTGAATGAACTTGAATAATAAAATCCTGTGATAGACTTTGAAGTAACGGTGTGAAATGGGAATAGAAACCAACTGCCTTTCAACCGTGCCTGATAGTGTCAAGAACTTTCGCATCGCGGAAAATCAGCGAAAAATGCCCAGAATTTGTGTTATTTGAGTTAAACACGCAAAAAAAAACCTTGAATATTGGCGATAATTCCTGAAAAATGCACAAATAGCCACAAAAGTTCAAAAATGGCAAGTACGCGGCCACATCGTTGCTGCTGTAATCCTTTAACCATCCATTAATTCATGTTAAAATTCAACGAAAACATGTTGTTTTCATTCTTCCGAATCTCGAAAAGCTACCCACATTGTGATATGAGTTTTCCCGTGAGTGCAAGCCACTAGAATCACATCCGGCCATGTATGTAGTGGCTACGTGAACTCGTAACAACCGGGGGCTTGTCATTATTTACATGAACGAACTTTGCATCTATCGCCGAAAATGTGGCTGCAAGTTGTTGTGCAATGAACAGATAACTGCGCCCTGAGATCAAAACATTCTATTGGTACCTGTACATGTGATCAATGTTTGATTTAGGCATATCACGTCCACTTTATACTATACCGAATAAATGTCATCATGTGTATTGCAAGTGCACGAGGGGGCATAATGTAGATTATTCCGAAAGGAAACGACACGTGCGAAATTCACAAATTCTAATGGGCATCGTGCATTCAGGGATTAGCTCAACGTCAGGGTGTGGCCATACGCTCAACAACCAAGACATTTTTAAAAACAGAATAAGCGGAATTTGGTTCTTAGGAAGATGAATTTGACTTTTACAAGCAGAAAATATTTGACACTACTGAATGCGGCTCAAGCAGGAGGTGAGGAGGAACGCGAAACGATGTTACTCGAGCAGACAGGATGAAGGTTGAAGTAGGGTCCTTTCCCGTGATGAATGGAGCAGAACAGGGTTGGCGTTTCTTTTATTTTCAATAAGATTTATTTGCTTTAATAGGATTTGATTTTTTTAATTGGATTTATTTGATTTAAATCAATTATTGAATTTGAATTATCAATTTCTGATTGTTCAAAAATCCACATTTCCATGGGCTCAATGTTGCCTAAAAACCTTTGACAAACCACCCATACATGCTGGCATATATCCCAGTATACACTGCACTTCTAAACTCCAGTAATATGGTTTCATGAAGGGTCTGAGGGCTTGAACTTCTTTGATCTTCACGAACATAACTTGCATCATATGACAATGCACCCATTAGGACCAGCAGTGTCAGAGTTTTACTATACATGCAGGACTACAGTCAATTGGTGGTGCTGGTTGGTATTCAATCAGGATGGACTCCATTGGGTACAAATTTGAACTTATAGTAAATAATTGGAACAAATAGTTGTGAATCAGTGTTTTGGAATCATCGAATCCATCCGCTCATGATATTTCAGAATTATTACTGTGGTGGATATGCAAACAACTTTTAAAATGATAAGATGAAAAATACTGCTATCTCAATATAAGCCTTTTTAGTTTACAGTAAGGTAATGTCGTTTCATCATAATTAAACTATACTTATGAAAGG